>OY726530.1:887827-1219912 GCA_963383655.1 Bathymodiolus septemdierum
TACACTTAGACACAAAGTCATGTAAAGAAAGGATATAAATAGATGTATTACACTTAGACACAAAGTCATGTAAAGAAAGGATATAAATAGATGTATTACACTTAGACACAAAGTCATGTAAAGAAAGGATATAAATAGATGTATTACACTTAGACACAAAGTCATGTAAAGAAAGGATATAAATAGATGTATTACACTTAGACACAAAGTCATGTAAAGAAAGGATATAAATAGATGTATTACACTTAGTCACAAAGTCATGTAAAGAAAGGATATAAATAGATGTATTACACTTAGACACAAAGTCATGTAAAGAAAGGATATAAATAGATGTATTACACTTAGTCACAAAGTCATGTAAAGAAAGGATATAAATAGATGTATTACACTTAGACACAAAGTCATGTAAAGAAAGGATATAAATAGATGTATTACACTTAGTCACAAAGTCATGTAAAGAAAGGATATAAATAGATGTATTACACTTAGACACAAAGTCATGTAAAGAAAGGATATAAATAGATGTATTACACTTAGTCACAAAGTCATGTAAAGAAAGGATATAAATAGATGTATTACACTTAGTCACAAAGTCATGTAAAGAAAGGATATAAATAGATGTATTACACTTAGTCACAAAGTCATGTAAAGAAAGGATATAAATAGATGTATTACACTTAGTCACAAAGTCATGTAAAGAAAGGATATAAATAGATGTATTACACTTAGTCACAAAGTCATGTAAAGAAAGGATATAAATAGATGTATTACACTTAGTCACAAAGTCATGTAAAGAAAGGATATAAATAGATGTATTACACTTAGTCACAAAGTCATGTAAAGAAAGGATATAAATAGATGTATTACACTTAGACACAAAGTCATGTAAAGAAAGGATATAAATAGATGTATTACACTTAGTCACAAAGTCATGTAAAGAAAGGATATAAATAGATGTATTACACTTAGTCACAAAGTCATGTAAAGAAAGGATATAAATAGATGTATTACACTTAGACACAAAGTCATGTAAAGAAAGGATATAAATAGATGTATTACACTTAGTCACAAAGTCATGTAAAGAAAGGATATAAATAGATGTATTACACTTAGTCACAAAGTCATGTAAAGAAAGGATATAAATAGATGTATTACACTTAGTCACAAAGTCATGTAAAGAAAGGATATAAATAGATGTATTACACTTAGACACAAAGTCATGTAAAGAAAGGATATAAATAGATGTATTACACTTAGTCACAAAGTCATGTAAAGAAAGGATATAAATAGATGTATTACACTTAGTCACAAAGTCATGTAAAGAAAGGATATAAATAGATGTATTACACTTAGACACAAAGTCATGTAAAGAAAGGATATAAATAGATGTATTACACTTAGTCACAAAGTCATGTAAAGAAAGGATATAAATAGATGTATTACACTTAGTCACAAAGTCATGTAAAGAAAGGATATAAATAGATGTATTACACTTAGACACAAAGTCATGTAAAGAAAGGATATAAATAGATGTATTACACTTAGACACAAAGTCATGTAAAGAAAGGATATAAATAGATGTATTACACTTAGTCACAAAGTCATGTAAAGAAAGGATATAAATAGATGTATTACACTTAGTCACAAAGTCATGTAAAGAAAGGATATAAATAGATGTATTACACTTAGACACAAAGTCATGTAAAGAAAGGATATAAATAGATGTATTACACTTAGACACAAAGTCATGTAAAGAAAGGATATAAATAGATGTATTACACTTAGTCACAAAGTCATGTAAAGAAAGGATATAAATAGATGTATTACACTTAGACACAAAGTCATGTAAAGAAAGGATATAAATAGATGTATTACACTTAGTCACAAAGTCATGTAAAGAAAGGATATAAATAGATGTATTACACTTAGACACAAAGTCATGTAAAGAAAGGATATAAATAGATGTATTACACTTAGTCACAAAGTCATGTAAAGAAAGGATATAAATAGATGTATTACACTTAGACACAAAGTCATGTAAAGAAAGGATATAAATAGATGTATTACACTTAGACACAAAGTCATGTAAAGAAAGGATATAAATAGATGTATTACACTTAGTCACAAAGTCATGTAAAGAAAGGATATAAATAGATGTATTACACTTAGTCACAAAGTCATGTAAAGAAAGGATATAAATAGATGTATTACACTTAGTCACAAAGTCATGTAAAGAAAGGATATAAATAGATGTATTACACTTAGTCACAAAGTCATGTAAAGAAAGGATATAAATAGATGTATTACACTTAGTCACAAAGTCATGTAAAGAAAGGATATAAATAGATGTATTACACTTAGTCACAAAGTCATGTAAAGAAAGGATATAAATAGATGTATTACACTTAGTCACAAAGTCATGTAAAGAAAGGATATAAATAGATGTATTACACTTAGACACAAAGTCATGTAAAGAAAGGATATAAATAGATGTATTACACTTAGACACAAAGTCATGTAAAGAAAGGATATAAATAGATGTATTACACTTAGTCACAAAGTCATGTAAAGAAAGGATATAAATATATGTATTACACTTAGTCACAAAGTCATGTAAAGGAAGGATATAAATAGATGTATTACACTTAGACACAAAGTCATGTAAAGAAAGGATATAAATAGATGTATTACACTTAGTCACAAAGTCATGTAAAGAAAGGATATAAATAGATGTATTACACTTAGTCACAAAGTCATGTAAAGAAAGGATATAAATAGATGTATTACACTTAGACACAAAGTCATGTAAAGAAAGGATATAAATAGATGTATTACACTTAGTCACAAAGTCATGTAAAGAAAGGATATAAATAGATGTATTACACTTAGTCACAAAGTCATGTAAAGAAAGGATATAAATAGATGTATTACACTTAGACACAAAGTCATGTAAAGAAAGGATATAAATAGATGTATTACACTTAGACACAAAGTCATGTAAAGAAAGGATATAAATAGATGTATTACACTTAGTCACAAAGTCATGTAAAGAAAGGATATAAATAGATGTATTACACTTAGTCACAAAGTCATGTAAAGAAAGGATATAAATAGATGTATTACACTTAGACACAAAGTCATGTAAAGAAAGGATATAAATAGATGTATTACACTTAGTCACAAAGTCATGTAAAGAAAGGATATAAATAGATGTATTACACTTAGTCACAAAGTCATGTAAAGAAAGGATATAAATAGATGTATTACACTTAGACACAAAGTCATGTAAAGAAAGGATATAAATAGATGTATTACACTTAGACACAAAGTCATGTAAAGAAAGGATATAAATAGATGTATTACACTTAGTCACAAAGTCATGTAAAGGAACATCACTTTTATTGCTGTTCTGCAATTTAGTCACAGAAGGGTTAAAAAAAACAGCTTAAGAAAATTTGGAAATAATTTACTCTTTAATTATAAATAAATAATGTGTCTTTTCAGACAAAACATGCATTTTCATATGAAACCAGTCCTACATCACGTAGGTGATTTTTAACAAAATCTAAAAAGTACTTCAATTTACAAAATCTTTTCAAAATCTTATTTTTACAAAATGAAACATCAGATGTTACATCTTTACCATTATATAATACTTTGATAAAATAATGAAATTTACTTTCAATTTTTTTATATAATTCTATAACAATTCTGGAGGCAAACGGCGGCCATTTTCCATCATGAATTCCAAACACAACAGCTAGAGGTGTGATTGTTATATCATGGCCTGAATATAAAACAAACGATTCTATTTTTCGTTTTTTTCTGATAAAGTTTGTCATTCTATTTGATATTTCTGTTAATAGAGGATGTAAATATAAATGAACATATTTGATAAAATTTTGGTTTTTAAAGACCATATTCTTTCCTAATTTGTCTTGCACTTCCCAAATCATTTCCAGATGAGAATGGTTGAAACAGTGCTCCACACATGGGAGTGATATAGTATGACATACAAAAGTCATAAACACATCTATTAAAAAATAGGCTAATACATCGTCTGATAACTGAGTACCTAAAATTCTACTAACTTCTGTTATTAGTTTTTGTTTATTTTGATCTCGTCGTTCAAATTGATCGGTCTCTTTACTAACTGTTTCTAGCAACTTATCAGCTCCAGGACATTCACAAGATTGAGAAAACAAAGCTTGGCTACAAAAGGACAGTTGACCAGACCTAAATATTCGAGCATTCTCTAATTCCTTATGAGTTAGCATTCCAAGTAGAACAGCTACGGCACTTTGGTATGTCCTGGACACATAAGTACTACGAACATGAAGTTTTGTCAAATTAAGATTCTGTCTGTATTTCCACCCAAGGTATTTGCCTGTCATTATATGTTGTTGCATTCCTAACGGTGTCAGATCAGATCCCTTACAATTCTTATTACTTGGATACAGTTGCCAACTTTCAAACCCAAACTTTGGATTCTTCCTTATCCATGTTTCTTTAATATTATTGAGGATTCGTGACACATTCCTATAAGGATCTTCTATTTGACAGCTCACTAATGGTGGTCGTATTCCTGGTAAACTATGCATAGATGTTCTGGCTCCATGGCGAATCACAACATGGACTAATTCTAATTTATAACCATCATCATATTCACCTAAAAAGATATATACCAGAATATTACCTCTTAATTGTTATGTAAAAATATATACACCAGGGTCTGTTGTTGAACTTATGATTAAGCTAATTATATGATTAGCCCTAATTACATTTTTAATTCCTAATCACATAATTAGTTAATGCAATGATTAAATATGATTAATTAATACATTGATTAAACACAGTTCAGCAACAGAATTTAATCATTACATTAGCTAAGTATGTGATTAGGAATTAAAAATGTAATTAGGGCTAATCATATGATTAGTTTAATCACAAGTTCAACAACGGACCTATATATTAGCTCTTAATTGTCATGTATAAACATATAAACCAGAATATTACCTCTTAATTGTCATGTATAAACATATTCACCAGAATATTACCTCTTAATTGTCAGGTATAAACATATACACCAGAATATTACCTCCTAATTGTCATGTATAAACATATTCACCAGAATATTACCTCTTAATTGTCTGGTATAAACATATACACCAGAATATTACCTCTTAATTGTCATGTATAAACATATTCACCAGAATATTACCTCTTAATTGTCTGGTATAAACATATACACCAGAATATTACCTCTTAATTGTCATGTATAAACATATTCACCAGAATATTACCTCTTAATTGTCTGGTATAAACATATACACCAGAATATTACCTCTTAATTGTCATGTATAAACATATTCACCAGAATATTACCTCTTAATTGTCTGGTATAAACATATACACCAGAATATTACCTCTTAATTGTCATGTATAAACATATTCACCAGAATATTACCTCTTAATTGTCTGGTATAAACATATACACCAGAATATTACCTCTTAATTGTCATGTATAAACATATTCACCAGAATATTACCTCTTAATTGTCTGGTATAAACATATTCACCAGAATATTACCTCTTAATTGTCAGGTATAAACATATACACCAGAATATTACCTCTTAATTGTCTGGTATAAACATATACACCAGAATATTACCTCTTAATTGTCAGGTATAAACATATACACCAGAATATTACCTCTTAATTGTCTGGTATAAACATATACACCAGAATATTACCTCTTAATTGTCAGGTATAAACATATACACCAGAATATTACCTCTTAATTGTCTGGTATAAACATATACACCAGAATATTACCTCTTAATTGTCATGTATAAACATATTCACCAGAATATTACCTCTTAATTGTCAGGTATAAACATATACACCAGAATATTACCTCTTAATTGTTATGTATAAACATATACACCAGAATATTACCTCTTAATTGTCAGGTATAAACATATACACCAGAATATTACCTCTTAATTGTCAGGTATAAACATATACACCAGAATATTACCTCTTAATTGTCAGGTATAAACATATACACCAGAATATTACCTCTTAATTGTCAGGTATAAACATATACACCAGAATATTACCTCTTAATTGTCATGTATAAACATATTCACCAGAATATTACCTCTTAATTGTCATGTATAAACATATACACCAGAATATTACCTCTTAATTGTTATGTATAAACATATACACCAGAATATTACCTCTTAATTGTCAGGTATAAACATATACACCAGAATATTACCTCTTAATTGTCAGGTATAAACATATACACCAGAATATTACCTCTTAATTGTTATGGTTACTATTTGTATATTTAACTGTTAAAATTAAGATAATTTTTCTTGATGAAATGAGGTTAAAAAATGTACAACAGTGGTATCAGTGACAATCTTTATGGTACTTACATGTATGGTGCATTTTAACTACCTGTAATTAATATTACATTTTAACTACCTGTAATTAATATTACATTTTAACTACCTGTAATTAATATTACATTTTAACTACCTGTAATTAATATTACATTTTAACTACCTGTAATTAATATTACATTTACAGTGCAACCTGTCTGAACCAGACCTACTTTGGATCAACTTGTGTGTTCGGCCTGGACTTAATTATCTCATGTAAACCAGACAATGACAGTGACATAACACATCTGCTGTTAAGCATACAATCGAAGAATAACTTCCTTTTAAAACAGTCAACTAGGTTAGAGGGCTGCTGCTAACAAGGAAGCTACTGATCCAAGCATTCCAAGTGGCAAAGCTAAAGTCATCACTTCCAAACTTTTAAATTTGCCATAATGACTTACTTAACCACTACATAATATCTGTGTTACAGATGACCACAGATATGTTACAGATGACCACATATATGTTACAGATGACCACAGATATGCTACAGATGACCACAGATATGTTACAGATGACCACAGATATGTTACAGATGATCACAGATATGTTACAGATGACCACAGATATGTTACAGATGACCACAGATATGCTACAGATGGCCACAGATATGTTACAGATGAAAACAGATATGTTACAGATGACCAGATATGTTACAGATGACCACAGATATGTTCTATTTGTTGCAGTCACAATCCCATTCTTCTTTCCTTGTTCATGACTCATCAACTGAATCTTAACATGAGCAACATGATGGGTGCCACTAGTGGAGCACCTGGGTTCATGACTTATCAACTGAATCTTAACATGAGCAACATGATGGGCGCCACTAGTGGAGCACCTGAGTTCATGACTTATCAACTGAATCGTAACATGAGCAACATGATGGGTGCCACTAGTGGAGCACCTGTGTTCATGACTTATAAACTGAATCTTAACATGAACAACATGATGGGTGCCACTAGTGGAGCACCTATGTTCATGACTTATCAACTGAATCGTAACATGAGCAACATGATGGGTGCCATTATTGGAGCACCTGGGTTCATGACTTTTCAACTAAATCTTAACATGAGCAACATGATGGGTGCCACTAGTGGAGCACCTGGGTTCATGACTTATCAACTGAATCTTAACGTGAGCAACATGATGGGTGCCACTAGTGGAGCACCTGTGTTCATGACTTATCAACTGAATCTTAACATGAGCAACACGATGGGTGCCACTAGTGGAGCACCTGTGTTCATGACTTATCAACTAAATCTTAACATGAGCAACATGATGGGTGCCACTAGTGGAGCACCTGTGTTCATGACTTATCAACTGAATCTTAACATGAGCAACATGATGGGTGCCACTAGTGGAGCACCAGTGTTCATGACTTATCAACTGAATCTTAACGTGAGCAACATGATGGGTGCCACTAGTGGAGCACCTGTGTTCATGACTTATCAACTAAATCTTAACATGAGCAACATGATGGGTGCCACTAGTGGAGCACCTATGTTCATGACTTATCAACTGAATCTTAACATGAGCAACATGATGGGTGCCACTAGTGGAGCACCTGTGTTCATGACTTATCAACTAAATCTTAACATGAGCAACATGATGGGTGCCACTAGTGGAGCACCTATGTTCATGACTTATCAACTGAATCTTAACATGAGCAACATGATGGGTGCCACTAGTGGAGCACCTGTGTTCATGACTTATCAACTGAATCTTAACATGAGCAACATGATGGGTGCCACTAGTGGAGCACCTGTGTTCATGACTTATCAACTGAATCTTAACATGAGCAACATGATGGGTGCCACTAGTGGAGCACCTGTGTTCATGACTTATCAACTGAATCTTAACATGAGCAACATGATGGGTGCCACTAGTGGAGCACCTGTGTTCATGACTTATCAACTGAATCTTAACGTGAGCAACATGATGGGTGCCACTAGTGGAGCACCTGTGTTCATGACTTATCAACTGAATCTTAACATGAGCAACATGATGGGTGCCACTAGTGGAGCACCTGTGTTCATGACTTATCAACTGAATCTTAACGTGAGCAACATGATGGGTGCCACTAGTGGAGCACCTGTGTTCATGACTTATCAACTGAATCTTAACATGAGCAACATGATGGGTGCCACTAGTGGAGCACCTGTGTTCATGACTTATCAACTGAATCTTAACATGAGCAACATGATGGGTGCCACTAGTGGAGCACCTGTGTTCATGACTTATCAACTGAATCTTAACATGAGCAACATGATGGGTGCCACTAGTGGAGCACCTGTGTTCATGACTTATCAACTGAATCTTAACATGAGCAACATGATGGGTGCCACTAGTGGAGCACCTGGGTTCATGACTTATCAACTGAATCTTAACGTGAGCAACATGATGGGTGCCACTAGTGGAGCACCTGGGTTCATGACCTATCAACTGAATCTTAACATGAGCAACATGATGGGTGCCATTATTGGAGCACCTGGGTTCATGACTTATCAACTGAATCTTAACATGGGCAACACGATGGGTGCCATTATTGGAGCACCTGGGTTCATGACTTTTCAACTAAATCTTAACATGAGCAACATGATGGGTGCCATTATTGGAGCACCTGTGTTCATGACTTATCAACTGAATCTTAACATGAGCAACATGATGGGTGCCACTAGTGGAGCACCAGTGTTCATGACTTATCAACTGAATCTTAACATGAGCAACATGATGGGTGCCACTAGTGTAGCACCTGTGTTCATGACTTATCAACTGAATCTTAACATGAGCAACATGATGGGTGCCACTAGTGGAGCACCAGTGTTCATGACTTATCAACTGAATCTTAACATGAGCAACATGATGGGTGCCACTAGTGGAGCACCTGTGTTCATGACTTATCAACTGAATCTTAACATGAGCAACATGATGGGTGCCACTAGTGGAGCACCTGTGTTCATGACTTATAAACTGAATCTTAACATGAGCAACATGATGGGTGCCACTAGTGGAGCACCTGTGTTCATGACTTATCAACTGAATCTTAACATGAGCAACACGATGGGTGCCACTAGTGGAGCACCAGTGTTCATGACTTATCAACTGAATCTTAACATGAGCAACACGATGGGTGCCACTAGTGGAGCACCTGTGTTCATGACTTATCAACTGAATCTTAACATGAGCAACACGATGGGTGCCACTAGTGGAGCACCAGTGTTCATGACTTATCAACTGAATCTTAACATGAGCAACATGATGGGTGCCACTAGTGGAGCACCTGTGTTCATGACTTATCAACTGAATCTTAACATGAGCAACATGATGGGTGCCACTAGTGGAGCACCTGTGTTCATGACTTATCAACTGAATCTTAACATGAGCAACACGATGGGTGCCACTAGTGGAGCACCTGTGTTCATGACTTATCAACTGAATCTTAACATGAGCAACATGATGGGTGCCACTAGTGGAGCACCTGGGTTCATGACCTATCAACTGAATCTTAACATGAGCAACATGATGGGTGCCACTAGTGGAGCACCTGGGTTCATGACTTATCAACTGAATCTTAACATGAGCAACATGATGGGTGCCACTAGTGGAGCACCAGTGTTCATGACTTATCAACTGAATCTTAACATGAGCAACATGATGGGTGCCACTAGTGGAGCACCAGTGTTCATGACTTATCAACTGAATCTTAACATGAGCAACATGATGGGTGCCACTAGTGGAGCACCTGGGTTCATGACTTATCAACTGAATCTTAACATGAGCAACATGATGGGTGCCACTAGTGGAGCACCTGGGTTCATGACTTATCAACTGAATCTTAACGTGAGCAACATGATGGGTGCCACTAGTGGAGCACCTGTGTTCATGACTTATCAACTGAATCTTAACATGAGCAACACGATGGGTGCCACTAGTGGAGCACCTGTGTTCATGACTTATCAACTGAATCTTAACATGAGCAACATGATGGGTGCCACTAGTGGAGCACCTGTGTTCATGACTTATCAACTGAATCTTAACATGAGCAACATGATGGGTGCCACTAGTGGAGCACCTGTGTTCATGACTTATCAACTGAATCTTAACGTGAGCAACATGATGGGTGCCACTAGTGGAGCACCTGTGTTCATGACTTATCAACTGAATCTTAACATGAGCAACATGATGGGTGCCACTAGTGGAGCACCTGTGTTCATGACTTATCAACTGAATCTTAACATGAGCAACATGATGGGTGCCACTAGTGGAGCACCTGTGTTCATGACTTATCAACTGAATCTTAACGTGAGCAACATGATGGGTGCCACTAGTGGAGCACCTGTGTTCATGACTTATCAACTGAATCTTAACATGAGCAACATGATGGGTGCCACTAGTGGAGCACCTGTGTTCATGACTTATCAACTGAATCTTAACATGAGCAACATGATGGGTGCCACTAGTGGAGCACCTGTGTTCATGACTTATCAACTGAATCTTAACATGAGCAACATGATGGGTGCCACTAGTGGAGCACCTGTGTTCATGACTTATCAACTGAATCTTAACATGAGCAACATGATGGGTGCCACTAGTGGAGCACCTGGGTTCATGACTTATCAACTGAATCTTAACGTGAGCAACATGATGGGTGCCACTAGTGGAGCACCTGTGTTCATGACCTATCAACTGAATCTTAACATGAGCAACATGATGGGTGCCATTATTGGAGCACCTGGGTTCATGACTTATCAACTGAATCTTAACATGGGCAACACGATGGGTGCCATTATTGGAGCACCTGGGTTCATGACTTTTCAACTAAATCTTAACATGAGCAACATGATGGGTGCCATTATTGGAGCACCTGTGTTCATGACTTATCAACTGAATCTTAACATGAGCAACATGATGGGTGCCACTAGTGGAGCACCAGTGTTCATGACTTATCAACTGAATCTTAACATGAGCAACATGATGGGTGCCACTAGTGTAGCACCTGTGTTCATGACTTATCAACTGAATCTTAACATGAGCAACATGATGGGTGCCACTAGTGGAGCACCAGTGTTCATGACTTATCAACTGAATCTTAACATGAGCAACATGATGGGTGCCACTAGTGGAGCACCTGTGTTCATGACTTATCAACTGAATCTTAACATGAGCAACATGATGGGTGCCACTAGTGGAGCACCTGTGTTCATGACTTATAAACTGAATCTTAACATGAGCAACATGATGGGTGCCACTAGTGGAGCACCTGTGTTCATGACTTATCAACTGAATCTTAACATGAGCAACACGATGGGTGCCACTAGTGGAGCACCAGTGTTCATGACTTATCAACTGAATCTTAACATGAGCAACACGATGGGTGCCACTAGTGGAGCACCTGTGTTCATGACTTATCAACTGAATCTTAACATGAGCAACACGATGGGTGCCACTAGTGGAGCACCAGTGTTCATGACTTATCAACTGAATCTTAACATGAGCAACATGATGGGTGCCACTAGTGGAGCACCTGTGTTCATGACTTATCAACTGAATCTTAACATGAGCAACATGATGGGTGCCACTAGTGGAGCACCTGTGTTCATGACTTATCAACTGAATCTTAACATGAGCAACACGATGGGTGCCACTAGTGGAGCACCTGTGTTCATGACTTATCAACTGAATCTTAACATGAGCAACATGATGGGTGCCACTAGTGGAGCACCTGTGTTCATGACCTATCAACTGAATCTTAACATGAGCAACATGATGGGTGCCATTATTGGAGCACCTGGGTTCATGACTTATCAACTGAATCTTAACATGAGCAACATGATGGGTGCCACTAGTGGAGCACCAGTGTTCATGACTTATCAACTGAATCTTAACATGAGCAACATGATGGGTGCCACTAGTGGAGCACCAGTGTTCATGACTTATCACCTGAATCTTAACATGAGCAACATGATGGGTGCCACTAGTGGAGCACCTGTGTTCATGACTTATCAACTGAATCTTAACATGAGCAACATGATGGGTGCCACTAGTGGAGCACCAGTGTTCATCACTTATCAACTGAATCTTAACATGAGCAACATGATGGGTGCCACTAGTGGAGCACCTGTGTTCATGACCTATCAACTGAATCTTAACATGAGCAACATGATGGGTGCCATTATTGGAGCACCTGGGTTCATGACTTATCAACTGAATCTTAACATGAGCAACACGATGGGTGCCATTATTGGAGCACCTGGGTTCATGACTTTTCAACTAAATCTTAACATGAGCAACATGATGGGTGCCACTAGTGGAGCACCTGGGTTCATGACTTATCAACTGAATCGTAACATGAGCAACATGATGGGTGCCACTAGTGGAGCACCAGTGTTCATGACTTATCAACTGAATCTTAACATGAGCAACATGATGGGTGCCACTAGTGGAGCACCAGTGTTCATGACTTATCAACTGAATCTTAACATGAGCAACATGATGGGTGCCACTAGTGGAGCACCTGTGTTCATGACTTATCAATTGAATCTTAACATGAGCAACACGATGGGTGCCATTATTGGAGCACCTGGGTTCATGACTTTTCAACTAAATCTTAACATGAGCAACATGATGGGTGCCACTAGTGGAGCACCTGTGTTCATGACTTATCAACTGAATCTTAACATGAGCAACACGATGGGTGCCATTATTGGAGCACCTGGGTTCATGACTTATCAACTGAATCTTAACATGAGCAACACGATGGGTGCCACTAGTGGAGCACCAGTGTTCATGACTTATCAACTAAATCTTAACATGAGCAACATGATGGGTGCCACTAGTGGAGCACCAGTGTTCATGACTTATCAACTGAATCTTAACATGAGCAACATGATGGGTGCCACTAGTGGAGCACCAGTGTTCATGACTTATCAACTGAATCTTAACATGAGCAACATGATGGGTGCCACTAGTGGAGCACCAGTGTTCATGACTTATCAACTGAATCTTAACATGAGCAACATGATGGGTGCCACTAGTGGAGCACCAGTGTTCATGACTTATCAACTGAATCTTAACATGAGCAACATGATGGGTGCCACTAGTGGAGCACCAGTGTTCATGACTTATCAACTGAATCTTAACATGAGCAACATGATGGGTGCCACTAGTGGAGCACCAGTGTTCATGACTTATCAACTGAATCTTAACATGAGCAACATGATGGGTGCCACTAGTGGAGCACCTGTGTTCATGACTTATCAATTGAATCTTAACATGAGCAACACGATGGGTGCCATTATTGGAGCACCTGGGTTCATGACTTTTCAACTAAATCTTAACATGAGCAACATGATGGGTGCCACTAGTGGAGCACCTGTGTTCATGACTTATCAACTGAATCTTAACATGAGCAACACGATGGGTGCCATTATTGGAGCACCTGGGTTCATGACTTATCAACTGAATCTTAACATGAGCAACACGATGGGTGCCATTATTGGAGCACCTGGGTTCATGACTTTTCAACTAAATCTTAACATGAGCAACATGATGGGTGCCACTAGTGGAGCACCTGTGTTCATGACTTATCAACTGAATCGTAACATGAGCAACATGATGGGTGCCACTAGTGGAGCACCTGTGTTCATGACTTATCAACTGAATCTTAACATGAGCAACATGATGGGTGCCACTAGTGGAGCACCTGTGTTCATGACTTATCAACTGAATCTTAACATGAGCAACATGATGGGTGCCACTAGTGGAGCACCAGTGTTCATGACTTATCAACTGAATCTTAACATGAGCAACATGATGGGTGCCACTAGTGGAGCACCAGTGTTCATGACTTATCAACTGAATCTTAACATGAGCAACATGATGGGTGCCACTAGTGGAGCACCTGGGTTCATGACTTATCAACTGAATCTTAACATGAGCAACATGATGGGTGCCACTAGTGGAGCACCTGGGTTCATGACTTATCAACTGAATCTTAACGTGAGCAACATGATGGGTGCCACTAGTGGAGCACCTGTGTTCATGACTTATCAACTGAATCTTAACATGAGCAACACGATGGGTGCCACTAGTGGAGCACCTGTGTTCATGACTTATCAACTGAATCTTAACATGAGCAACATGATGGGTGCCACTAGTGGAGCACCTGTGTTCATGACTTATCAACTGAATCTTAACATGAGCAACATGATGGGTGCCACTAGTGGAGCACCTGTGTTCATGACTTATCAACTGAATCTTAACGTGAGCAACATGATGGGTGCCACTAGTGGAGCACCTGTGTTCATGACTTATCAACTGAATCTTAACATGAGCAACATGATGGGTGCCACTAGTGGAGCACCTGTGTTCATGACTTATCAACTGAATCTTAACATGAGCAACATGATGGGTGCCACTAGTGGAGCACCTGTGTTCATGACTTATCAACTGAATCTTAACGTGAGCAACATGATGGGTGCCACTAGTGGAGCACCTGTGTTCATGACTTATCAACTGAATCTTAACATGAGCAACATGATGGGTGCCACTAGTGGAGCACCTGTGTTCATGACTTATCAACTGAATCTTAACATGAGCAACATGATGGGTGCCACTAGTGGAGCACCTGTGTTCATGACTTATCAACTGAATCTTAACATGAGCAACATGATGGGTGCCACTAGTGGAGCACCTGTGTTCATGACTTATCAACTGAATCTTAACATGAGCAACATGATGGGTGCCACTAGTGGAGCACCTGGGTTCATGACTTATCAACTGAATCTTAACGTGAGCAACATGATGGGTGCCACTAGTGGAGCACCTGTGTTCATGACCTATCAACTGAATCTTAACATGAGCAACATGATGGGTGCCATTATTGGAGCACCTGGGTTCATGACTTATCAACTGAATCTTAACATGGGCAACACGATGGGTGCCATTATTGGAGCACCTGGGTTCATGACTTTTCAACTAAATCTTAACATGAGCAACATGATGGGTGCCATTATTGGAGCACCTGTGTTCATGACTTATCAACTGAATCTTAACATGAGCAACATGATGGGTGCCACTAGTGGAGCACCAGTGTTCATGACTTATCAACTGAATCTTAACATGAGCAACATGATGGGTGCCACTAGTGTAGCACCTGTGTTCATGACTTATCAACTGAATCTTAACATGAGCAACATGATGGGTGCCACTAGTGGAGCACCTGTGTTCATGACTTATCAACTGAATCTTAACATGAGCAACATGATGGGTGCCACTAGTGGAGCACCTGTGTTCATGACTTATCAACTGAATCTTAACATGAGCAACATGATGGGTGCCACTAGTGGAGCACCAGTGTTCATGACTTATCAACTGAATCTTAACATGAGCAACATGATGGGTGCCACTAGTGGAGCACCTGTGTTCATGACTTATCAACTGAATCTTAACATGAGCAACATGATGGGTGCCACTAGTGGAGCACCTGTGTTCATGACTTATAAACTGAATCTTAACATGAGCAACATGATGGGTGCCACTAGTGGAGCACCTGTGTTCATGACTTATCAACTGAATCTTAACATGAGCAACACGATGGGTGCCACTAGTGGAGCACCAGTGTTCATGACTTATCAACTGAATCTTAACATGAGCAACACGATGGGTGCCACTAGTGGAGCACCTGTGTTCATGACTTATCAACTGAATCTTAACATGAGCAACACGATGGGTGCCACTAGTGGAGCACCAGTGTTCATGACTTATCAACTGAATCTTAACATGAGCAACATGATGGGTGCCACTAGTGGAGCACCTGTGTTCATGACTTATCAACTGAATCTTAACATGAGCAACATGATGGGTGCCACTAGTGGAGCACCTGTGTTCATGACTTATCAACTGAATCTTAACATGAGCAACACGATGGGTGCCACTAGTGGAGCACCTGTGTTCATGACTTATCAACTGAATCTTAACATGAGCAACATGATGGGTGCCACTAGTGGAGCACCTGTGTTCATGACCTATCAACTGAATCTTAACATGAGCAACATGATGGGTGCCATTATTGGAGCACCTGGGTTCATGACTTATCAACTGAATCTTAACATGAGCAACATGATGGGTGCCACTAGTGGAGCACCAGTGTTCATGACTTATCAACTGAATCTTAACATGAGCAACATGATGGGTGCCACTAGTGGAGCACCAGTGTTCATGACTTATCACCTGAATCTTAACATGAGCAACATGATGGGTGCCACTAGTGGAGCACCTGTGTTCATGACTTATCAACTGAATCTTAACATGAGCAACATGATGGGTGCCACTAGTGGAGCACCAGTGTTCATGACTTATCAACTGAATCTTAACATGAGCAACATGATGGGTGCCACTAGTGGAGCACCTGTGTTCATGACCTATCAACTGAATCTTAACATGAGCAACATGATGGGTGCCATTATTGGAGCACCTGGGTTCATGACTTATCAACTGAATCTTAACATGAGCAACACGATGGGTGCCATTATTGGAGCACCTGGGTTCATGACTTTTCAACTAAATCTTAACATGAGCAACATGATGGGTGCCACTAGTGGAGCACCTGGGTTCATGACTTATCAACTGAATCGTAACATGAGCAACATGATGGGTGCCACTAGTGGAGCACCAGTGTTCATGACTTATCAACTGAATCTTAACATGAGCAACATGATGGGTGCCACTAGTGGAGCACCAGTGTTCATGACTTATCAACTGAATCTTAACATGAGCAACATGATGGGTGCCACTAGTGGAGCACCTGTGTTCATGACTTATCAATTGAATCTTAACATGAGCAACACGATGGGTGCCATTATTGGAGCACCTGGGTTCATGACTTTTCAACTAAATCTTAACATGAGCAACATGATGGGTGCCACTAGTGGAGCACCTGTGTTCATGACTTATCAACTGAATCTTAACATGAGCAACACGATGGGTGCCATTATTGGAGCACCTGGGTTCATGACTTATCAACTGAATCTTAACATGAGCAACACGATGGGTGCCATTATTGGAGCACCTGGGTTCATGACTTTTCAACTAAATCTTAACATGAGCAACATGATGGGTGCCACTAGTGGAGCACCTGTGTTCATGACTTATCAACTGAATCGTAACATGAGCAACATGATGGGTGCCACTAGTGGAGCACCTGTGTTCATGACTTATCAACTGAATCTTAACATGAGCAACATGATGGGTGCCACTAGTGGAGCACCTGTGTTCATGACTTATCAACTGAATCTTAACATGAGTAACATGATGGGTGCCACTAGTGGAGCACCTGTGTTCATGACTTATAAACTGAATCTTAACATGAGCAACATGATGGGTGCCACTAGTGGAGCACCTGTGTTCATGACTTATCAACTGAATCTTAACATGAGCAACATGATGGGTGCCACTAGTGGAGCACCTGTGTTCATGACTTATCAACTGAATCTTAACGTGAGCAACATGATGGGTGCCACTAGTGGAGCACCTGTGTTCATGACTTATCAACTGAATCTTAACATGAGCAACACGATGGGTGCCACTAGTGGAGCACCAGTGTTCATGACTTATCAACTGAATCTTAACATGAGCAACATGATGGGTGCCACTAGTGGAGCACCTGTGTTCATGACCTATCAACTGAATCTTAACATGAGCAACATGATGGGTGCCACTAGTGGAGCACCAGTGTTCATGACTTATCAACTGAATCTTAACATGAGCAACATGATGGGTGCCACTAGTGGAGCACCTGTGTTCATGACTTATCAACTGAATCTTAACATGAGCAACATGATGGGTGCCACTAGTGGAGCACCTGTGTTCATGACTTATCAACTGAATCTTAACATGAGCAACATGATGGGTGCCACTAGTGGAGCACCTGTGTTCATGACTTATCAACTGAATCTTAACATGAGCAACATGATGGGTGCCACTAGTGGAGCACCAGTGTTCATGACTTATCAACTGAATCTTAACATGAGCAACATGATGGGTGCCACTAGTGGAACACCTGGGTTCATGACTTTTCAACTAAATCTTAACATGAGCAACATGATGGGTGCCACTAGTGGAGCACCAGTGTTCATGACTTATCAACTGAATCTTAACATGAGCAACATGATGGGTGCCACTAGTGGAGCACCTGTGTTCATGACTTATCAACTGAATCTTAACGTGAGCAACACGATGGGTGCCACTAGTGGAGCACCTGTGTTCATGACTTATCAACTGAATCTTAACATGAGCAACATGATGGGTGCCACTAGTGGAGCACCTGTGTTCATGACTTATCAACTGAATCTTAACATGAGCAACATGATGGGTGCCACTAGTGGAGCACCAGTGTTCATGACTTATCAACTGAATCTTAACATGAGCAACATGATGGGTGCCACTAGTGGAACACCTGGGTTCATGACTTTTCAACTAAATCTTAACATGAGCAACATGATGGGTGCCACTAGTGGAGCACCAGTGTTCATGACTTATCAACTGAATCTTAACGTGAGCAACATGATGGGTGCCACTAGTGGAGCACCTGTGTTCATGACTTATCAACTGAATCTTAACGTGAGCAACACGATGGGTGCCACTAGTGGAGCACCTGTGTTCATGACTTATCAACTGAATCTTAACATGAGCAACATGATGGGTGCCACTAGTGGAGCACCTGTGTTCATGACTTATCAACTGAATCTTAACATGAGCAACATGATGGGTGCCACTAGTGGAGCACCTGTGTTCATGACTTATCAACTGAATCTTAACATGAGCAACATGATGGGTGCCACTAGTGGAGCACCTGTGTTCATGACCTATCAACTAAATCTTAACATGAGCAACATGATGGGTGCCACTAGTGGAGCACCTGTGTTCATGACTTATCAACTGAATCTTAACATGAGCAACATGATAGGTGCCACTAGTGGAGCATCTGTGTTCATGACTTATCAACTGAATCTTAACATGAGCAACATGATGGGTGCCACTAGTGGAGCACCAGTGTTCATGACTTATCAACTGAATCTTAACATGAGCAACATGATGGGTGCCACTAGTGGAGCACCTGTGTTCATGACTTATCAACTGAATCTTAACATGAGCAACATGATGGGTGCCACTAGTGGAGCACCTGTGTTCATGACTTATCAACTGAATCTTAACATGAGCAACATGATGGGTGCCACTAGTGGAGCACCTGTGTTCATGACTTATCAACTGAATCTTAACATGAGCAACATGATGGGTGCCACTAGTGGAGCACCTGTGTTCATGACTTATCAACTGAATCCTAACATGAGCAACATGATGGGTGCCACTAGTGGAGCACCTGTGTTCATGACTTATCAACTGAATCTTAACATGAGCAACATGATGGGTGCCACTAGTGGAGCACCTGTGTTCATGACTTATCAACTGAATCTTAACATGAGCAACATGATGGGTGCCACTAGTGGAGCACCTGGGTTCATGACTTATCAACTGAATCTTAACATGAGCAACATGATGGGTGCCACTAGTGGAGCACCTGTGTTCATGACTTATCAACTGAATCCTAACATGAGCAACATGATGGGTGCCACTAGTGGAGCACCTGTGTTCATGACTTATCAACTGAATCTTAACATGAGCAACATGATGGGTGCCACTAGTGGAGCACCTGGGTTCATGACTTATCAACTGAATCTTAACATGAGCAACATGATGGGTGCCACTAGTGGAGCACCTGAGTTCATGACTTATCAACTGAATCTTAACATGAGCAACATGATGGGTGCCACTAGTGGAGCACCTGTGTTCATGACTTATCAACTGAATCTTAACATGAGCAACATGATGGGTGCCACTAGTGGAGCACCTGTGTTCATGACTTATCAACTGAATCTTAACATGAGCAACATGATGGGTGCCACTAGTGGAGCACCTGTGTTCATGACTTATCAACTGAATCTTAACATGAGCAACATGATGGGTGCCACTAGTGGAGCACCTGTGTTCATGACTTATCAACTGAATCTTAACATGAGCAACATGATGGGTGCCACTAGTGGAGCACCTGTGTTCATGACTTATCAACTGAATCTTAACATGAGCAACACGATGGGTGCCACTAGTGGAGCACCTGTGTTCATGACTTATCAACTGAATCTTAACATGAGCAACATGATGGGTGCCACTAGTGGAGCACCTGTGTTCATGACCTATCAACTGAATCTTAACATGAGCAACATGATGGGTGCCATTATTGGAGCACCTGGGTTCATGACTTATCAACTGAATCTTAACATGAGCAACACGATGGGTGCCATTATTGGAGCACCTGGGTTCATGACTTTTCAACTAAATCTTAACATGAGCAACATGATGGGTGCCACTAGTGGAGCACCTGTGTTCATGACTTATCAACTGAATCTTAACATGAGCAACATGATGGGTGCCATTATTGGAGCACCTGGGTTCATGACTTATCAACTGAATCTTAACATGAGCAACACATTGGGTGCCACTAGTGGAGCACCAGTGTTCATGACTTATCAACTGAATCTTAACATGAGCAACATGATGGGTGCCACTAGTGGAGCACCTGTGTTCATGACTTATCAACTGAATCTTAACATGAGCAACATGATGGGTGCCACTAGTGGAGCACCTGTGTTCATGACTTATCAACTGAATCTTAACATGAGCAACATGATGGGTGCCACTAGTGGAGCACCAGTGTTCATGACTTATCAACTGAATCTTAACATGAGCAACATGATGGGTGCCACTAGTGGAACACCTGGGTTCATGACTTTTCAACTAAATCTTAACATGAGCAACATGATGGGTGCCACTAGTGGAGCACCAGTGTTCATGACTTATCAACTGAATCTTAACATGAGCAACATGATGGGTGCCACTAGTGGAGCACCTGTGTTCATGACTTTTCAACTAAATCTTAACATGAGCAACATGATGGGTGCCACTAGTGGAGCACCTGTGTTCATGACTTATCAACTGAATCTTAACATGAGCAACATGATGGGTGCCACTAGTGGAGCACCTGTGTTCATGACTTATCAACTGAATCTTAACATGAGCAACATGATGGGTGCCACTAGTGGAGCACCTGTGTTCATGACTTATCAACTGAATCTTAACATGAGCAACATGATGGGTGCCACTAGTGGAGCACCAGTGTTCATGACTTATCAACTGAATCGTAACATGAGCAACATGATGGGTGCCACTAGTGGAGCACCTGTGTTCATGACTTATCAACTGAATCTTAACATGAGCAACATGATGGGTGCCACTAGTGGAGCACCTATGTTCATGACTTATCAACTGAATCTTAACATGAGCAACATGATGGGTGCCACTAGTGGAGCACCTGTGTTCATGACTTATCAACTGAATCTTAACATGAGCAACATGATGGGTGCCATTATTGGAGCACCTGGGTTCATGACTTATCAACTGAATCTTAACATGAGTAACACGATGGGTGCCACTAGTGGAGCACCTGTGTTCATGACTTATCAACTGAATCTTAACATGAGCAACATGATGGGTGCCATTATTGGAGCACCTGGGTTCATGACTTATCAACTGAATCTTAACATGAGCAACATGATGGGTGCCACTAGTGGAGCACCTGTGTTCATGACTTATCAACTGAATCTTAACATGAGCAACATGATGGGTGCCACTAGTGGAGCACCTGTGTTCATGACTTATCAACTGAATCTTAACGTGAGCAACATGATGGGTGCCACTAGTGGAGCACCTGGGTTCATGACTTATCAACTGAATCTTAACATGAGCAACATGATGGGTGCCACTAGTGGAGCACCAGTGTTCATGACTTATCAACTGAATCTTAACATGAGCAACATGATGGGTGCCACTAGTGGAGCACCTGTGTTCATGACTTATCAACTGAATCTTAACATGAGCAACATGATGGGTGCCACTAGTGGAGCACCAGTGTTCATGACTTATCAACTGAATCTTAACATGAGCAACATGATGGGTGCCACTAGTGGAGCACCTGTGTTCATGACTTATCAACTGAATCTTAACATGAGCAACATGATGGGTGCCACTAGTGGAGCACCAGTGTTCATGACTTATCAACTGAATCTTAACATGAGCAACATGATGGGTGCCACTAGTGGAGCACCTGTGTTCATGACTTATCAACTGAATCTTAACATGAGCAACATGATGGGTGCCACTAGTGGAGCACCTGTGTTCATGACTTATCAACTGAATCTTAACATGAGCAACATGATGGGTGCCACTAGTGGAGCACCTATGTTCATGACTTATCAACTGAATCTTAACATGAGCAACATGATGGGTGCCACTAGTGGAGCACCTGTGTTCATGACTTATCAACTGAATCTTAACATGAGCAACATGATGGGTGCCACTAGTGGAGCACCTGTGTTCATGACTTATCAACTGAATCTTAACATGAGCAACATGATGGGTGCCACTAGTGGAGCACCTGTGTTCATGACTTATCAACTGAATCTTAACATGAGCAACATGATGGGTGCCACTAGTGGAGCACCTGTGTTCATGACTTATCAACTGAATCTTAACATGAGCAACATGATGGGTGCCACTAGTGGAGCACCTGTGTTCATGACTTATCAACTAAATCTTAACATGAGCAACATGATGGGTGCCACTAGTGGAGCACCAGTGTTCATGACTTATCAACTGAATCTTAACATGAGCAACATGATGGGTGCCACTAGTGGAGCACCTGTGTTCATGACTTATCAACTGAATCTTAACATGAGCAACATGATGGGTGCCACTAGTGGAGCACCTGTGTTCATGACTTATCAACTGAATCTTAACGTGAGCAACATGATGGGTGCCACTAGTGGAGCACCTATGTTCATGACTTATCAACTGAATCTTAACATGAGCAACACGATGGGTGCCACTAGTGGAGCACCTGTGTTCATGACTTATCAACTGAATCTTAACATGAGCAACATGATGGGTGCCACTAGTGGAGCACCTGTGTTCATGACTTATCAACTGAATCTTAACATGAGCAACATGATGGGTGCCACTAGTGGAGCACCTGTGTTCATGACTTATCAACTGAATCTTAACATGAGCAACATGATGGGTGCCACTAGTGGAGCACCAGTGTTCATGACTTATCAACTGAATCTTAACATGAGCAACATGATGGGTGCCACTAGTGGAGCACCTGTGTTCATGACTTATCAACTGAATCTTAACATGAGCAACATGATGGGTGCCACTAGTGGAGCACCTGTGTTCATGACTTATCAACTGAATCTTAACGTGAGCAACATGATGGGTGCCACTAGTGGAGCACCTATGTTCATGACTTATCAACTGAATCTTAACATGAGCAACACGATGGGTGCCACTAGTGGAGCACCTGTGTTCATGACTTATCAACTGAATCTTAACATGAGCAACATGATGGGCGCCACTAGTGGAGCACCTGTGTTCATGACTTATCAACTGAATCTTAACATGAGCAACATGATGGGTGCCACTAGTGGAGCACCTGTGTTCATGACTTATCAACTGAATCTTAACGTGAGCAACATGATGGGTGCCACTAGTGGAGCACCTATGTTCATGACTTATCAACTGAATCTTAACATGAGCAACACGATGGGTGCCACTAGTGGAGCACCTGTGTTCATGACTTATCAACTGAATCTTAACATGAGCAACATGATGGGTGCCACTAGTGGAGCACCTGTGTTCATGACTTATCAACTGAATCTTAACGTGAGCAACATGATGGGTGCCACTAGTGGAGCACCTGTGTTCATGACCTATCAACTGAATCTTAACATGAGCAACACGATGGGTGCCACTAGTGGAGCACCTGTGTTCATGACTTATCAACTGAATCTTAACATGAGCAACATGATGGGTGCCACTAGTGGAGCCCCTGTGTTCATGACTTATCAACTGAATCTTAACGTGAGCAACATGATGGGTGCCACTAGTGGAGCACCTGTGTTCATGACTTATCAACTGAATCTTAACATGAGCAACATGATGGGTGCCACTAGTGGAGCACCAGTGTTCATGACTTATCAACTGAATCTTAACATGAGCAACATGATGGGTGCCACTAGTGGAGCACCAGTGTTCATGACTTATCAACTGAATCTTAACATGAGCAACATGATGGGTGCCACTAGTGGAGCACCAGTGTTCATGACTTATCAACTGAATCTTAACATGAGCAACATGATGGGTGCCACTAGTGGAGCACCTGTGTTCATGACTTATCAACTGAATCTTAACGTGAGCAACATGATGGGTGCCACTAGTGGAGCACCTGGGTTCATGACTTATCAACTGAATCTTAACATGAGCAACATGATGGGTGCCACTAGTGGAGCACCTGTGTTCATGACTTATCAACTGAATCTTAACGTGAGCAACATGATGGGTGCCACTAGTGGAGCACCTGTGTTCATGACTTATCAACTGAATCTTAACGTGAGCAACATGATGGGTGCCACTAGTGGAGCACCTGTGTTCATGACTTATCAACTGAATCTTAACATGAGCAACATGATGGGTGCCACTAGTGGAGCACCTGGGTTCATGACTTATCAACTGAATCGTAACATGAGCAACATGATGGGTGCCACTAGTGGAGCACCTGTG
This sequence comes from Bathymodiolus septemdierum, assembly GCA_963383655.1. NCBI lineage: Eukaryota > Metazoa > Mollusca > Bivalvia > Mytilida > Modiolidae > Bathymodiolus > Bathymodiolus septemdierum. Next base: position 913,019 of record OY726530.1, read on the forward strand.
TTCATGACTTATCAACTGAATCTTAACATGAGCAACATGATGGGTGCCACTAGTGGAGCACCTGTGTTCATGACTTATCAACTGAATCTTAACGTGAGCAACATGATGGGTGCCACTAGTGGAGCACCTGTGTTCATGACTTATCAACTGAATCTTAACGTGAGCAACATGATGGGTGCCACTAGTGGAGCACCTGTGTTCATGACTTATCAACTGAATCTTAACATGAGCAACATGATGGGTGCCACTAGTGGAGCACCTGGGTTCATGACTTATCAACTGAATCGTAACATGAGCAACATGATGGGTGCCACTAGTGGAGCACCTGTGTTCATGACTTATCAACTGAATCTTAACATGAGCAACATGATGGGTGCCACTAGTGGAGCACCTGTGTTCATGACTTATCAACTGAATCTTAACATGAGCAACATGATGGGTGCCACTAGTGGAGCACCTGTGTTCATGACTTATCAACTGAATCTTAACATGAGCAACATGATGGGTGCCACTAGTGGAGCACCTGTGTTCATGACTTATCAACTGAATCTTAACATGAGCAACATGATGGGTGCCACTAGTGGAGCACCTGTGTTCATGACTTATCAACTGAATCTTAACATGAGCAACATGATGGGTGCCACTAGTGGAGCACCTGGGTTCACCAAAGGTTATAGTATGGTTCATGTAGCTTAATTTCAAGTTTTTTTCTGTATTACATATACCTGGTAAATAGTAAGTGCTTTGTGGACCAATGCTTAGATTTCTCTATTTGTCCTTTCCTGTAGGTCGTTGTTTTGTCTATCCTAATTAGATTTACAGCTTCCGATTGGTATCTTCAAATTTAATATTTTTTTACTATATAGAATCATTAACAGAATTTATGTTAAAATGTTTATTTACCTTCGTCACCACTGTTGATATTTTGAAAAGAATTACAATATTCCATTGGACGAGTTATTGTTTTCTTGTAGTGTTGCCTAGAAACATCATTAGGTTGAGATAAGACTGGATCTTCTACAATTATGTTATCTACAACAGAATATCAAATATAATGCAACAGAATTTTTTAATTTTTTTTTAATGAAATGATTAATTCAATCTTGAATATGGTTTAATTTATTTCCTGGAAATCTGAGCTGTTCATATGGGTAACTGCCAAACTTGCATAAAAAGTCAAAAACATATACTAGGTACCTGAAAATCATACTATCTTCCATCGGCACTTGTCTGTAAGCTGCTAACACATGTCTTTGAGAACTTTTTCAGCAATATACATACTGTATATTTTATGTAAGTAAACCTGTAATTGTTTTGTTTGTAATGTTTTTAACATGTTTAACTTAACACTAAAGTCACACATTATTATGATTTTATTTCTTAATTTAAGTAATATATGTGTGAAGTTAATAGATGATTTAAAAGTTAAACAGATATTATATTTCTAACTTTAATTAAACTTTTAATGACATTTGAAAATTTTCATTTGAAAAGTAAACATGTCACCTCAAAATCATTCAATAAATAATTCAACTTGAATACTGATATTGAAGTTTTAATAAGTTGTATGTAAATGTATATCTTTTATATACCTGTGACCATGATCTGATCACTGTCTATCAAATGATTTGGCACTGATTTGACAACTGTTTTACCTGTTTTGTTCAAGTATTGTTGTAAATACTGTTATAGTGACAGCCGGAAACTTTGAGCCGTAATGAAAGGGGGAGGTTTGGCACTTTAAAATCTGATTCAACCCACCATTTCTTTAGAAATGTCTGTACCAAGTCAGGGTCATTACGGTTTTCACAGTTTTCCGGTTGTTGACTGCTTTTGTCTGTTTATATAATTATGAGTTTTTACTTTCCCTTTGTAAGATTGTTTGGAGTTCGGTAATTTTGTTATTACCCTTATTATGAATGTTAACTCTTTACTTACTAATCTCGTTGAGATTAGACATCCGAAGAAATTTTCTACTTGGTATCTCTGGAGTTTCTGCTCTGTATCTTCTCCAGAGATACAGAGCAGAAAATTTCTTCGGAAGTCTAATCTCAATGAGATTACCTAGCTACCTACATGATCTTTATCTCCCTTGTATACATTCGATTCTGTCACTCAGTTAACGAGGTAAGATTGCCTGTGGCAGATCAATGGGAATAAACCCCATTGACAGGCGAACTTCGCATTGCCAAGATATTTTTCCACATAACCCAATTACATAAATTCAGACTCCAGTCCCGTGGCTGTGTTACATTAACATACTACATTACTAATAGTAGTACTACTGGTAATCTCTTGTGATTAGGCTTCCTAAGTAATATTCAGTCTGTATCTTCTAGGATGGAGATATACATACAGTAATTTTCAGTCTGTATCTTCTAGGATGGAGATATACATACATGTACAGAAAATTTCATCGGAAGCCTACAGTAATCTCAACGAGATAATAGCACTAGTACTATGCTGTGAACCGCATCGGTGGTGTAATGGTCATCGTGCTCACCTTGAGTGCGATAGATCGTGGGTTCCAGCACAGGTTGGGTCAAACCAAAGACTATAAAATTGGTATTTGTTGCTTCTTCGCTAAGCACGCAGCATTAAGGAGACAGTGCAAAGACTGGTTGGCTCGGAATCAGAATAATGTGTCCGAGTGGAGCGACATGTCTATCTTCGGACTGTTGTCGCTAGCACTATAAAAATCCAACTCAGCATGTTGGTCTAGAACAAAGCGGACCTCATCATCATCTCATTGATAAGCTCGAGAAGCAAGCTATTTATGACTGAAGCATGGTAAAATTAAATCGATACATGAATAATGACGAATACCATTTACTTTGACTAAAACAGAAATCCTAATCATCCATACACTATGTCTATGAAAAAGCTTCAACACATCCGGGTTACCACTTTTTGAGAACCCTTGAGAACTTACGAAAGAGACACAAAAGGTATCGAATAGCATCCGGTCCAATCGTAACTACTCTGCCATTCTCGCTACGCCTAGTGTAGCGGAAATTGCTAAGTAGTTACGATTGATACCGGTTTCACGAGCTTTTCAGGTGGTGCCTGTTTCATATTAAGCTCGCAAAGCGAGCTATTTATGACTGAAGCATGGTAAAATTAAATCAATAAAGGAATAATGACGAATACCATTTACTTTGACTAGAATACCATTTACTTAGACTAAAACAGAAATTTTCGAGAACCCTTGAGAACCTACGAAAGAGAAGAGACACGAAAGGTATCGAAGAGCATCCGCTCCAATCGTAACTACTCGGCCATTCTCGCTACGCTTAGTGTAGCGGAAATTGCTGAGTAGTCACAATTGATACCGGTTTCACAAGCTTTTCAGGCGGTGCCTGTTTCATATTAATTAACTTGTTCTTGCCGTGATATAGCTGAAAAAATTGCTGAATTGACGTCAAACAACAATCACTCACTCACTTATGCTGACTTAGCTGTTACAATTGTACCGATCCCAAAATAAGTGGTTCAACACTGTAGCCTAGGATACACTACAGATTACAGACGACACTACAGTCAGTAGATACATGTATACAGTCAGTACAGTCACATGAGTCAGAAGTTCTATCAATAATAAGGTATAGGGGCACCTCGAAAATTGCTGGGCAACTATAGGGGCACCTCGAAGATCGCTGGGCAACTATAAAAAATGTTTTTTATAGTTGCCCCTATACCTTATTATTGATAGAACTCCCGACTCCTGTGGTTTTTTATAGTTGTCCAGCGATCTTCGAGGTGCCCCTATACCTTATTATTGATAGAACTTCCGACTCCTGTGGTACAGTAGTCAGTACTAAATTTTAGGTACTTGCGGTTGGGAAGAAGACTTTTGACAAAAACATGAAGATTTGTATACAGAATTCTACACTTTCATGTGAAGAGACAGTAAAACTTTTAGGAATTGAAATAGATTATCAATTAAATTTTGACATTCATATCAGTTCAATCTGTAGGAAGGCATCACAGCAACTGAATATACTTAAACGTTTGGGCCGATATTTAGACAGATTAAGCAAATTAACTATATTCCACACTTTCATTCTCAGTAACTTTAACTTCTGCCCTTTGGCTTGGCATTTTTGTACCGATAAAAATTCAAAAAAATTAGAGAAAGTGCAGGAAAGAGCACTTCGCTTTGTATACGATGACTACACCAGTTCATATATCAACCTTCTTGAAAAAGCTCTAGTGCCCTCCTTACAGATCAGACATATTAGGACAATGGCCTTGGAGACATATAAAATCGTTAACAAATTAGCTCCTGTATGCCTTCATGATTTAGTCAATGTGAAGAATTCTAAATATGCTTTCAGGTATTCGAACATATTAGATGTACCTCAAGTTAGAACTATAAGGTATGGCAAAAAATCATTCATGTTTGCAGCTGCAACTCTGTGGAACGACCTTCCGAACCATTTCAGAACTGAAATCAGTTTCAACCACTTTAAAAGTTTTATTCAGTCCTGGAATGGCTCAGTATGCCGTTGTTCTGCATGTAGATAACATATTCAGCTTTCTGTTTTATTTCTAGTGCTTTTTCCAAGTTTTAATGCTGCTTAGTTATTTTATGTTTGCTTGATAATGCTTCAAGTTCAGCATGTTTTAGTATGTCTTTTATTTTTGTGCTTTTTATGTTGCATTTGCTAACTGTATGTGCTTTATATGTGTGTTTATGTGATTATGTTAATATTTGTATGTATCTTGTGCTACTATGCATATTCGGTAAAAAGCTCCGGAGAGCTTGTGTTTATTGTTATACAAAAACCGAATTCAAATAAAGTTTTCTTTTTCTTATCTTATCTTACGGAGTCAGAGTACAGAGTGTTGACCACTTATTTTGGGCTCGGTACAATTGTAACAGCAACAGGTGTAACTTCAGACTCATAAATACATACACAAGATCTTCAGTCCAATTATTATACATATAAAATAAATCATTGATAATATTTGTTTCATCTTTCTGGAAAGGCCAAAGGTTTTCATTTCCGCACATCTACACTTTCGGCACTGTAAACAATTCTAGTCTTTTTAAAAAGTGCAAACGAGTACCGAAAATCAATAATTCTAATACGCAAAACAAATACGATCCAGCAATGTATAGTGTTCCGGTATTTTATGAAGACCAATCAATGAACATGATATAATCTTATAAATAATAGAACACACCAAACTATCACCAATCAACTGTCAATATCCAGATAAATAATAATAATAATAATTCTTTATTGTCTAATTAAAGGGTCCATGGTGAATGTAAAAATCATCAATATATACATTAATTACAATCAATCAATATTTACCAGCACACATTAAACATACATAAAGGTACCAGTCCAACACATTTGATCGAGTTCAAACACTATTAAAATTAAAATAATGTATACCTCACTTTTATTATAATAATAACTTTATTGCAAAACAAGAAACCCTAACGGGCTGTGCAAATTACAACAAATAATGACAAGTTGACAACAACATAAAACATACAACATACAGTAAGAATTCAAATCAAGTTTAAATTATAGACAAGTGTGCATTAAAATTACATTAATATGTGAAAATATCATCAATATAATCATGAAAATCATCAGAGAAACCGGTTGTAATTTTCTTGTTCTTATCTTTTACATTAATTTGCAGAAGTGACTCCATCTACCAAGAGTACAACATGAACCAAATATTGGAAAGTAGAGGTGTACTGATTTATCACATAGGAATACCATTAGCTTGTTATATATGTATTCCTCCAAACTCTGGCATTTCTGTTTTCATCTGCTATGTACATATGATGTAGATTATAAAAAAAATATAAAAACAAACTCACTGAAAACAATGAGAATCGACCGACAAGTGTATTGGTTTGTTTTTTTTTTTACTTTTAAAGCCCCACTGCCTAAGATACGACCGTTTTTTTAATGAGCTGCATTCTCCAAAAAATGTACTATACATGCTTTATATTTAATAAAATAATGTTTTAACTCATTTTCGTGTTGATATATGTGAGAAAGAATGGATGAGAGAACGATATTTGTTGACGAGTTCGAGGATGCTGCATCAAAAGATGGCGACTGATTAATTATCGGCAAATTTACGGAGTCTGCCGAATGATCCAATCGTAACTATATACTCGGCCATATACGAAACTCCCAAGGAAATTTAGTTATGTTAGATAGAGGGGAAAGAATATGCCTTCATTGTACATTAAATGAGGTTGAAGACGAAAGTCATATGTTATTCAAATGCCCAATATATGAAACTGAAAGGGCTACATTATTGATATACATTCAAGATAATTGTAAAAAATTTGAACATCCGAGTCCGAACAATAAGTTGATTTGGATTCTTAGTAATGAAGACACTCTGTTATCAAATAAACTTGCTGTCTTCCTAAACAAAAGTTTTGAAATACGGAAGAACCATACATTGCAAATTTAACTTACTTAAAGATAAAATAGTATTCGTGATATGAACACCATGTTATATCTGCATCATATCATATAATATACTGAGAAAGGTCGGAAAGGTGTCGGTGTGCTTGAGTGATTTTATTGATATGTATTTGTTATACCTAAGATATGTTATGTCATGGTGTTTAGTGAAATATAAGTCTAATTATAATATAATCTTATCTTATCTCTTATTATTTAGTTTATTGATTGTCTGTGGGGATATTGAATCGAACCCAGGTCCACAGGGCACACCAGTCTCTCACGAAAACACATTATCTATTTTTCATGCGAATGTATACGAAGTCTGCGAAATAAATTAAGTTATATTATAGATATAGTTGAAGACTTTGATATTATATTTTTTACGGAAACACATTTAGATAACAGTATAAGTGATGCTGACATAAGTTTGCCGGGTTTTGAAGTTCCCATTAGGAGGGACAGGAACTGTAGTGGAGGTGGTATTATTTTTTTTATTATAAAAGTTTTGTTAATGTTGTACGTAGACAGGATTTAGAACGCGGTGATTTATTAGAGTGTATGTGGTTTGAATTTAAAACTAAATTTCAGTCTATACTGATCAACATAAATTACCGGTCAGTGAGACAAGCACCTGCATATTATTGGCAGTATTTTGATTTTATGCTAAAAAGAGCTCTCGACGAGAATTGTAATATTACCATGTATACTTTGTATGTTTGGGTGATTGAACATAAATTTTATGGCTAATATTCCTACAAATATTAGGGATATTATTTGCATCAATGGTTTTGTTAACGTTATTAATAAACAGACACATTTTGATAATCGTACAGGTAATAATTCTTTACTTGATCCAATTTTAATCACCGACTCGACAAGTATATTGATAGTGACACAATACACATTGATGGAGAGTTTAGCGATCCTGATGGGTCGCAGGGGCTAACTAGCCCAAATGTATGACCTCTACACCAGGTAAATGATGGAACATACATCACAATAGGTTGTGGTTTCAGTGATAATACAAATTATAAACGTAAATTTTGGGATTATAAACGAGCAGATTATCTTTTTATGAAACAACAAATATCTGAAACAGACTGGGTCAATTTAGTAACTGGTGCAAGTGATATTCATGGAGCGGTCACTGCTTTTACGTCAATATTTTTGAAAATAGCGACGACAAAGCTTGGTTTGATTCCACTTTGAGAAGAGAGATACGAATACGTGGTCGTTTTCGTGAAATCAGTACTAACAGAGACGAAATCAGAAGTTTGGGATAATTGTGGAAAAGTAAATTGTAATCGTCTAGAAAAAAATCAAATAGAAGCAGCTCGTATAGTGACAGGATTATCTATATGTATACTAGTTATGAGCTCGTATAGTGACAGGATTATCGTATAGTGACAGGATTATCTATATGTATACTAGTTATGAGCTCGTATAGTGACAGGATTATCGTATAGTGACAGGATTATCTATATGTATACTAGTTATGAGCTCGTATAGTGACAGGATTATCGTATAGTGACAGGATTATCTATATGTATACTAGTTATGAGCTCGTATAGTGACAGGATTATCGTATAGTGACAGGATTATCTATATGTATACTAGTTATGAGCTCGTATAGTGACAGGATTATCGTATAGTGACAGGATTATCTATATGTATGCTAGTTATGATTCAATCTACAAGGCAACGGGGTGGGAAACATTGATTGCAAGAAGGGAAGTTAAAAAACTGCTGCTGTTTTTTTTTTTTTTTGCAAAATTGTCAATAAGGAAGCACCCGATTATTAATTTGAATTAGTTCCACCTTTAGTGGCAGCAAAGGTTAAAGTAATATTACACCAGTTTTGGGTGAAGAAAATTTCCCCCTGAAAATTCAATTTGGAATACGGCGGTACTATTCATGCATGTTTCAAGTCGACATTTTAACAAAGTAAAATTTTACAAGTCATTCCTACCACAATACATGTTCTAGTTTTTCTTTTCTTTAGATTTTACCCTTTCATTTTTTCATTGAAAATTTAGATTGCTCAATATTTTGTACATTTTGTAAAATATAGGTTATTTGTGTTCTGGTATATAAAAATATCATACAGGATTGTATGTCCTGATTTTCTGGAACTCTATGTTCAGTTTATCTAAAATAATAGATTTGTGTCATGTTCATCAATTCTCTCACCATATTATATCCAGGAGGAAGAAATACTTTCAATGATTCTCAGATCTTTGTGCTAGAGAATTGTTGATGTGCTTGCATACATATATAGAACATTTGTAGATTGTTTGTTCAATAAATATATTTTTAAATTGTTCCATTTTATATCAAGAGAAAATTCTTTTTTAATAAAGTTTAATTTTATTTGCTGTTTTGTTGCTTTTTCTGTATAAGTAATCTGACTTTTCATGTATCTCACAAATGTACACTATTCAAATACCCAGGAATGAATTGAGTTATTTCCCTTTGATTAGAAAAACGCGAATTATCCCAATCTTTTCCATGCATACGGTTCCTTGCTCTCATATCAATCTATCACACTCGGCGGGACAGAGAACATAAGTGCCTCCCTATCCCTACACTAAGTTATAACCTCTAACACATAGGTTTTTCCTATTTACTGTGGGACTACAAATATATGTTTTTTGACTGACCAAACTACTGTGTTCTCTGTCCATAATGTGTGTACACAAACGACAAAATGAGTGGCTTTTCCGCCATGACATATACAATGTATATATCTTATGACGTCAACCAATGATTTGGCAGAAGCGAAACAATACTTTGTGTGGTGATTGTCTCTGTCGGTCAATGTCGCAAATAATTTAAAAACTTTCTCAGAAGAATATCAAGAAATGTGTGAAGATACCACAGAGGTAATCAGAAATGTGTGAAGATACCACAGATGTAATCAGAAATGTGTGAAAATACCACAGAGGTCATCAGAAATGTGTGAAGATACCACAGAGGTAATCAGAAATGGGTGAAGATACCACAGAGGTAATCAGAAATGTGTGAAAATACCACAGAGATAATCAGAAATGGGTGAATATACCACAGAGGTAATCAGAAATCTGTGAAGATACCACAGAGGTAATCAGAAATGTGTGAAGATACCACAGAGGTAATCAGAAATGTGTGAAGATACCACAGAGGTAATCAGAAATGTGTGAAAATACCACAGAGGTAATTAGAAATGTGTGAAGATACTACAGAGGTAATCAGAAATGTGTGAAGACACTACAGAGGTAATCAGAAATGTGTGAAGATACTACAGAGGTAATCAGAAACCGTAAATCAAAGGACAGACAACTCAATGGTCAAGAGAAAAAGATACCACAGAGGTAATCAGAAACCGTAAATCAAAGGACAGACAACTCAATGGTCAAGAGAAAAAGATACCACAGAGGTAATCAGAAACCGTAAATCAAAGGACAGACAACTCAATGGTCAAGAGAAAAAGATACCACAGAGGTAATCAGAAACCGTAAATCAAAGGACCGACAACTCAATGCTCAAGAGAAAAAGATACCACAGAGGTAATCAGAAACCGTAAATCAAAGGACAGACAACTCAATGGTCAAGAGAAAAAGATACGACAGAGGTAATCAGAAACCGTAAATCAAAGGACAGACAACTCAATGGTCAAGATCAAAAGACCGACAACTCAATGGTCAAGATACCACAGAGGTAATCAGAAACCGTAAATCAAAGGACAGACAACTCAATGGTCAAGATCAAAAGACCGACAACTCAATGGTCAAGATACCACAGAGGTAATCAGAAACCGTAAATCAAAGGACAGACAACTCAATGCTCAAGAGAAAAAGATACCACAGAGGTAATCAGAAACCGTAAATAAAAGGACCGACAACTCAATGCTCAAGAGAAAAAGATACCACAGAGGTAATCAGAAACCGTAAATCAAAGGACAGACAACTCAATGGTCAAGAGAAAAAGATACGACAGAGGTAATCAGAAACCGTAAATCAAAGGACAGACAACTCAATGGTCAAGATCAAAAGACCGACAACTCAATGGTCAAGATACCACAGAGGTAATCAGAAACCGTAAATCAAAGGACAGACAACTCAATGGTCAAGATCAAAAGACTGACAACTCAATGGTCAAGATACCACAGAGGTAATCAGAAACCGTAAATCAAAGGACAGACAACTCAATGGTCAAGAGAAAAAGATACCACAGAGGTAATCAGAAACATAAATCAAAGGACAGGAAACTCAATGGTCAAGAGAAAAAGGACCGACAACTCAATGGTCAAGATCAAAGGACCGACAACTCAATGAAGATACGACAGAGGTAATCAGAAACCGTAAATCAAAGGACAGACAACTCAATGGTCAAGAGAAAAAGATACCACAGAGGTAATCAGAAACCGTAAATCAAAGGACAGGTAACTCAATGGTCAAGAGAAAAAGGACCGACAACTCAATGGTTCAGATCAAAGGACCGACAACTCAATGAAGATACGACAGAGGTAATCAGAAACCGTAAATCAAAGGACAGACAACTCAATGGTCAAGAGAAAAAAGACCGACAACTCAATGGTCAAGATCAAGGGACGACAACTCAATGAAGATACCACAGAGGTAATCAGAAACCGTAAATCAAAGGACCGACAACTCAATGAAGATACCACAGAGGTAATCAGAAACCGTAAATCAAAGGACAGACAACTCAATGGTCAAGAGAAAAAGATACCACAGAGGTAATCAGAAACCGTAAATAAAAGGACCGACAACTCAATGCTCAAGAGAAAAAGATACCACAGAGGTAATCAGAAACCGTAAATCAAAGGACCGACAACTCAATGAAGATACCACAGAGGTAATCAGAAACCGTAAATCAAAGGACCGACAACTCAATGGTCAAGAGAAAAAGATACCACAGAGGTAATCAGAAACCGTAAATCAAAGGACCGACAACACAATGGTCAAGAGAAAAAGATACCACAGAGGTAATCAGAAACCGTAAATCAAAGGACCGACAACTCAATGGTCAAGAGAAAAAGATACCACAGAGGTAATCAGAAACCGTAAATCAAAGGACCGACAACACAATGGTCAAGAGAAAAAGATACCACAGAGGTAATCAGAAACCGTAAATTAAAGGACAGACAACTCAATGGTCAAGATACCACAGAGGTAATCAGAAACCGTAAATCAAAGGACCGACAACTCAATGGTCAAGATACCACAGAGGTAATCAGAAACCGTAAATTAAAGGACAGACAACTCAATGGTCAAGATACCACAGAGGTAATCAGAAACCGTAAATCAAAGGACCGACAACTCAATGGTCAAGATACCACAGAGGTAATCAGAAACCGTAAATCAAAGGACCAACAACTCAATGGTCAAGATACCACAGAGGTAATCAGAAACCGTAAATCAAAGGACCAACAACTCAATGAAGATACCACAGAGGTAATCAGAAACCGTAAATCAAAGGACGACAACTCAATGGTCAAGATACCACAGAGGTAATCAGAAACCGTAAATCAAAGGACCAACAACTCAATGGTCAAGATACCACAGAGGTAATCAGAAACCGTAAATCAAAGGACCAACAACTCAATGAAGATACCACAGAGGTAATCAGAAACCGTAAATCAAAGGACAGACAACTCAATGGTCAAGAGGAAAAGGACCGACAACTCAATGGTCAAAATACCACAGAGATAATCAGAAGCCGTAAATCAAAGAACAGACAACTCAATGGTCAAGATACCACAGAGGTAATCAGAAACCGTAAATCAAAGGACAGACAACTCAATGGTCAAGATCAAAGGACCGACAACTCAATGGTCAAGAGAAAAAGGACCGGCAACTCAATGGTCAAGAGAAAAAGGACAAACGGTCAAAATGACCACGACATATTATGTCTACAAAGTACTACACATAAAAAACTAAAGATTACGGAACACAAAACCTGAGATGAACTCCGGTGCTCCGGAAAGGTAAGTAGTTCTTGTTTCACTAGTGGTACCTGTTTTGTTACTCTTATTAAAAACCCTGTGATAAGGCATAAATGAGGAAAGGACTTTAATTGTGATAACGACATGCAGACATTTCCGTTTGCATGTGTGACAGATACTCCGTAACCGTTAATGAAGTCATGGTGACGACCATAAAACCGTCGAAGTGACGACTTCAATTTTACAATTGGGAATACTTATATTGCAGTGGTTTCCTTGTTATATTGTGTGTTTTTTAATCCCAGTAGAGTTTTGTTTTTATTCTAATAATTATAACAACTACATTAACTGTATTGTAAGAGTAATACAAACAATGTAGTTACTAAAACATACATGTATCAGATGTTGATATAAACGTTACCGTCTTCTGTGTAAAAAAACTATTTTAAGTCAATGATTTCTAAAGAATGGTCTCATCTTGTCTTTCAAAAAGTTGTTTTGGAAAATATTAAGTGTTAAGAAGTGTTGTCTATTGAGTACAGATGACGGATTGTAATGACAATTAGATGTAGGATTGTAATGACAATTAGATGTAGGATCTATGATGACTATTGTACAGATGACAGATTGTAATGACAATTAGAAGTAGGATCTATGATGACTATTGTACAGATGACGGATTGTAATGACAATTAGATGTAGGATCTACGATGACTATTGTACAGATGACGGATTGTAATGACAATTAGATGTAGGATCTACGATAACTATTGTACAGATGACGGATTGTAATGACAATTAGATGTAGGATCTACGATGACTATTGTACAGATGACGGATTGTAATGACAATTAGATGTAGGATCTATGATGACTATTGTACAGATGACGGATTGTAATGACAATTAGATGTAGGATCTATGATGACTATTGTACAGATGACGGATTGTAATGACAATTAGATGTAGGATCTATGATGACTATTGTGTACAGATGACGGATTGTAATGATAATTAGATGTAGAATCTATGATGACTATTGTACAGATGACGGATTGTAATGACAATTAGATGTAGGATCTACGATGACTATTGTACAGATGACGGATTATAATGACAATTAGATGTAGGATCTACGATGACTATTGTACTTATGAAGGATTGTAATGACAAGTAGATCTAGGATCTATGATGACTATTGTACAGATGACGGATTGTAATGACAATTAGATGTAGGATTGTAATGACAATTAGATGTAGGATCTACGATGACTATTGTACAGATGACGGATTGTTATGACAATTAGATGTAAGATCTACGATGACTATTGTACAGATGACGGATTGTAATGACAATTAGATGTAGGATCTACGATAACTATTGTACAGATGACGGATTGTAATGACAATTAGATGTAGGATCTACGATGACTATTGTACAGATGACGGATTGTAATGACAATTAGATGTAGGATCTATGATGACTATTGTACAGATGACGGATTGTAATGACAATTAGATGTAGGATCTATGATGACTATTGTACAGATGACGGATTGTAATGACAATTAGATGTAGGATCTATGATGACTATTGTGTACAGATGACGGATTGTAATGATAATTAGATGTAGAATCTATGATAACTATTGTACAGATGACGGATTGTAATGACAATTAGAAGTAGGATCTACGATGACTATTGTACAGATGACGGATTGTAATGACAATTAGATGTAGGATCTACGATGACTATTGTACTTATGAAGGATTGTAATGACAAGTAGATGTAGGATCTATGATGACTATTGTACAGATGACGGATTGTAATGACAATTAGATGTAGGATCTATGATGACTATTGTGTACAGATAACGGATTGTAATGACAATTAGAAGTAGGATCTACGATGACTATTGTACAGATGACGGATTGTAATGACAATTAGATGTAGGATCTATGATGACTATTGTGTACAGATGACGGATTGTAATGACAATTAGATGTAGGATCTATGATGACTATTGTGTACAGATGACGGATTGTAATGACAATTAGAAGTAGGATCTACGATGACTATTGTACAGATGACTGATTGTAATGACAATTAGATGTAGGATCTATGATGACTATTGTGTACAGATGACGGATTGTAATGACAATTAGATGTAGGATCTATGATGACTATTGTACAGATGACGGATTGTAATGACAATTAGATGTAGGATCTATGATGACTATTGTGTACAGATGACGGATTGTAATGACAATTAGATGTAGGATCTATGATGACTATTGTACAGATGACGGATTGTAATGACAATTAGATGTAGGATTGTAATGACAATTAGATGTAGGATTGTAGTGACAATTAGAAGTAGGATCTATGACTATTGTGTGTACAGATGACGGATTGTAATGACATTTAGATGTAGGATCTATGATGACTATTGTACAGATGACGGATTGTAATGACAATTAGATGTAGGATTGTAATGACAATTAGATGTAGGATCTATGATGACTATTGTACAGATGACGGATTGTAATGACAATTAGATGTAGGATTTACGATGACTATTGTACAGATGACGGATTGTAATGACAATTAGATGTAGGATCTACGATGACTATTGTACAGATGACGGATTGTAATGACAATTAGATTTAGGATCTACGATGACTATTGTACAGATGACGGATTGTAATGACAATTAGAAGTAGGATCTATGATGACTATTGTGTACAGATGACGGATTGTAATGACAATTAGATGTAAGATCTATGATGACTATTGTACAGATGACGGATTGTAATGACAATTAGATGTAGGATCTATGATGACTATTGTACAGATGACGGATTGTAATGACAATTAGATGTAGGATCTACGATGACTATTGTGTACAGATGACGGATTGTAATGACAATTAGATGTAGGATCTATGATGACTATTGTACAGATGACGGATTGTAATGACAATTAGAAGTAGGATCTATGATGACTATTGTGTACAGATGACGGATTGTAATGACAATTAGATGTAGAATCTATGATGACTATTGCACAGATGCCGGATTGTAATGACAATTAGATGTAGGATCTATGATGACTATTGTGCAGATGACGGATTGTAATGACAATTAGATGTAGGATCTATGATGACTATTGTACAGATGACGGATTGTAATGACAATTAGATGTAGGATCTATGATGACTATTGTACAGATGACGGATTGTAATGCCAATTAGATGTAGAATCTATGATGACTATTGTGTACAGATGACGGATTGTAATGACAATTAGATGTAGGATCTACGATGACTATTGTACAGATGACGGATTGTAATGACAATTAGATGTAGGATTGTAATGACAATTAGATGTAGGATTGTAATGACAATTAGATGTAGGATTGTAATGACAATTAGATGTAGGATCTATGATGACTATAGTACTATTATGTCTGACAATGGCCTTGTATATGATCTAACATTTAAATGAGGATTGAGGACATCGGCTCTCTTTAACAGAGATAATAATACACATGACAAAAATTAGATAATATGGATTAGGCACAACCTACAGGCGAGCATCGCATCTACGCATAGACATGTACCTGTACATGTACAAATAGTAGTTTTGGGTTCTTTTCTTCATTATTCTTGATTAATCTTCATTGTTCTTCAATTCGACTTACCCAGTTAATTCTATTGCAAAGGAGATTTTTTGGGCCGAGTTATATCGGAGACGACTTTTATTTAGGGGCGAAACAAGAAGGTCTAACGATTGTCCATTTTTTAAATAAATTAATCGTAGACATACACGTTCAACCTGAACACTTGCTCCAGTACCACCAAATCATCCAACGTGACACCCTTGAAGTCTGCAGGGGTTATATCTTGCTGTTGTAGATATTGTCTGTAATATGTCTTGGCTGGGGTTTCTAAAGCTTGGACATTTGGAGTTCCACGATGTACTGCTAAACATCTGAAGAAGCATAGGTTGTCCTCATGAAGTTCATTGGATCCACCAACTAAAGCAACAACAGCTTTGTTCCTCAAAATATGGTTTGGAAGGACGACTCTGGCATCAATCGGTGCAACTCGGCTCTTTTCTTGGTGTATCTTTGGTGGTGGTGACACGGTATGTTGCTGCTTTGGGCTGGGTCCAGCTGAAGGTGACAGTTTCCTCTTGGTGGTTTTGCTTGGTCCGGTCTGTGGTGTTTGGTCCATTCCTCTCTGGTGTGTCTGCAAATGCCAGTGAAAAGTGTCCATTCTCTGAAAGTAATGGTTGCATATCTGGCAGGTGAAGAGCGGTCGCTGTCCATGGATAGCCTCATGCCTCTTTCTGTTGTCAGCTCGGCTGAACTCTTTGTCACAAATACTGCAGCTGTAGGTGTGTGAAGAATCTACATGGGTCTTCATATGACGTAACAGATTGGTCTTCTCTGTAAATTCTTTGCCGCGTTTCTCACAGGTGAACATGGTCATGGTCTGTCAAAAAAAAACCCAGAATGCCAATGAGGATTCTATCACCGTATATATTGTTCGGACACGGACATAAAAGAAGTCACCCCTCTTCTGATTGGTTCTTTTTCCTGGTTTCTGATTGCCCCAATCAAGACGTATTACAGACAGTATCTACAACAGCAAGATATGACCCCTGCAGACTTCAAGGGTGTGACGTTGGATGATTTGGGGGTATTGGAGCAGGTGTTCAGGTTGAACGTGTATGTCTACGACTTACAAAAAACAGAAGCTGGTGACATCACAACTTCTATATAGAGCCAGTCACAAGCCTGGATAAATGCAGAGTGACCTTCTATTGAAGGCATTCCCAATGAAAATAAAATGGCGGGGAAAGGGGCAGATAACCAGTGAAAGTGCTAGTTCCGGTAGACAATGATAGACGCAGACGTCCTAGAGAACACCCCAAGGACACTTCCGATCGCGCATGCGCGCTCCCATATTTTCCAGGGGAAGCCCTATGGGTGACGTCATTCCTGGTCAAAAGGCCCCACTAGGGTGGATATTGCACAACTTCCGGTTGCACATGCGCAGACCCAAGGGAATCCCGAAAGGGTCAAGTGACCTTTGGTTACTTCCAGTAGCCATGCTACTTGTACTACTGTACTACTTGTACAACAATTTGTACTACTACTATAGTAAGAAAAAAACGCGGGAAAAGCCGGGCATGCGCAGAACATACTTCTGGTCACGTGACTTTCGGTAGCACCACCACAAAAGTTTGAGCTGCACCCATATATTACTCACGTGTGAAAACACTTGTACAACCGTATTATTTCATTAAGAGGGGAGGAGTGGGCCCATTAAACGTAGATTAATTCCGCCACTCTTTATTGACGTGACTGTTCCAAGCCAGGACGTTAAGTTGTCACATATGTATATATATAGTTATATTGTGGCGGTCAGTTTTCTTGTTGGAGGAAAGCGGAGTACCCGGAGAGAAAACCACCGACTTGCCGCTAGTCTTTGACAAACTTCATCACACAATGTTGTATCGAATACACCTCGCAAAGTACGGGGTTCGAGCTCACAACTTTAGTGGGGATAGGTACTGAATAGATAGGTAGTAGTAAATTCAACTACCATACAATCACGATCACGACCGTCCCAACCACTACGGGGAAAGACTAGTAATTGTGATATGACTAGTAATCACTACTGAAATCGGCCATCATAATTGGTTATGAAAAAATGTAATCCTTATGTTGATATTGGTGGAATTGTTGACCATCACTGTTAACACTTTCTTTTCATAATAGTAATAAAATTTACAAATATTAAAACTCATCTTGTACGCATACCCTTCCGGAGCACCTGAGTTCACCCCTTTTTTTAGTGGGGTTCACGTTGCTCGATCTTTAGTTTTCTGTGTAGTGTTTTGTAGATCATTGTTTGTACTTTTTCTCTTGGCCATTGTATTGTCTGTCTTTCAGTTTACAGCTTCTGATTACCCCGTTGGTATCTTTTGGCCATTGTATTGTTTGTCTTTCTGTTTACAGCTTCTGATTACCCCGTTGGTATCTTTTGGCCATTGTATTGTTTGTCTTTCTGTTTACAGCTTCTGATTACCCCGATGGTATCTTTTGGCCATTGTATTGTTTGTCTTTCTGTTTACAGCTTCTGATTACCCCGATGGTATCTTTTGGCCATTGTATTGTTTGTCTTTCTGTTTACAGCTTCTGATTACCCCGTTGGTATCTTTTGGCCATTGTATTGTTTGTCTTTCTGTTTACAGCTTCTGATTACACCGTTGGTATCTTTTGGCCATTGTATTGTTTGTCTTTCTGTTTACAGCTTCTGATTACCCCGATGGTATCTTTTGGCCATTGTATTGTTTGTCTTTCTGTTTACAGCTTCTGATTACCCCGATGGTATCTTTTGGCCATTGTATTGTTTGTCTTTCTGTTTACAGCTTCTGATTACACCGTTGGTATCTTTTGGCCATTGTATTGTTTGTCTTTCAGTTTACAGCTTCTGATTACCCCGATGGTATCTTTTGGCCATTGTATTGTTTGTCTTTCTGTTTACAGCTTCTGATTACCCCGTTGGTATCTTTTGGCCTTTGTATTGTTTGTCTTTCAGTTTACAGCTTCTGATTACCCCGATGGTATCTTTTGGTCATTGTATTGTCTGTCTTTCAGTTTACAGCTTCTGATTACCCCATTGGTATATTTTGGTCATTGTATTGTCTGTCTTTCTGTTTACAGTCTGATTACCCCGTTGGTATCTTTTGGCCATTGTATTGTTTGTCTTTCAGTTTACAGCTTCTGATTACCCCGTTGGTATCTTTTGGCCATTGTATTGTTTGTCTTTCAGTTTACAGCTTCTGATTACCCCGTTGGTATCTTTTGGTCATTGTATTGTTTGTCTTTCTGTTTACAGCTTCTGATTACCCCGATGGTATCTTTTGGTCATTGTATTGTTTGTCTTTCTGTTTACAGTCTGATTACCCCGTCGGTATCTTTTGGTCATTGTATTGTTTGTCTTTCTGTTTACAGCTTCTGATTACCCCGTTGGTATCTTTTGGCCATTGCATTGTTTGTCTTTCTGTTTACAGCTTCTGATTACCCCGTTGGTATCTTTTGGCCATTGCATTGTCTGTCTTTCTGTTTACAGATTCTGATTACCCCCATGCTATCTTTTGGCCATTGTATTGTCTGTCTTTCAGTTTACAATCTGATTACCCCGATGGTATCTTTTGGTCATTGTATTGTCTGTCTTTCAGTTTACAGCTTCTGATTACCCCGTTGGTATCTTTTGGCCATTGTATTGTCTGTCTTTCAGTTTACAGCTTCTGATTACCCCGTTGGTATCTTTTGGCCATTGTATTGTCTGTCTTTCTGTTTACAGATTCTGATTACCCCCATGGTATCTTTTGGCCATTGTATTGTCTGTCTTTCAGTTTACAGTCTGATTACTCCGATGGTATCTTTTGGTCATTGTATTGTCTGTCTTTCAGTTTACAGCTTCTGATTACCCCGTTGGTATCTTGTGGCCATTGTATTGTCTGTCTTTCAGTTTACAGTCTGATTACCCCGTTGGTATCTTTTGGCCATTGTATTGTCTGTCTTTCAGTTTACAGTCTGATTACCCCGATGGTATCTTTTGGTCAGTGTATTGTATGTCTTTCAGTTTACAGCTTCTGATTACCCCGATGGTATCTTTTGGCCATTGTATTGTTTGTCTTTCTGATTACAGCTTCTGATTACCCCGTTGGTATCTTTTGGCCATTTTATTGTTTGTCTTTCAGTTTACAGCTTCTGATTACCCCGTTGGTATCTTTTGGTCATTGTATTGTTTGTCTTTCTGTTTACAGCTTCTGATTACCCCGTTGGTATCTTTTGGCCATTGTATTGTTTGTCTTTCTGTTTACAGCTTCTGATTACCCCGTTGGTATCTTTTGGCCATTGTATTGTTTGTCTTTCTGTTTACAGCTTCTGATTACCCCGTTGGTATCTTTTGGTCATTGTATTGTTTGTCTTTCTGTTTACAGCTTCTGATTACCCCGATGGTATCTTTTGGTCATTGTATTGTTTGTCTTTCTGTTTACAGTCTGATTACCCCGTCGGTATCTTTTGGTCATTGTATTGTTTGTCTTTCTGTTTACAGCTTCTGATTACCCCGTCGGTATCTTTTGGTCATTGTATTGTCTGTCTTTCAGTTTACAGCTTCTGATTACACCGTTGGTATCTTTTGGCCATTGCATTGTTTGTCTTTCTGTTTACAGCTTCTGATTACTCCGTTGGTATCTTTTGGCCATTGTATTGTCTGTCTTTCTGTTTACAGATTCTGATTACCCCCATGGTATCTTTTGGCCATTGTATTGTCTGTCTTTCAGTTTACAATCTGATTACCCCGTTGGTATCTTTTGGTCATTGTATTGTCTGTCTTTCAGTTTACAGCGTCTGATTACCCCGTTGGTATCTTTTGGCCATTGTATTGTCTGTCTTTCAGTTTACAGCTTCTGATTACCCCGTTGGTATCTTTTGGCCATTGTATTGTCTGTCTTTCTGTTTACAGATTCTGATTACCCCCATGGTATCTTTTGGCCATTGTATTGTCTGTCTTTCAGTTTACAGTCTGATTACCCCGTTGGTATCTTTTGGTCATTGTGTTGTCTGTCTTTCAGTTTACAACTTCTGATAACCCCGTTGGTATCTTTTGGCCATTGTATTGTCTGTCTTTCAGTTTACAGTCTGATTACCCCGTTGGTATCTTTTGGCCATTGTATTGTCTGTCTTTCAGTTTACAGTCTGATTACCCCGTTGATATCTTTTGGTCATTGTATTGTCTGTCTTTCAGTTTACAGTCTGATTACTCCGTTGGTATCTTTTGGCCATTGTATTGTCTGTCTTTCTGTTTACAGATTCTGATTACCCCCATGGTATCTTTTGGCCATTGTATTGTCTGTCTTTCAGTTTACAATCTGATTACCCCGTTGGTATCTTTTGGTCATTGTATTGTCTGTCTTTCAGTTTACAGCGTCTGATTACCCCGTTGGTATCTTTTGGCCATTGTATTGTCTGTCTTTCAGTTTACAGCTTCTGATTACCCCGTTGGTATCTTTTGGCCATTGTATTGTCTGTCTTTCTGTTTACAGATTCTGATTACCCCGTTGGTATCTTTTGGCCATTGTATTGTCTGTCTTTCAGTTTACAGTCTGATTACCCCGTTGGGATCTTTTGGTCATTGTATTGTCTGTCTTTCAGTTTACAACTTCTGATTACCCCGTTGGTATCTTTTGGCCATTGTATTGTCTGTCTTTCAGTTTACAGTCTGATTACCCCGATGGTATCTTTTGGTCAGTGTATTGTATGTCTTTCAGTTTACAGCTTCTGATTACCCCGATGGTATCTTTTGGCCATTGTATTGTTTGTCTTTCTGCTTACAGCTTCTGATTACCCCGTTGGTATCTTTTGGCCATTTTATTGTTTGTCTTTCAGTTTACAGCTTCTGATTACCCCGTTGGTATCTTTTGGCCATTGTATTGTTTGTCTTTCTGTTTACAGCTTCTGATTACCCCGTTGGTATCTTTTGGCCATTGTATTGTTTGTTTTTCTGTTTACAGCTTCTGATTACCCCGTTGGTATCTTTTGGTCATTGTATTGTTTGTCTTTCTGTTTACAGCTTCTGATTACCCCGATGGTATCTTTTGGTCATTGTATTGTTTGTCTTTCTGTTTACAGTCTGATTACCCCGTCGGTATCTTTTGGTCATTGTATTGTTTGTCTTTCTGTTTACAGCTTCTGATTACCCCGTCGGTATCTTTTGGTCATTGTATTGTCTGTCTTTCAGTTTACAGCTTCTGATTACACCGTTGGTATCTTTTGGCCATTGCATTGTTTGTCTTTCTGTTTACAGCTTCTGATTACTCCGTTGGTATCTTTTGGCCATTGTATTGTCTGTCTTTCTGTTTACAGATTCTGATTACCCCCATGGTATCTTTTGGCCATTGTATTGTCTGTCTTTCAGTTTACAATCTGATTACCCCGTTGGTATCTTTTGGTCATTGTATTGTCTGTCTTTCAGTTTACAGCGTCTGATTACCCCGTTGGTATCTTTTGGCCATTGTATTGTCTGTCTTTCAGTTTACAGCTTCTGATTACCCCGTTGGTATCTTTTGGCCATTGTATTGTCTGTCTTTCTGTTTACAGATTCTGATTACCCCCATGGTATCTTTTGGCCATTGTATTGTCTGTCTTTCAGTTTACAGTCTGATTACCCCGTTGGTATCTTTTGGTCATTGTATTGTCTGTCTTTCAGTTTACAACTTCTGATAACCCCGTTGGTATCTTTTGGCCATTGTATTGTCTGTCTTTCAGTTTACAGTCTGATTACCCCGTTGGTATCTTTTGGCCATTGTATTGTCTGTCTTTCAGTTTACAGTCTGATTACCCCGATGGTATCTTTTGGTCATTGTATTGTCTGTCTTTCAGTTTACGGCTTCTGATTACCCCGTTGGTATCTTTTGGCCATTGTATTGTCTGTCTTTCAGTTTACAGTCTGATTACCCCATTGGTATCTTTTGGCCATTGTATTGTCTGTCTTTCAGTTTACAGTCTGATTACCCCGATGGTATATTTTGGTCATTGTATTGTCTGTCTTTCAGTTTACAGTCTGATTACCCCGTTGGTATCTTTTGGTCATTGTATTGTCTGTCTTTCAGTTTACAGTCTGATTACTCCGTTGGTATCTTTTGGCCATTGTATTGTCTGTCTTTCTGTTTACATATTCTGATTACCCCCATGGTATCTTTTGGCCATTGTATTGTCTGTCTTTCAGTTTACAATCTGATTACCCCGTTGGTATCTTTTGGTCATTGTATTGTCTGTCTTTCAGTTTACAGCGTCTGATTACCCCGTTGGTATCTTTTGGCCATTGTATTGTCTGTCTTTCAGTTTACAGCTTCTGATTACCCCGTTGGTATCTTTTGGCCATTGTATTGTCTGTCTTTCTGTTTACAGATTCTGATTACTCCCATGGTATCTTTTGGCCATTGTATTGTCTGTCTTTCAGTTTACAGTCTGATTATCCCGTTGGTATCTTTTGGTCATTGTATTGTCTGTCTTTCAGTTTACAACTTCTGATTACCCCGTTGGTATCTTTTGGCCATTGTATTGTCTGTCTTTCAGTTTACAGTCTGATTACCCCGTTGGTATCTTTTGGCCATTGTATTGTCTGTCTTTCAGTTTACAGTCTGATTACCCCAATGGTATCTTTTGGTCATTGTATTGTCTGTCTTTCAGTTTACGGCTTCTGATTACCCCGTTGGTATCTTTTGGCCATTGTATTGTCTGTCTTTCAGTTTACAGTCTGATTACCCCATTGGTATCTTTTGGCCATTGTATTGTCTGTCTTTCAGTTTACAGTCTGATTACCCCGATGGTATATTTTGGTCATTGTATTGTCTGTCTTTCAGTTTACAGTCTGATTACCCCGTTGGTATCTTTTGGTCATTGTATTGTCTGTCTTTCAGTTTACAGTCTGATTACCCCGATGGTATATTTTGGTCATTGTATTGTCTGTCTTTCAGTTTACAGTCTGATTACCCCGATGGTATATTTTGGTCATTGTATTGTCTGTCTTTCAGCTTACAGTCTGATTACCCTGTTGGTATCTTTTGGTCATTGTATTGTCTGTCTTTCAGTTTACAGTCTGATTACCCCGATGGTATATTTTGGTCATTGTATTGTTTGTCTTTCTGTTTACAGCTTCTGATTACCCCGTCGGTATCTTTTGGTCATTGTATTGTTTGTCTTTCTGTTTACAGCTTCTGATTACCCCGTTGGTATCTTTTGGTCATTGTATTGTTTGTCTTTCTGTTTACAGCTTCTGATTACCCCGATGGTATCTTTTGGTCATTGTATTGTTTGTCTTTCTGTTTACAGTCTGATTACCCCGATGGTATCTTTTGGTCATTGTATTGTTTGTCTTTCTGTTTACAGTCTGATTACCCCGTTGGTATCTTTTGGTCATTGTATTGTTTGTCTTTCTGTTTACAGCTTCTGATTACCCCGATGGTATCTTTTGGTCATTGTATTGTTTGTCTTTCTGTTTACAGTCTGATTACCCCGTCGGTATCTTTTGGTCATTGTATTGTTTGTCTTTCTGTTTACAGCTTCTGATTACCCCGTTGGTATCTTTTGGCCATTGTATTGTTTGTCTTTCTGTTTACAGCTTCTGATTACCCCGTTGGTATCTTTTGGCCATTGTATTGTCTGTCTTTCTGTTTACAGATTCTGATTACCCCCATGGTATCTTTTGGCCATTGTATTGTCTGTCTTTCAGTTTACAATCTGATTACCCCGTTGGTATCTTTTGGTCATTGTATTGTCTGTCTTTCAGTTTACAGCTTCTGATTACCCCGTTGGTATCTTTTGGCCATTGTATTGTCTGTCTTTCAGTTTACAGCTTCTGATTACCCCGTTGGTATCTTTTGGCCATTGTATTGTCTGTCTTTCTGTTTACAGATACTGATTACCCCCATGGTATCTTTTGGCCATTGTATTGTCTGTCTTTCAGTTTACAGTCTGATTACCCCGTTGGTATCTTTTGGTCATTGTATTGTCTGTCTTTCAGTTTACAGCTTCTGATTACCCCGTTGGTATCTTGTGGCCATTGTATTGTCTGTCTTTCAGTTTACAGTCTGATTACCCCGTTGGTATCTTTTGGCCATTGTATTGTCTGTCTTTCAGTTTACAGTCTGATTACCCCGATGGTATCTTTTGGTCATTGTATTGTCTGTATTTCAGTTTACAGCTTCTGATTACCCCGATGGTATCTTTTGGCCATTGTATTGTTTGTCTTTCTGCTTACAGCTTCTGATTACCCCGTTGGTATCTTTTGGCCATTGTATTGTTTGTCTTTCAGTTTACAGCTTCTGATTACCCCGTTGGTATCTTTTGGTCATTGTATTGTTTGTCTTTCTGTTTACAGCTTCTGATTACCCCGTTGGTATCTTTTGGCCATTGTATTGTTTGTCTTTCTGTTTACAGCTTCTGATTACCCCGTTGGTATCTTTTGGCCATTGTATTGTTTGTCTTTCAGTTTACAGCTTCTGATTACCCCGTTGGTATCTTTTGGTCATTGTATTGTTTGTCTTTCTGTTTACAGCTTCTGATTACCCCGATGGTATCTTTTGGTCATTATATTGTCTGTCTTTCTGTTTACAGCTTCTGATTACCCCGTTGGTATCTTTTGGTCATTGTATTGTTTGTCTTTCTGTTTACAGCTTCTGATTACCCCGTTGGTATCTTTTGGCCATTGCATTGTTTGTCTTTCTGTTTACAGCTTCTGATTACCCCGTTGGTATCTTTTGGCCATTGTATTGTTTGTCTTTCTGTTTACAGATTCTGATTACCCCGTTGGTATCTTTTGGCCATTGTATTGTCTGTCTTTCAGTTTACAATCTGATTACCCCGTTGGTATCTTTTGGTCATTGTATTGTCTGTCTTTCAGTTTACAGCGTCTGATTACCCCGTTGGTATCTTTTGGCCATTGTATTGTCTGTCTTTCAGTTTACAGCTTCTGATTACCCCGTTGGTATCTTTTGGCCATTGTATTGTCTGTCTTTCTGTTTACAGATTCTGATTACCCCCATGGTATCTTTTGGCCATTGTATTGTCTGTCTTTCAGTTTACAGTCTGATTACCCCGTTGGTATCTTTTGGTCATTTTATTGTCTGTCTTTCAGTTTACAGCTTCTGATTATCCCGTTGGTATCTTTTGGCCATTGTATTGTCTGTCTTTCAGTTTACAGTCTGATTACCCCGTTGGTATCTTTTGGCCATTGTATTGTCTGTCTTTCAGTTTACAGTCTGATTACCCCGATGGTATCTTTTGGTAATTGTATTGTCTGTCTTTCAGTTTACAGCTTCTGATTACCCCGTTGGTATCTTTTGGCCATTGTATTGTCTGTCTTTCAGTTTACAGTTTGATTACCCCATTGGTATCTTTTGGCCATTGTATTGCCTGTCTTTCAGTTTACAGTCTGATTACCCCGATGGTATATTTTGGTCATTGTATTGTCTGTCTTTCAGTTTACAGTCTGATTACCCCGTTGGTATCTTTTGGTCATTGTATTGTCTGTCTTTCAGTTTACAGTCTGATTACCCCGATGGTATATTTTGGTCAGTGTATTGTCTGTCTTTCAGTTTACAGTCTGATTACCCCGATGGTATATTTTGGTCATTGTATTGTCTGTCTTTCAGTTTACAGTCTGATTACCCCGTTGGTATCTTTTGGTCATTGTATTGTCTGTCTTTCAGTTTACAGTCTGATTACCCCGATGGTATATTTTGGTCATTGTATTGTCTGACTTTCAGTTTACAGTCTGATTACCCCGTTGGTATCTTTTGGTCATTGTATTGTCTGTCTTTCAGTTTACAGTCTGATTACCCCGTTGGTATCTTTTGGCCATTGTATTGTCTGTCTTTCAGTTTACAGTTTGATTACCCCGATGGTATCTTTTGGCCATTGTATTGTCTGTCTTTCAGTTTACGGCTTCTGATTACCCCGTTGGTATCTTTTGGCCATTGTATTGTCTGTCTTTCAGTTTACAGTTTGATTACCCGGATGGTATCTTTTGGCCATTGTATTGTCTGTCTTTCAGTTTACGGCTTCTGATTACCCCGTTGGTATCTTTTGGCCATTGTATTGTCTGTCTTTCAGCTTACAGTTTGATTACCCCGATGGTATCTTTTGGCCATTGTATTGTCTGTCTTTCAGTTTACGGCTTCTGATTACCCCGTTGGTATCTTTTGGACATTGTATTGTCTGTCTTTCAGTTTACAGTCTGATTACCCCGTTGGTATCTTTTGGCCATTGTATTGTCTGTCTTTCAGTTTACAGCTTCTGATTACACCGTTGGTATCTTTTGGCCATTGTATTGTCTATCTTTCTGTTTACAGATTCTGATTACCCCCATGGTATCTTTTGGCCATTGTATTGTCTGTCTTTCAGTTTACAGTCTGATTACCCCGTTGGTATCTTTTGGTCATTTTATTGTCTGTCTTTCAGTTTACAGCTTCTGATTACCCCGTTGGTATCTTTTGGCCATTGTATTGTCTGTCTTTCAGTTTACAGTCTGATTACCCCGTTGGTATCTTTTGGCCATTGTATTGTCTGTCTTTCAGTTTACAGTCTGATTACCCCGATGGTATCTTTTGGTCATTGTATTGTCTGTCTTTCAGTTTACAGCTTCTGATTACCCCGTTGGTATCTTTTGGTCATTGTATTGTCTGTCTTTCAGTTTACAGTCTGATTACCCCATTGGTATCTTTTGGCCATTGTATTGCCTGTCTTTCAGTTTACAGTCTGATTACCCCGATGGTATATTTTGGTCATTGTATTGTCTGTCTTTCAGTTTACAGTCTGATTACCCCGTTGGTATCTTTTGGTCATTGTATTGTCTGTCTTTCAGTTTACAGTCTGATTACCCCGATGGTATATTTTGGTCATTGTATTGTCTGTCTTTCAGTTTACAGTCTGATTACCCCGATGGTATATTTTGGTCATTGTATTGTCTGTCTTTCAGTTTACAGTCTGATTACCCCGTTGGTATCTTTTGGTCATTGTATTGTCTGTCTTTCAGTTTACAGTCTGATTACCCCGATGGTATATTTTGGTCATTGTATTGTCTGACTTTCAGTTTACAGTCTGATTACCCCGTTGGTATCTTTTGGTCATTGTATGGTCTGTCTTTCAGTTTACAGTCTGATTACCCCGTTGGTATCTTTTGGCCATTGTATTGTCTATCTTTCAGTTTACAGTTTGATTACCCCGATGGTATCTTTTGGTCATTGTATTGTCTGTCTTTCAGTTTACGGCTTCTGATTACCCCGTTGGTATCTTTTGGCCATTGTATTGTCTGTCTTTCAGTTTACAGTTTGATTACCCGGATGGTATCTTTTGGCCATTGTATTGTCTGTCTTTCAGTTTACGGCTTCTGATTACCCCGTTGGTATCTTTTGGCCATTGTATTGTCTGTCTTTCAGCTTACAGTTTGATTACCCCGATGGTATCTTTTGGCCATTGTATTGTCTGTCTTTCAGTTTACGGCTTCTGATTACCCCGTTGGTATCTTTTGGACATTGTATTGTCTGTCTTTCAGTTTACAGTCTGATTACCCCGTTGGTATCTTTTGGCCATTGTATTGTCTGTCTTTCAGTTTACAGTTTGATTACCCCGATGGTATCTTCAAACTTTTCTTACAGAAGACAAGGTACATTAGAAGTGGAAGCTTCACCTGCACCATTCATAATGTCGGCGGTGACGATCTAGATTATCACCTTAATACTAGATTTGAAATGTAGCCATAAAAGCCTTGTTCCTTTGCTTTTAAAATGTGTGCCAGTGTAGAGTTGTATGGTTTCTGATGTTCATTTACATCCATGTCCTTTCTTACTATAAGCTGTTCCTTTACTTTAATTTGTGAAAACAATTAGATTCCCAAATGTTATATGAATATAATAATTGATCTAGCAGAAGCAAACACAATTATTCTGATCCTGCAGTTTTCAATTGAAACTTTTTAATTTTTATTTTAATATTTTAATTTTTCATGTCAAAAGAAATAATCTGATTTTAGTTTCTTCTGAAAAAATTGTTGACTCTGGGGGAGGGGGGACACTGACTTAGATGGCCATCCCTTATTATGATCACGTCTCAATTCTTAATTAAAATGAGATTTTTGTCATAATTTTTTTTATTAAATTGTTTTTATCCGTCAACTCACATTTAAGGGTCACACTTCCAAGCAGCACAGAATATATCTAATCTGGAGGTTTCGAATAGGATATCGGTTTTCAAAAAATAAGTTCCGAATGTGAATGACAGGGCATCTATCATGACCTGAAACAGGATGTTGTTAAATGTCAGTGAATACTCTTTAATCCAACTTTAATTAGACAGGATCATGCATATGTCTAGAACAATATTTATAAGCAATGTATAATAATATAGGAATGTAGATGAAGTTACAGTATTGCAGCAATTTCCCAGTCTCTTGCTTCACAAATGTATCGATTCCCAGTCTCTTGCTTCACAAATGTATCGATTCCCAGTCACTTGCTTCACAAATGTATCGATTCCCAGTCACTTGCTTCACAAATGTATCACCAGAAAGATCACATAATCTCACTGTCTTTGGTAAATAAACGTGTGAGAACACCGAAGAGGCAATCAAGAATGCACAATCCACAGACAACATACGGCACAATCCACAGACAACATACGGCACAAGACACAGACAACATACGGCACAATCCACAGACAACATACGGCACAAGACACAGACAACATACGGCACAATCCACAGACAACATACGCCACAAGACACAGACAACATACGCCACAAGACACAGAAGGAATACATAATAAAACAAAAACACAATACAGACAACTAAAAATATAAACAACATTGACCCCACATAATTTAAACCGGATATGAACCCAGTTGCCCAAGAAAGGTAAGTAGTTCTCGTTTCTTATAAGACACACACCGTGTTACTTTGTCTGTAGGTTTGTGTCAGACTGTTAGGTAAAATCAAACCCTATTCATTTCCACCCTTTACTGCCAAAAATTGTTGTCCTGATATTATGCATTGTCATTAAATAAAAAAAAATAAAAAATCTGAGTATAGTTTATAATAGTATACAAAAATTAGACATGAACACATCAGTGAAACACAAGAAAAACAAAAACAAGAATTAGACATGAACACATCAGTGAAACACAAGAAAAACAAAAACAAGAATTAGACATGAACACATCAGTGAAACACAAGAAAAACAAAAACAAGAATTAGACATGAACACATCAGTGAAACACAAGAAAAACAAAAACAAGAATTAGACATGAACACATCAGTGAAACACAAGAAAAACAAAAACAAGAATTAGACATGAACACATCAGTGAAACACAAGAAAAACAAAAACAAGAATTAGACATGAACACATCAGTGAAACACAAGAAAAACAAAACAAGAATTAGACATGAACACATCAGTGAAACACAAGAAAAACAAAAACAAGAATTAGACATGAACACATCAGTGAAACACAAGAAAAACAAAAACAAGAATTAGACATGAACACATCAGTGAAACACAAGAAAAACAAAAACAAGAATTAGACATGAACACATCAGTGAAACACAAGAAAAACAAAAACAAGAATTAGACATGAACACATCAGTGAAACACAAGAAAAACAAAAACAAGAATTAGACATGAACACATCAGTGAAACACAAGAAAAACAAAAACAAGAATTAGACATGAACACATCAGTGAAACACAAGAAAAACAAAACAAGAATTAGACATGAACACATCAGTGAAACACAAGAAAAACAAAAACAAGAATTAGACATGAACACATCAGTGAAACACAAGAAAAACAAAAACAAGAATTAGACATGAACACATCAGTGAAACACAAGAAAAACAAAAACAAGAATTAGACATGAACACATCAGTGAAACACAAGAAAAACAAAAACAAGAATTAGACATGAACACATCAGTGAAACACAAGAAAAACAAAAACAAGAATTAGACATGAACACATCAGTGAAACACAAGAAAAACAAAAACAAGAATTAGACATGAACACATCAGTGAAACACAAGAAAAACAAAAACAAGAATTAGACATGAACACATCAGTGAAACACAAGAAAAACAAAACAAGAATTAGACATGAACACATCAGTGAAACACAAGAAAAACAAAAACAAGAATTAGACATGAACACATCAGTGAAACACAAGAAAAACAAAAACAAGAATTAGACATGAACACATCAGTGAAACACAAGAAAAACAAAAACAAGAATTAGACATGAACACATCAGTGAAACACAAGAAAAACAAAAACAAGAATTAGACATGAACACATCAGTGAAACACAAGAAAAACAAAAACAAGAATTAGACATGAACACATCAGTGAAACACAAGAAAAACAAAAACAAGAATTAGACATGAACACATCAGTGAAACACAAGAAAAACAAAAACAAGAATTAGACATGAACACATCAGTGAAACACAAGAAAAACAAAAACAAGAATTAGTCTCCTTATGTCTCAGTATATAGAGACCAATTATTGTATTTACAACTGACCGGAAGTTACTAGTTATCAGGGATATACAAAGATAACTTTATATCTACAAAGAGTCATTAATTTCACTTTGTTACTGGAGTTCGAAATTATAAGGTTGGAATGTAAATAAGAACCGGAAACAATAAAAAAAAATAAAATAAAATAAACAGGAATGAGACCAATGACTGCTTCCTTCACCATATTTTTATTTTTGAAAGTTGAATTTATGAATCTGTCCATCATACATATATACAGATAAGGCTTTTATAAAACATTTAATAACAGAATGGGGTTAGTTGTAGATCTAATGATGTTTTTTTCTGTTTAAATATATATGGATACATTAAAAATATACACAATATTCAAAACAAAGTCCTTGCTGACATAATCATTTTGTAAGTATAACTACCATATGTCTGAGGTCACTATGACCCCCATATAACCTGTATTCCATTACTAAGAGCAAGCCTATCATTCAAATATCTTTCCTTAATTCAAAATAAGTAATTCAAAAAACAGACATTACACATTAAATCAAATCTAATTACAAAGGCTTAATGTTTACTACCGTTAAGTTTATTTTAAGTATCTATAATAATGTTGATACTATTTTTTAAATTCAACACTTATTTAAAAGATCACTAAAAGTAAAACACAAATTTTCCATTATTTTCTGTCACTACCAACAATTTGATATTACTACAACAGTGTACCAAAGATAATAGTATTTACTTCATAACATGGCTACATTCAAATAAAAGACCACAAAAGTAAATCAAAATACACTAGAAAAAATAGATGTATGTATTGCATACCACAATCAGTCCTCGAAATGAAAATGTTAATTTGCTGGTCCGAATCAAATTCTTGAATTTATTTTATATATACAAATGTACATGTATATCGAAATAAAAACTGACAAATGGTACTGGTCCAAACACAGTTTTACTGGAGGGACTAGTGCTCATCGTGAGGACTACACTATATTTAATTTCTGTATAATATTCCAGATTGAAAATTCCTTAAAGTTGAAACTTCTTTGAAATATTAGTATTATTGTTTGCATGGCTAATATTAGTATGGCCAACGGATACCTGCTGATAATTACAACAGGTTTTGCCTTAAATTTTTTCACCTACTTACCTGAAAGCCAAATTTAGAAAAATGTTCTATTTATTCAAACAAATTATGTCTTAATTGTCACTCTTACGAATCCAGTTTTACTTGTCCTGGTCTTCGAGCAAGTGAGTTAGCACGAAGACTGACACAGAAAGGTTTAGAAGAGTTACATCAATAGTCAAATGAGCAGCAACAACAAAACAATATTTCTAAACATGTCTGAAAGTTGGAATAACATGGAGAAAGTTGGAATAACATGTCTGAAAGTTGGAATAACATGGAGAAAGTTGGAATAACATGTCTGAAAGTTGGAATAACATGGAGAAAGTTGGAATAACATGTCTGAATGTTGGAAAAACATGCCTGAAAGTTGAAATAACATGTCTGAAAGTTGGAATAACATATCTGAAAGTTGGAATAACATGTCTGAAAGTTGGAATAACATGTCTGAAAGTTGGAATAACATGTCTGAAAGTTGGAATAACATGGAGAAAGTTGGAATAACATATCTGAAAGTTGGAATAACATGTCTGAAAGTTGGAATAACATGGAGAAAGTTGGAATAACAAGTCTGAAAGTTGAAATAACATGTCTGAAAGTTGAAATAACATGTCTGAAAGTTGGAATAACATGTCTGAAAGTTGGAATAACATATCTGAACGTTGGAATAACATGTCTGAAAGTTGGAATAACATGTCTGAAAGTTGGAATAACATGTCTGAAAGTTGGAATAACATGCAGAAAGTTGGATTACATGCAGAAAGTTGGAATACCATATCTGAAAGTTGGAATAACAGGCAGAAAGTTGGAATAACATGTCTGTAAGTTGGAATAACATGCAGAAAGTTGGAATAACATGTCTGAAAGTTGGAATAACATGTCTGAAAGTTGGAATAACATGTCTGAAAGTTGGAATAACATGGAGAAAGTTGGAATAACATATCTGAAAGTTGGAATAACATGTCTGAAAGTTGGAATAACATGTCTGAAAGTTGGAATAACATGTCTGAAAGTTGGAATAACATGTCTGAAAGTTGGAATAACATATCTGAAAGTTGGAATAACATGTCTGAAAGTTGGAATAACATGTCTGAAAGTTGGAATAACATGTCTGAAAGTTGGAATAACATATCTGAAAGTTGGAATAACATGTCTGAAAGTTGGAATAACATGTCTGAAAGTTGTAATAACATGGAGAAAGTTGGATTACATGCAGAAAGTTGGAATACCATATCTGAAAGTTGGAATAACATGGAGAAAGTTGGAATAACATGTCTGAAAGTTGGAATAACATGTCTGAAAGTTGGAATAACATGGAGAAAGTTGGAATAACATATCTGAAAGTTGGAATAACATGTCTGAAAGTTGGAGTAACATGGAGAAAGTTGGAATAACATGTCTGAAAGTTGGAATAACATGGAGAAAGTTGGAATAACATGTCTGAAAGTTGGAATAACATGTCTGAAAGTTGGAATAACATATCTGAAAGTTGGAATAACATGTCTGAAAGTTGGAATAACATGTCTGAAAGTTGGAATAACATATCTGAAAGTTGGAATAACATGTCTGAAAGTTGGAATAACATGTCTGAAAGTTGTAATAACATGGAGAAAGTTGGATTACATGCAGAAAGTTGGAATACCATATCTGAAAGTTGGAATAACATGCAGAAAGTTGGAATAACATGTCTGTAAGTTGGAATAACATGCAGAAAGTTGGAATAACATGTCTGAAAGTTGGAATAACATGTCTGAAAGTTGAAACAACATGTCTGAAAGTTGGAATAACATGGAGAAAGTTGGACTAACATGTCTGAAAGTTGGAATAACACACAGAAAGTTGGAATACCATGTCTGAAAGTTGGAATAACATGCAGAAAGTTGGAATAACATGTCTGAAAGTTGGAATAACATGGAGAAAATTGGAATAACATGTCTGAAAGTTGGAATAACATGTCTGAAAGTTGAAGTAACATGTCTGAAAGTTGGAATAACATGGAGAAAGTTGGATTACATGCAGAAAGTTGGAATACCATATCTGAAAGTTGGAATAACATGCAGAAAGTTGGAATAACATGTCTGTAAGTTGGAATAACATGCAGAAAGTTGGAATAACATGTCTGAACGTTGGAATAACATGTCTGAAAGTTGAAATAACATGTCTGAAAGTTGGAATAACATGGAGAAAGTTGGAATAACATGTCTGAAAGTTGGAATAACATGTCTGAAAGTTGGAATGACATGGAGAAAATTGGAATAACATGTCTGAAAGTTGGAATAACATGTCTGAAAGTTGAAATAACATGTCTGAAAGTTGGAATAACATGGAGAAAGTTGGAATAACATGTCTGAACGTTGGAATAACATGTCTGAAAGTTGGAATAACATGTCTAAAAGTTGGAATAACATGGAGAAAGTTGGAATAACATGTCTGTGGTTGGTTATACTATCTACCATTACTGTTTATTTTTTTTTTCAATTGTCTAAGAATACTGAACGATAATGTTCATTGCAGTATATTTTAAAACAGTAATACACTTGTAAGCGATAAGAAAATTGATAAATTTACAAAATCTAGAAGGAAAAAAAAGTTTCAAACTTAATGTTCGAGTAATGAAACCTGTTAAAACCGAACCCTGTATAAAAATATTTGCACAAACTTGGTAAGTCCAATCACCTGCCTGTCTATTTCAAACAAACCATGCTGTTCGGAAAGCTGTTCGATTCTCACAGGTGTCAATGTATATCTAATATTTAAATTCAAATGTTTTTTTTCCAATACAACACATTGTTATTGCACATTTTTTATGTAATCTTATTTTGGAACATCAACAAATAGATATGTTTAATTATAGAATTATGGAATTTACCAAAAGACCAATTCTAAATTGTTTCGTTGTATATAACAATACTATATCCTAAAAAAATATATGCCCTTGGAATAAAAAAAAATAAAATAAAATAAAGTGTAACCAATTTACCATTGGTCCTCTGTTAATGTGTATGATCTATGACAACCATCAAAACAAGATGTAACGACTTTACCATTGGTCCTCTGTTAATATGTATGATCTATGACAACCATCAAAACAAGATGTAACGACTTTACCATTGGTCCTCTGTTAATGTGTATGATCTATGACAACCATCAAAACAAGATGTAACGACTTTACCATTGGTCCTCTGTTAATATGTATGATCTATGACAACAATCAAAACAAGATGTAACGACTTTACCATTGGTCCTCTGTTAATATGTATGATCTATGACAACAATCAAAACAAGATGTAACGACTTTACCATTGGTCCTCTGTTAATATGTATGATCTATGACAACAATCAAAACAAGATGTAACGACTTTACCATTGGTCCTCTGTTAATATGTATGATCTATGACAACAATCAAAACAAGATGTAACGACTTTACCATTGGTCCTCTGTTAATATGTATGATCTATGACAACAATCAAAACAAGATGTAACGACTTTACCATTGGTCCTCTGTTAATATGTATGATCTATGACAACCATCAAAACAAAATGTAACCACAACCTTTTGTTCTACTCAACCGAATCATTACCCTGTACAGGGGCGGATCCAGGATTTCAAGTTAGGGGGGCGCACTTAAAAAAATTGCGCCGAGCGGAGGGAGGCGCGAAAATTTGTGGGGTATTTCGTGTGAAAAATCGCCAAAAAATCATAGTTTTTCCAATAATAGGGGGACGCGTGCCGGGTGTGCCCCCCCCCCCCCCCCCCCCCCTCCCCGGAGCATGAGTTTAACAACTTTACACTGTAACACCGAAGGTCGAACATCAGAACATTGAAACAGCAGCCCATCTCTCTTATTTTTCTCTAAACTTTATTTAGATTATTTCATAGTAGCCTACCTCTCATCCAACTGATCTAAAGGAGTGGGGCTAGTGATAGTACATGTTATAAATAAATCACTGTTTGGTCTTTATTTCAATAAAAATTACATACGTTTTACTTACTTAAATATTTGAAAGGACAAACACAGAACGTCTACAATCCGACTAAAAACAATAATAGCCTTTCATCATTACTTTTGTCACATTTTAATATTCTCCTGGAGAACCATACTTTGCATGGATCGTGAGTTCGAACCCCGATCGGGTCAAACCAAAGACTATTAAATTGGTATCTGTTGCTTCTCCGCTAAGCACGCAGTATTAAGGAGAAAGAGCAAAGACTGGTTAGCTCGGAATCAGGATAATGTATCCGATTGGGGCGACATGTCTATCTGTGGACTGTTGTTTCAGTGAGCTAACACTAAAAATCCAACTAAGCGTGTTGGTCTAGTACAAAGCGGACCTCATCATCATCTCATTGAAAATCAACCTGTTCTCGTCAATAACCACTCGATAGTAGTCAGTTGAATGCGAATATTCACTGTTGGATTCATTTTTTGGTTAGTTAGTGGCATTTTGACTAGTGGAGAATCTGTGTAGGTTTTCATTGTTTATTTAAATACCAATATTACCAGTGGAGATCCAATTATAAAGGAGGGCAGGGATCCTAATGATTTAACGGTTTAACCCCGCCATGTTATTGTCGACTTGTCCCAAGCCAGGATCTGGATTTCCGTCGCCATATGTCGTGATCTTTTTTGGTTTCGATGATTTGAGGTGATATGTAGTTGTTCGTTTTGTAAATATTGGTGGAAATTTTTGCCATCACTGTTTAAACCTACTTTTCAACAGTTGATCACAATGTTGTGTCGAGTACACCTCAAAACTTGCTGGAATCGTATTCAAAAATCGGAGTAATAGTAAAACTGAATACATAAGTACATGTAGATGCATAGGTAACTTTCATATGAACACGACCCTGGATATCCCTGGTGGATAGTATTAGGATTACAAGATTCTCCTGGACTGTCGATCAAAAAAGGGGCGATATCTCAACCCCAAGAAATAAATATAATAACTAAATAATAATCCTACACTTTAATTTATCACAGATCATGTAACAAAACTATCAATAACATGTATCAGACATTCTTTGGGACTATATTTAAATTGTGTATAACGACTCTCATTAAATATTATATTGTCCAAATTATTATCACAGTGCTAACTGGTTTCCTTTCAACAAAGCCATGGTAAAATGAATTTAAAGTTTTCAATTATTTTTTGCGCTGATTTTGTTCGCCATGAATGACTGCGCATACTGGATGAAACACTGAAAATCGTGGATTTCTGATGTGTAAGTTGACTAATAGACAATTCCCCTCACTGTCGCATGGCATCAAAATTACCCAATACTGTAGAATCATCACCCCGGATTACATCACTCTCCACAGGAAGATAAAATTAGAGGAAATCCATTCCATTTAACCTGCATTTTACATCAGTGCAGCCTGAGCAAATCTATTTCCTGTAAGTAGACAAAAATATATAAATGTTTTGTGGTGATAAACGTTAGAGAATACCGAACAGAAGGGACAACCTGGTTACATTCGGTACACAAGACAAATATACGGCACTTGGCTTGCCACTGTCTAAATAGGAAGACGGGAGTATTTTGAAAACAAAGACTCAGCAAAATATATAGCGTCTCTGTATGACTTTTTTTTCTCACGATAAACTAGGTTAAATTATAAATCAGCAAACCTCGTATAATTCAAGTACCTTCATAGGACGGAGGAACATAATCGGAATAAAATGGTATTTTCCTTTAATTTCTATAAAGAATGATTGATTGATTGTTGCTTAATGTCCATTGAGCAATATTTCAACAGGCGCTTGTTGCATTGAATTATCCCCCCTTTTTAACTTTGTTTACATATTTGTTTTTTACTTCATCACTTTTTCCTTTATTTACCGTGCTCTTGTCCACATATATCCGTAGGATCTTAATGTAACAAATAAATGAATTTATTGAAAATAAAGATGTGAACAGAAAGGGAAAAGGGGTATTTCCATGTCAAAAGTGCTTGTGAGTATTTCAATAATACAAGTTTAGAAGTATGCATGTGGACTATTAGTGCCCGAGGGTATCATCCGCCCAGTAGTCAGTGTTTCGGAGCTGGCATGGTTTATTAGATGTATTTATTACGGAAATTT
Source organism: Bathymodiolus septemdierum (assembly GCA_963383655.1). Lineage (NCBI taxonomy): Eukaryota > Metazoa > Mollusca > Bivalvia > Mytilida > Modiolidae > Bathymodiolus > Bathymodiolus septemdierum. The sequence goes on from OY726530.1 coordinate 951,756, forward strand.
ACAGTTCTTAAAAAATGTATACATGCATTAATAAAATTGGAGTTCTTCTCCCTCAGACATACAGGTGACCATAGCAGATTTTGACTATCCTGTTTAGGTCCTTTGGTTTTCTTGCTCTTCTCCCTCAGACATAGGTGACCTTAACAGATTTTGACTATCCTGTTTAGGTCCTTTGGATTTATTGCTCCCAATGCAGGGGCGGTTCCAGGATTTGTGGTTAGGGGGGGGGGGGCGTGAGTAGAACCCTGGTAGGAGGCCCAGGGGGAAGCTCTGGGGATTTTAGGAATTACAGACATTTATTTGAACGACAAATTTGAACCAACCACATCATTTTTACCAAACCAGAAAAACTTGATTTTGAGTTAATTTTGTCGGATAATTGTTATTTTTGTCAGCTTATAAGAACCTAAAGTAAAACTTTTTTTGAACAACCGTGAGTCGAATTGTTCAACTCATGACTGATCGATCACGATATTTTAACCCTTCAAAGAACTATTGGTTTAGTTTTAACGCATTCCTCATTCATAGCATTACCTGCCATTTCGTCACCACTGGCATTGTCATACACACGGTTACTACTTTCACAAGCATCTAAATATTGTGCTGTATCAACTGGACCGAGTTTACTTTTAGCATTGTCATATATGGGATCCGTGATTTCCGAGTAAAGTCCTTTTAATCCAGTACAGTCTATTGTATTACATGCGGTATGACATTTATTTACATCTGCATAATCGCTAGGACTTCCGGTAGGAACTTGGTTGTTTAGGCTTTGTTCATGTCGGCTTATTCTGGTTGAGGATAGTAATATACCGGTATATGTTTTATTGTCATAGGACATATCATTATTTTCCTTGTCTTCTTTCTTCCCACTGAATAAAATGAACATGATATTGTTATTAACAAGAAAAATATTTATACAAGTGTTTGCAATAAAAACAAATCACTGTTCATTCTTACAATATATCATTTATATTGCAGGTCATCTGATAATGATGATGACAATGGTTTTGTACCGACCTTAACTACCTACTGGTCTGACATAGACAAAAGTCGTCTCATCACCCGGCGCTAAAATAATTGTGTTTCTCTTATAGTTTCTATGTGTTTAACAGCTGCTAAACTGACATCAATCTGATACCAATGGCGCTGCAGAGTACAAAATCATCGAAAGGTGTACTCGCTTGTTATAACTATCGAAAGGGATGCCCACTGCACTGCAGAAAGAATTTAATTCGAAACTTGCTCTAAGAAGGGGATCTTTCAATCTTGAATGTACCTGATGACGGTTATTCCAGAGTAATATGCACTAAATTTGACACCTATGTTTTTATTAGTGCTTTATGAAAATGCCAGTAAAATACAACATTCATCATATATTAATATGCAATAACTAGTTAGGAGTAGTTGGTTGCACGTTTTAAGACACAAATATCAGAATATAGCCACTATCTTCTTTTTCTTATGACAAACTAAATGTTATATGTATATATAGCTGAAATGCTGCTTACTGTAAATAATAATTAAGAAAACAATCAATCAAATTAAAATGAGATGTTTGGCCATTAATTAATATTTTACAACAACCTATATGAGGTCACGTCATGAGTCATACTGTAACCAAATGTTTAATATCCAGGATGTCAGCGTCCATGGTAAAAATAAACGTTGTTTTAATATGTTTGCCAATGTGTCTGTTTTAAAATGCCATCTACTCCACATGATGGTTTATGAAAGAACAAATTAATGCATAATATATGATTTTTATTTGTGTATATTGACTTATGTAATCAGAATCAGTCCTTGAACAGCAGTTTTCATTACATCTAAATATGTTTGACTTGAGCACACACTAAACACTGTTTGTTGATTGGTCAATACATCTATGTAGAATACATTTTTTGGGGTACATTTCTATAAATTTGAAATAGGTGTGTCTAATCCATTTGCTTTCTAACAATAAAATATGCTTCAAATACAGCAATGCATTTCTGCTATCTTGTATATGTTTGGTTTGATTAGATTTTTTGTGTTTTAATGCCACTTTCAGCAATATTTCAGCTATATCATGGCGAACATTTTGAGTGGTGGAAGAAGCCGGAGTACCTGGAGAGAACCACCGTCCATGGGCAAACAACTGGTAAACTTTATCACTTGTGGCTGCGCATCGAGTGCACCCTTTTTTGTAAGTTACAAAGCCGGGCGCGAACCCACCCAGTATTGGTGATAGGCTTGTATTAGTTGTTAGATAATCCAACTACCTAACTCATTGAGCCACCCGTGCCCTTGTATATGTTTGGACAAGCAAATTTGAATACAAGGTTACATGAAATGACCTTATAAGGAATGTTATTAGATGTTAGTAGATGTCAAGACAACTTTGTTCTTTATTCTTACCTTTTGAAGAACCAAACACTTATAAGTACTAACAATGCAAGAGCTCCAAGAACACAAGCTACCACTAAACCTGCTAGGGCACCTGTTAATAAATAACAAAAAAACATATAGATGTGTATGTCATCAAGAACACAAGCTACCACTAAACCTGCTAGGGCACCTGTTAATAAATAACAAAAAAACATATAGATGTGTATGTCATCAAGAACACAAGCTACCACTAAACCTGCTAGGGCACCTGTTAATAAATAACAAAAAAACATATAGATGTGTATGTCATCAAGAACACAAGCTACCACTAATCCAACTAGGGCACCTGTTAATAAATAACAAAAAAACATATAGATGTGTATGTCATCAAGAACACAAGCTACCACTAATCCAGCTAGGGCACCTGTTAATAAATAACAAAAAAAACATATCATAGATGTGTATGTCATCAAGAACACAAGCTACCACTAATCCAGCTAGGGCACCTGTTAATAAATAACAAAAAACATATCATAGATGTGTATGTCATCAAGAACACAAGCTACCACTAATCCAGCTAGGGCACCTGTTAATAAATAACAAAAAAACATATAGATGTGTATGTCATCAAGAACATAAGCTACCACTAATCCAGCTAGGGCACCTGTTAATAAATAACAAAAAAACATATAGATGTGTATGTCATCAAGAACACAAGCTACCACTAATCCAGCTAGGGCACCTGTTAATAAATAACAAAAAAAACATATCATAGATGTGTATGTCATCAAGAACACAAGCTACCACTAATCCAGCTAGGGCACCTGTTAATAAATAACAAAAAACATATCATAGATGTGTATGTCATCAAGAACACAAGCTACCACTAATCCAGCTAGGGCACCTGTTAATAAATAACAAAAAACATATCATAGATGTGTAGGTCATCAAGAACACAAGCTACCACTAATCCAGCTAGGGCACCTGTTAATAAATAACAAAAAAACATATAGATGTGTATGTCATCAAGAACACAAGCTACCACTAATCCAGCTAGGGCACCTGTTAATAAATAACAAAAAAACATATAGATGTGTATGTCATCAAGAACACAAGCTACCACTAATCCAGCTAGGGCACCTGTTAATAAATAACAAAAAAACATATAGATGTGTATGTCATCAAGAACACAAGCTACCACTAATCCAGCTAGGGCACCTGTTAATAAATAACAAAAAAACATATAGATGTGTATGTCATCAAGAACACAAGCTACCACTAATCCAGCTAGGGCACCTGTTAATAAATAACAAAAAAAACATATCATAGATGTGTATGTCATCAAGAACACAAGCTACCACTAATCCAGCTAGGGCACCTGTTAATAAATAACAAAAAACATATCATAGATGTGTATGTCATCAAGAACACAAGCTACCACTAATCCAGCTAGGGCACCTGTTAATAAATAACAAAAAACATATCATAGATGTGTAGGTCATCAAGAACACAAGCTACCACTAATCCAGCTAGGGCACCTGTTAATAAATAACAAAAAAACATATAGATGTGTATGTCATCAAGAACACAAGCTACCACTAATCCAGCTAGGGCACCTGTTAATAAATAACAAAAAAACATATAGATGTGTATGTCATCAAGAACACAAGCTACCACTAATCCAGCTAGGGCACCTGTTAATAAATAACAAAAAAAACATATCATAGATGTGTATGTCATCAAGAACACAAGCTACCACTAATCCAGCTAGGGCACCTGTTAATAAATAACAAAAAACATATCATAGATGTGTATGTCATCAAGAACACAAGCTACCACTAATCCAGCTAGGGCACCTGTTAATAAATAACAAAAAACATATCATAGATGTGTATGTCATCAAGAACACAAGCTACCACTAATCCAGCTAGGGCACCTGTTAATAAATAACAAAAAAACATATAGATGTGTATGTCATCAAGAACACAAGCTACCACTAATCCAGCTAGGGCACCTGTTAATAAATAACAAAAAAACATATAGATGTGTATGTCATCAAGAACACAAGCTACCACTAATCCAGCTAGGGCACCTGTTAATAAATAACAAAAAAACATATAGATGTGTATGTCATCAAGAACACAAGCTACCACTAATCCAGCTAGGGCACCTGTTAATAAATAACAAAAAAACATATAGATGTGTATGTCATCAAGAACACAAGCTACCACTAATCCAGCTAGGGCACCTGTTAATAAATAACAAAAAAAACATATCATAGATGTGTATGTCATCAAGAACACAAGCTACCACTAATCCAGCTAGGGCACCTGTTAATAAATAACAAAAAACATATCATAGATGTGTATGTCATCAAGAACACAAGCTACCACTAATCCAGCTAGGGCACCTGTTAATAAATAACAAAAAACATATCATAGATGTGTAGGTCATCAAGAACACAAGCTACCACTAATCCAGCTAGGGCACCTGTTAATAAATAACAAAAAAACATATAGATGTGTATGTCATCAAGAACACAAGCTACCACTAATCCAGCTAGGGCACCTGTTAATAAATAACAAAAAAAACATATCATAGATGTGTATGTCATCAAGAACACAAGCTACCACTAATCCAGCTAGGGCACCTGTTAATAAATAACAAAAAACATATCATAGATGTGTATGTCATCAAGAACACAAGCTACCACTAATCCAGCTAGGGCACCTGTTAATAAATAACAAAAAAACATATCATAGATGTGTATGTCATCAAGAACACAAGCTACAACTAATCCAGCTAGGGCACCTGTTAATAAATAACAAAAAACATATCATAGTTGTGTATGTGATCAAGAACACAAGCTATCACTAATCCAGCTAGGACACCTGTTAATACATAACAAAAAAACATATCATAGATGTGTATGTCATCAAGAACACAAGCTACCACTAATCCAGCTAGGGCACCTGTTAATAAATAATAAAAAACATATCATAGATGTGTATGTCATCAAGAACACAAGCTACCACTAATCCAGCTAGGGCACCTGTTAATAAATAACAAAAAAACATATCATAGATGTGTATGTCATCAAGAACACAAGCTACCACTAATCCAGCTAGGGCACCTGTTAATAAATAACAAAAAACATATCATAGATGTGTATGTCATCAAGAACACAAGCTACCACTAATCCAGCTAGGGCACCTGTTAATAAATAACAAAAAACATATCATAGATGTGTAGGTCATCAAGAACACAAGCTACCACTAATCCAGCTAGGGCACCTGTTAATAAATAACAAAAAAACATATAGATGTGTATGTCATCAAGAACACAAGCTACCACTAATCCAGCTAGGGCACCTGTTAATAAATAACAAAAAAACATATAGATGTGTATGTCATCAAGAACACAAGCTACCACTAATCCAGCTAGGGCACCTGTTAATAAATAACAAAAAAACATATAGATGTGTATGTCATCAAGAACACAAGCTACCACTAATCCAGCTAGGGCACCTGTTAATAAATAACAAAAAAACATATAGATGTGTATGTCATCAAGAACACAAGCTACCACTAATCCAGCTAGGGCACCTGTTAATAAATAACAAAAAAAACATATCATAGATGTGTATGTCATCAAGAACACAAGCTACCACTAATCCAGCTAGGGCACCTGTTAATAAATAACAAAAAACATATCATAGATGTGTATGTCATCAAGAACACAAGCTACCACTAATCCAGCTAGGGCACCTGTTAATAAATAACAAAAAACATATCATAGATGTGTAGGTCATCAAGAACACAAGCTACCACTAATCCAGCTAGGGCACCTGTTAATAAATAACAAAAAAACATATAGATGTGTATGTCATCAAGAACACAAGCTACCACTAATCCAGCTAGGGCACCTGTTAATAAATAACAAAAAAACATATAGATGTGTATGTCATCAAGAACACAAGCTACCACTAATCCAGCTAGGGCACCTGTTAATAAATAACAAAAAAAACATATCATAGATGTGTATGTCATCAAGAACACAAGCTACCACTAATCCAGCTAGGGCACCTGTTAATAAATAACAAAAAACATATCATAGATGTGTATGTCATCAAGAACACAAGCTACCACTAATCCAGCTAGGGCACCTGTTAATAAATAACAAAAAACATATCATAGATGTGTATGTCATCAAGAACACAAGCTACCACTAATCCAGCTAGGGCACCTGTTAATAAATAACAAAAAAACATATAGATGTGTATGTCATCAAGAACACAAGCTACCACTAATCCAGCTAGGGCACCTGTTAATAAATAACAAAAAAACATATAGATGTGTATGTCATCAAGAACACAAGCTACCACTAATCCAGCTAGGGCACCTGTTAATAAATAACAAAAAAACATATAGATGTGTATGTCATCAAGAACACAAGCTACCACTAATCCAGCTAGGGCACCTGTTAATAAATAACAAAAAAACATATAGATGTGTATGTCATCAAGAACACAAGCTACCACTAATCCAGCTAGGGCACCTGTTAATAAATAACAAAAAAAACATATCATAGATGTGTATGTCATCAAGAACACAAGCTACCACTAATCCAGCTAGGGCACCTGTTAATAAATAACAAAAAACATATCATAGATGTGTATGTCATCAAGAACACAAGCTACCACTAATCCAGCTAGGGCACCTGTTAATAAATAACAAAAAACATATCATAGATGTGTAGGTCATCAAGAACACAAGCTACCACTAATCCAGCTAGGGCACCTGTTAATAAATAACAAAAAAACATATAGATGTGTATGTCATCAAGAACACAAGCTACCACTAATCCAGCTAGGGCACCTGTTAATAAATAACAAAAAAAACATATCATAGATGTGTATGTCATCAAGAACACAAGCTACCACTAATCCAGCTAGGGCACCTGTTAATAAATAACAAAAAACATATCATAGATGTGTATGTCATCAAGAACACAAGCTACCACTAATCCAGCTAGGGCACCTGTTAATAAATAACAAAAAAACATATCATAGATGTGTATGTCATCAAGAACACAAGCTACAACTAATCCAGCTAGGGCACCTGTTAATAAATAACAAAAAACATATCATAGTTGTGTATGTGATCAAGAACACAAGCTATCACTAATCCAGCTAGGACACCTGTTAATACATAACAAAAAAACATATCATAGATGTGTATGTCATCAAGAACACAAGCTACCACTAATCCAGCTAGGGCACCTGTTAATAAATAATAAAAAACATATCATAGATGTGTATGTCATCAAGAACACAAGCTACCACTAATCCAGCTAGGGCACCTGTTAATAAATAACAAAAAAACATATCATAGATGTGTATGTCATCAAGAACAGAAGCTATCACTAATCCAGCTAGGGCACCTGTTAATAAATAACAAAAAACATATCATAGATGTGTATGTCATCAAGAACACAAGCTACCACTAATCCAGCTAGGGCACCTGTTAATAAATAACAAAAAACATATCATAGATGTGTATGTCATCAAGAACACAAGCTACCACTAATCCAGCTAGGGCACCTGTTAATAAATAACAAAAAAAACATATCATAGATGTGTATGTCACCAACAACACAAGCTACCACTAATCCAGCTAGGGCACCTGTTAATAAATAACAAAAACATATCATAGATGTGTATGTCATCAAGAACACAAGCTACAACTAAACCAGCTAGGGCACCTGTTAATAAATAACAAAAAACATATCATAGATGTGTATGTCATCAAGAACACAAGCTACCACTAATCCAGCTAGGGCATCTGTTAATAAATAACAAAAAACATATCATAGATGTGTATGTCATCAAGAACACAAGCTACCACTAATCCAGCTAGGGCACCTGTTAATAAATAACAAAAAAACATATCATAGATGTGTATGTCATCAAGAACACAAGCTACCACTAATCCAGCTAGGGCACATGTTAATAAATAACAAAAAAACATAACATAGATGTGTATGTCATCAAGAACACAAGCTACCACTAATCCAGCTAGGGCATCTGTTAATAAATAACAAAAACATATCATAGATGTGTATGTCATCAAGAACACAAGCTACCACTAATCCAGCTAGGGCATCTGTTAATAAATAACAAAAAAACATATCATAGATGTGTATATCATCAAGAACACAAGCTACCACTAATCCAGCTAGGGCATCTGTTAATAAATAACAAAAAACATATCATAGATGTGTATGTCATCAAGAACACAAGCTACCACTAATCCAGCTAGGGCATCTGTTAATAAATAACAAAAAACATATCATAGATGTGTATGTCATCAAGAACACAAGCTACCACTAATCCAGCTAGGGCATCTGTTAATAAATAACAAAAAACATATCATAGATGTGTATGTCATCAAGAACACAAGCTACCACTAATCCAGCTAGGGTACCTGTTAATAAATAACAAAAAACATATCATAGATGTGTATGTCATCAAGAACACAAGCTACCACTAATCCAGCTAGGACATCTGTTAATAAATAACAAAAAACATATCATAGATGTGTATGTCACCAAGAACACAAGCTACCACTAATCCAGCTAGGACACCTGTTAATAAATAACAAAAAACATATGATAGATGTGCATGTCATCAAGAACACAAGCTACCACTAATCCAGCTAGGACACCTGTTAATAAATAACAAAAAACATATGATAGATGTGAATGTCATCATGAACACTAGCTACCACTAATCCAGCTAGGGCACCTGTTAATAAATAACACAAAAAAACATATAGATGTGTAGGTCATCAAGAACACAAGCTACCACTAATCCAGCTAGGACACCTGTTAATAAATAACAAAAAACATATCATAGATGTGTATGTCATCAATAACATAAGCTACCACTAAACCAGTTAGGGCACCTGTTAATAAATAACAAAAAAAACATATAGATGTGTATGTCATCAAGAACACAAGCTACCAGTAATCCAGCTAGGGCACCTGTTAATAAATAACAAAAAAAGCCATATAGATGTGTATGTCATCAAGAACACAAGCTACCACTAATCCAGCTAGGGCACCTGTTAATAAATAACAAAAAACATATCATAGATGTATATGTCATCAAGAACACAAGCTACCACTAATCCAGCTAGGGCACCTGTTAATAAATAACAAAAAACATATCATAGATGTGTATGTCATCAAGAACACAAGCTACCACTAATCCAGCTGGGGCACCTGTTAATAAATAACAAAAAACATATCATAGATGTGTATGTTATCAAGAACACAAACTACCACTAATCCAGCTAGGGCATCTGTTAATAAATAACAAAAAACATATGATAGATGTATATGTCATCAAGAACATAAGCTACCACTAATCCAGCTAGGGCATCTGTTAATAAATAACAAAAAACATATCATAGATGTATATCTCATCAAGAACATAAGCTACCACTAATCCAGCTAGGACACCTGTTAATAAATAACAAAAAACATATGATAGATGTATATGTCATCAAGAACATAAGCTACCACTAATCCAGCTAGGGCATCTGTTAATAAATAACAAAAAACATATCATAGATGTATATCTCATCAAGAACATAAGCTACCACTAATACAGCTAGGACACCTGTTAATAAATAACAAAAAAAAACATATAGATGTGTATGTCACCAAGAACACAAGCTACCACTAATCCAGCTAGGGCACCTGTTAATAAATAACAAAAGAAATATATCATAGATGTGTATGTCATGAAGAACACAAGCTACCACTAATCCAGCTAGGGCACCTGTTAATAAATAACACAAAAAAACATATCATAGATGTGTAGGTCATCAAGAACACACACTGCCACTAATCCAGCTGGGGCACCTGTTAATAAATAACAAAAAAAAACATATAGATGTGTAGGTCATCAAGAACACAAGCTACCACTAAACCAGTTAGGGCACCTGTTAATAAATAACAAAAAACATATCATAGATGTGTATGTCATCAAGAACACAAGCTACAACTAAACCAGCTAGGGCACCTTTTAATAAATAACAAAAAAACATATCATAGATGTGTATGTCATGAAGAACACAAGCTACCACTAATCCAGCTAGGGCACCTGTTAATAAATAACACAAAAAACATATCATAGATGTGTAGGTCATCAAGAACACACACTACCACTAATCCAGCTAGAGCACCTGTTAATAAATAACAAAAAACATATCATATATGTGTATGTTATCAAGAACACAAGCTACCACTAATCCAGCTAGGGTATCTGTTAATACATAACAAAAACATATCATAGATGTGTATTTCATCAAGAACACAAGCTACAACTAAACCAGCTAGGGCACCTGTTAATAAATAACAAAAAAACATATCATAGATGTGTATGTCATCAAGAACACAAGCTACCACTAATCCAGCTAGGGCACCTGTTAATAAATAACAAAAAAACATATCATAGATGTGTATGTCATCAAGAACACAAGCTACCACTAATCCAGCTAGGGCATCTGTTAATAAATAACAAAAAAACATATAGATGTGTAGGTCATCAAGAACACAAGCTACCACTAATCCAGCTGGGACACCTGTTAATAAATAACAAAAAACATATCATAGATGTGTATGTCATGAAGAACACAAGCTACCACTAATCCAGCTAGGGCATCTGTTAATAAATAACAAAAAACATATGATAGATGTATATGTCATCAAGAACATAAGCTACCACTAATCCAGCTAGGGCATCTGTTAATAAATAACAAAAAACATATCATAGATGTATATCTCATCAAGAACATAAGCTACCACTAATCCAGCTAGGACACCTGTTAATAAATAACAAAAAACATATGATAGATGTATATGTCATCAAGAACATAAGCTACCACTAATCCAGCTAGGGCATCTGTTAATAAATAACAAAAAACATATCATAGATGTATATCTCATCAAGAACATAAGCTACCACTAATACAGCCAGGACACCTGTTAATAAATAACAAAAAAAACATATACATGTGTATGTCACCAAGAACACAAGCTACCACTAATCCAGCTAGGGCACCTGTTAATAAATAACAAAAGAAATATATCATAGATGTGCATGTCATGAAGAACACAAGCTACCAATAATCCAGCTAGGGCACCTGTTAATAAATAACACAAAAAAACATATCATAGATGTGTAGGTCATCAAGAACACACACTGCCACTAATCCAGCTGGGGCACCTGTTAATAAATAACAAAAAAAACATATAGATGTGTAGGTCATCAAGAACACAAGCTACCACTAAACCAGTTAGGGCACCTGTTAATAAATAACAAAAAACATATCATAGATGTGTATGTCATCAAGAACACAAGCTACAACTAAACCAGCTAGGGCACCTTTTAATAAATAACAAAAAAACATATCATAGATGTGTATGTCATGAAGAACACAAGCTACCACTAATCCAGCTAGGGCACCTGTTAATAAATAACACAAAAAACATATCATAGATGTGTAGGTCATCAAGAACACACACTACCACTAATCCAGCTGGAGCACCTGTTAATAAATAACAAAAAACATATCATATATGTGTATGTCATCAAGAACACAAGCTACCACTAATACAGCTAGGACACCTGTTAATAAATAACAAAAAAACATATAGATGTGTAGGTCATCAAGAACACAAGCTACCACTAATCCAGCTAGGGTACCTGTTAATAAATAACACAAAACATATCATAGATGTGTATGTCATCAAGAACACAAGCTACAACTAAACCAGTTAGTGCAGCTGTTAATACATAACAAAAACATATCATAGATGTGTATTTCATCAAGAACACAAGCTACAACTAAACCAGCTAGGGCACCTGTTAATAAATAACAAAAAAACATATCATAGATGTGTATGTCATCAAGAACACAAGCTACCACTAATCCAGCTAGGGCACCTGTTAATAAATAACAAAAAAACATATCATAGATGTGTATGTCATCAAGAACACAAGCTACCACTAATCCAGCTAGGGCATCTGTTAATAAATAACAAAAAAACATATAGATGTGTAGGTCATCAAGAACACAAGCTACCACTAATCCAGCTAGGGCACCTGTTAATAAATAACAAAAAAAAACATATAGATGTGTAGGTCATCAAGAACACAAGCTACCACTAATCCAGCTAGGGTACCTGTTAATAAATAACACAAAACATATCATAGATGTGTATGTCATCAAGAACACAAGCTACCACTAATCCAGCTAGGGCACCTGTTAATAAATAACAAAAGAAATATATCATAGATGTGCATGTCATGAAGAACACAAGCTACCAATAATCCAGCTAGGGCACCTGTTAATAAATAACACAAAAAAACATATCATAGATGTGTAGGTCATCAAGAACACACACTGCCACTAATCCAGCTGGGGCACCTGTTAATAAATAACAAAAAAAACATATAGATGTGTAGGTCATCAAGAACACAAGCTACCACTAAACCAGTTAGGGCACCTGTTAATAAATAACAAAAAACATATCATAGATGTGTATGTCATCAAGAACACAAGCTACAACTAAACCAGCTAGGGCACCTTTTAATAAATAACAAAAAAACATATCATAGATGTGTATGTCATGAAGAACACAAGCTACCACTAATCCAGCTAGGGCACCTGTTAATAAATAACACAAAAAACATATCATAGATGTGTAGGTCATCAAGAACACACACTACCACTAATCCAGCTGGAGCACCTGTTAATAAATAACAAAAAACATATCATATATGTGTATGTTATCAAGAACACAAGCTACCACTAATCCAGCTAGGGCACCTGTTAATAAATAACAAAAAAACATATCATAGATGTGTATGTCATCAAGAACACAAGCTACCACTAATCCAGCTAGGGCATCTGTTAATAAATAACAAAAAAACATATAGATGTGTAGGTCATCAAGAACACAAGCTACCACTAATCCAGCTAGGGCACCTGTTAATAAATAACAAAAAAAAACATATAGATGTGTAGGTCATCAAGAACACAAGCTACCACTAATCCAGCTAGGGTACCTGTTAATAAATAACACAAAACATATCATAGATGTGTATGTCATCAAGAACACAAGCTACCACTAATCCAGCTAGGGCACCTGTTAATAAATAACAAAAAACATATCATAGATGTGTATGGCATCAAGAACACAAGCTACCACTAATCAAGCTAGGGCACCTGTTAATAAATAACAAAAAACATATCATAGATGTGTATGTCATCAATAACATAAGCTACCACTAATCCAGCTAGGGCACCTGTTAATAAATAACAAAAAAACATATCATAGATGTGTATGTCATCAAGAACACAAGCTACCACTAATCCAGCTAGGGCATCTGTTAATAAATAACAAAAAAACATATAGATGTGTAGGTCATCAAGAACACAAGCTACCACTAATCCAGCTAGGACACCTGTTAATAAATAACACAAAACATATCATAGATGTGTAGGTCATCAAGAACACAAGCTACCACTAATCCAGCTAGGGCACCTGTTAATAAATAACAAAAAAAAACATATAGATGTGTAGGTCATCAAGAACACAAGCTACCACTAATCCAGCTAGGACACCTGTTAATAAATAACAAAAAACATATCATAGATGTGTATGTCATCAATAAAACAAGCTACCACTAATCCAGCTAGGGCACCTGTTAATAAATAACAAAAAACATATCATAGATGTGTATGTCATCAATAACATAGGTTACCACTAATCCAGCTAGGGCACCTGTTAATAAATAACAAAAAACATATCATAGATGTGTATGGCATCAAGAACACAAGCTACCACTAATCCAGCTAGGGCACCTGTTAATAAATAACACAAAAACATATCATAGATGTGTATGGCATCAAGAACACAAGCTACCACTAATCCAGCTAGGGCACCTGTTAATAAATAACAAAAAACATATCATAGATGTGTATGGCATCAAGAACACAAGCTACCACTAATCCAGCTAGAACACCTGTTAATAAATAACAAAAAACATATCATAGATGTGTATGTCATCAATAACACAAGCTACCACTAATCCAGCTAGGGCACCTGTTAATAAATAACAAAAAACATATCATAGATGTGTATGTCATCAATAACATAAGCTACCACTAATCCAGCTAGGGCACCTGTTAATAAATAACAAAAAACATATCATAGATGTATATGGCATCAAGAACACAAGCTACCACTAATCCAGCTAGGGCACCTGTTAATAAATAACACAAAAAAATATCATAGATGTGTATGGCATCAAGAACACAAGCTACCACTAATCCAGCTAGGGCACCTGTTAATAAATAACAAAAAACATATCATAGATGTGTATGGCATCAAGAACACAAGCTACCACTAATCCAGCTAGGACACCTGTTAATAAATAACAAAAAACATATCATAGATGTGTATGTCATCAATAACACAAGCTACCACTAATCCAGCTAGGGCACCTGTTAATAAATAACAAAAAACATATCATAGATGTGTATGGCATCAAGAACACAAGCTACCACTAATCCAGCTAGGGCACCTGTTAATAAATAACACAAAAACATATCATAGATGTGTATGTCACCATGAACACAAGCTACCACTAATCCAGCTAGGGCACCTGTTAATAAATAACAAAAAACATATCATAGATGTGTATGTCACCATGAACACAAGCTACCACTAATCCAGCTAGGGCATCTGTTAATAAATAACAAAAAACATATCATAGATGTATATCTCATCAAGAACATAAGCTACCACTAATCCAGCTAGGACACCTGTTAATAAATAACAAAAAACATATGATAGATGTATATGTCATCAAGAACATAAGCTACCACTAATCCAGCTAGGGCATCTGTTAATAAATAACAAAAAACATATCATAGATGTATATCTCATCAAGAACATAAGCTACCACTAATACAGCCAGGACACCTGTTAATAAATAACAAAAAAAACATATACATGTGTATGTCACCAAGAACACAAGCTACCACTAATCCAGCTAGGGCACCTGTTAATAAATAACAAAAGAAATATATCATAGATGTGCATGTCATGAAGAACACAAGCTACCAATAATCCAGCTAGGGCACCTGTTAATAAATAACACAAAAAAACATATCATAGATGTGTAGGTCATCAAGAACACACACTGCCACTAATCCAGCTGGGGCACCTGTTAATAAATAACAAAAAAAACATATAGATGTGTAGGTCATCAAGAACACAAGCTACCACTAAACCAGTTAGGGCACCTGTTAATAAATAACAAAAAACATATCATAGATGTGTATGTCATCAAGAACACAAGCTACAACTAAACCAGCTAGGGCACCTTTTAATAAATAACAAAAAAACATATCATAGATGTGTATGTCATGAAGAACACAAGCTACCACTAATCCAGCTAGGGCACCTGTTAATAAATAACACAAAAAACATATCATAGATGTGTAGGTCATCAAGAACACACACTACCACTAATCCAGCTGGAGCACCTGTTAATAAATAACAAAAAACATATCATATATGTGTATGTTATCAAGAACACAAGCTACAACTAAACCAGTTAGTGCAGCTGTTAATACATAACAAAAACATATCATAGATGTGTATTTCATCAAGAACACAAGCTACAACTAAACCAGCTAGGGCACCTGTTAATAAATAACAAAAAAACATATCATAGATGTGTATGTCATCAAGAACACAAGCTACCACTAATCCAGCTAGGACACCTGTTAATAAATAACAAAAAAACATATCATAGATGTGTATGTCATCAAGAACACAAGCTACCACTAATCCAGCTAGGGCACCTGTTAATAAATAACAAAAAAACATATCATAGATGTGTATGTCATCAAGAACACAAGCTACCACTAATCCAGCTAGGGCATCTGTTAATAAATAACAAAAAAACATATAGATGTGTAGGTCATCAAGAACACAAGCTACCACTAATCCAGCTAGGGCACCTGTTAATAAATAACAAAAAAAAACATATAGATGTGTAGGTCATCAAGAACACAAGCTACCACTAATCCAGCTAGGGTACCTGGTAATAAATAACACAAAACATATCATAGATGTGTATGTCATCAAGAACACAAGCTACCACTAATCCAGCTAGGGCACCTGTTAATAAATAAC
The DNA here is from genome assembly GCA_963383655.1 of Bathymodiolus septemdierum. Classification (NCBI taxonomy): domain Eukaryota; kingdom Metazoa; phylum Mollusca; class Bivalvia; order Mytilida; family Modiolidae; genus Bathymodiolus; species Bathymodiolus septemdierum. The sequence continues at coordinate 968,406 of OY726530.1, forward strand.
AAAAAACATATCATAGATGTGTATGGCATCAAGAACACAAGCTACCACTAATCAAGCTAGGGCACCTGTTAATAAATAACAAAAAACATATCATAGATGTGTATGTCATCAATAACATAAGCTACCACTAATCCAGCTAGGGCACCTGTTAATAAATAACAAAAAAACATATCATAGATGTGTATGTCATCAAGAACACAAGCTACCACTAATCCAGCTAGGGCATCTGTTAATAAATAACAAAAAAACATATAGATGTGTAGGTCATCAAGAACACAAGCTACCACTAATCCAGCTAGGACACCTGTTAATAAATAACACAAAACATATCATAGATGTGTAGGTCATCAAGAACACAAGCTACCACTAATCCAGCTAGGGCACCTGTTAATAAATAACAAAAAAAAACATATAGATGTGTAGGTCATCAAGAACACAAGCTACCACTAATCCAGCTAGGACACCTGTTAATAAATAACAAAAAACATATCATAGATGTGTATGTCATCAATAAAACAAGCTACCACTAATCCAGCTAGGGCACCTGTTAATAAATAACAAAAAACATATCATAGATGTGTATGTCATCAATAACATAGGTTACCACTAATCCAGCTAGGGCACCTGTTAATAAATAACAAAAAACATATCATAGATGTGTATGGCATCAAGAACACAAGCTACCACTAATCCAGCTAGGGCACCTGTTAATAAATAACACAAACACATATCATAGATGTGTATGGCATCAAGAACACAAGCTACCACTAATCCAGCTAGGGCACCTGTTAATAAATAACAAAAAACATATCATAGATGTGTATGGCATCAAGAACACAAGCTACCACTAATCCAGCTAGGACACCTGTTAATAAATAACAAAAAACATATCATAGATGTGTATGTCATCAATAACACAAGCTACCACTAATCCAGCTAGGGCACCTGTTAATAAATAACAAAAAACATATCATAGATGTGTATGTCATCAATAACATAAGCTACCACTAATCCAGCTAGGGCACCTGTTAATAAATAACAAAAAACATATCATAGATGTGTATGGCATCAAGAACACAAGCTACCACTAATCCAGCTAGGGCACCTGTTAATAAATAACACAAAAACATATCATAGATGTGTATGGCATCAAGAACACAAGCTACCACTAATCCAGCTAGGGCACCTGTTAATAAATAACAAAAAACATATCATAGATGTGTATGGCATCAAGAACACAAGCTACCACTAATCCAGCTAGGACACCTGTTAATAAATAACAAAAAACATATCATAGATGTGTATGTCATCAATAACACAAGCTACCACTAATCCAGCTAGGGCACCTGTTAATAAATAACACAAAAACATATCATAGATGTGTATGTCACCATGAACACAAGCTACCACTAATCCAGCTAGGGCACCTGTTAATAAATAACAAAAAACATATCATAGATGTGTATGTCATCAAGAACACAAGCTACAACTAAACCAGCTAGGGCACCTTTTAATAAATAACAAAAAAACATATCATAGATGTGTATGTCATGAAGAACACAAGCTACCACTAATCCAGCTAGGGCACCTGTTAATAAATAACACAAAAAACATATCATAGATGTGTAGGTCATCAAGAACACACACTACCACTAATCCAGCTGGAGCACCTGTTAATAAATAACAAAAAACATATCATATATGTGTATGTTATCAAGAACACAAGCTACAACTAAACCAGTTAGTGCAGCTGTTAATACATAACAAAAACATATCATAGATGTGTATTTCATCAAGAACACAAGCTACAACTAAACCAGCTAGGGCACCTGTTAATAAATAACAAAAAAACATATAGATGTGTAGGTCATCAAGAACACAAGCTACCACTAATCCAGCTAGGGCACCTGTTAATAAATAACAAAAAAAAACATATAGATGTGTAGGTCATCAAGAACACAAGCTACCACTAATCCAGCTAGGGTACCTGTTAATAAATAACACAAAACATATCATAGATGTGTATGTCATCAAGAACACAAGCTACCACTAATCCAGCTAGGGCACCTGTTAATAAATAACAAAAAACATATCATAGATGTGTATGGCATCAAGAACACAAGCTACCACTAATCCAGCTAGGGTACCTGTTAATAAATAACACAAAACATATCATAGATGTGTAGGTCATCAAGAACACAAGCTACCACTAATCCAGCTAGGGCACCTGTTAATAAATAACAAAAAAAAACATATAGATGTGTAGGTCATCAAGAACACAAGCTATCACTAATCCAGCTAGGACACCTGTTAATAAATAACAAAAAACATATCATAGATGTGTATGTCATCAATAACACAAGCTACCACTAATCCAGCTAGGGCACCTGTTAATAAATAACAAAAAACATATCATAGATGTGTATGTCATCAATAACATAAGCTACCACTAATTCAGCTAGGGCACCTGTTAATAAATAACAAAAAACATATCATAGATGTGTATGACATCAAGAACACAAGCTACCACTAATCCAGCTAGGGCACCTGTTAATAAATAACACAAAAACATATCATAGATGTGTATGGCATCAAGAACACAAGCTACCACTAATCCAGCTAGGGCACCTGTTAATAAATAACAAAAAACATATCATAGATGTGTATGGCATCAAGAACACAAGCTACCACTAATCCAGCTAGGACGCCTGTTAATAAATAACAAAAAACATATCATAGATGTGTATGTCATCAATAACACAAGCTACCACTAATCCAGCTAGGGCACCTGTTAATAAATAACAAAAAACATATCATAGATGTGTATGGCATCAAGAACACAAGCTACCACTAATCCAGCTAGGGCACCTGTTAATAAATAACACAAAAACATATCATAGATGTGTATGTCACCATGAACACAAGCTACCACTAATCCAGCTAGGGCACCTGTTAATAAATAACAGAAAACATATCATAGATGTGTATGTCATCAAGAACACAAGCTAGCACTAATCAAGCTAGGGCACCTGTTAATATATAGCACAAAAACATAGCATAGACGGGTATGTCATCATGAACACAAGCTACCACTAATCCAGCTAGGACACCTGTTAATAAATAACAAAAAACATATCATAGATGTGTATGTCATCAAGAACACAAGCTACCACTAATCCAGCTAGGGCACCTGTTAATAAATAACAAAAAAACCATATAAATGTGTATGTCATCAAGAACACAAGCTACCACTAATACAGCTAGGACACCTGTTAATAAATAACAGAAAACATATCATAGATGTGTATGTCACCATGAACACAAGCTACCACTAATCCAGCTAGGACACCTGTTAATAAATAACAAAAAACATATCATAGATGTGTATGTCATCAAGAACACAAGCTACCACTAATCCAGCTAGGGCACCTGTTAATAAATAACAAAAAAAACATATAGATGTGTATGTCACCAAGAACACAAGCTATCACTAATCCAGCTAGGGCACCTGTTAATAAATAACAAAAAACATATCATAGATGTGTATGTCATCAAGAACACAAGCTAGCACTAATCAAGCTAGGGCACCTGTTAATATATAGCACAAAAACATAGCATAGACGGGTATGTCATCACGAACACAAGCTACCACTAATCCAGCTAGGACACCTGTTAATAAATAACAAAAAACATATCATAGATGTGTATGTCATCAAGAACACAAGCTACCACTAATCCAGCTAGGGCACCTGTTAATAAATAACAAAAAAACCATATAGATGTGTATGTCATCAAGAACACAAGCTACCACTAATACAGCTAGGACACCTGTTAATAAATAACAAAAAACATATCATAGATGTGTATGTCATCAAGTACATAAGCTACCACTAATCCAGTTAGGGCATCTGTTAATAAATAACAAAAAAACATATCATAGATGTATATCTCATCAAGAACATAAGCTACCACTAATCCAGCTAGGACACCTGTTAATAAATAACAAAAAAAAACATATAGATGTGTATGTCACCAAGAACACAAGCTACCACTAATCCAGCTAGGACACCTGTTAATAAATAACAAAAAACATATCATAGATGTGTATGTCATCAAGAACACAAGCTACCACTAATCCAGCTAGGGCACCTGTTAATAAATAACAAAAAAACATATCATAGATGTGTATGTCATCAAGAACACAAGCTACCACTAATCCAGTTAGGGCACCTGTTAATAAATAACAAAAAACATATCATAGATGTGTATGTCATCAATAACATATGCTACCACTAAACCAGTTAGGGCACCTGTTAATAAATAACAAAAGAAATATATAGATGTGTAGGTCATCAAGAACACAAGCTACCACTAATCCAGCTAGGGCACCTGTTAATAAATAAGAAAAAAAACCATATAGATGTGTAGGTCATCAAGAACACAAGCTACCACTAATCCAGCTAGGGTACCTGTTAATAAATAACAAACAAAAACATATAGATGTGTAGGTCATCAAGAACACAAGCTACCACTAATCCAGCTAGGACACCTGTTAATAAATAACAAAAAACATATCATAGATGTGTATGTCATCAAGAACATAAGCTACCACTAATCCAGCTAGGGCACCTGTTAATAAATAACAAAAAACATATGATAGATGTGTATGGCATCAAGAACATAAGCTACCACTAATCCAGCTAGGGCACCTGTTAATAAACAACACAAAAACATATCATAGATGTGTATGTCACCAAGAACACAAGCTACCACTAATCCAGCTAGGACACCTGTTAATAAATAACAAAAAAAACATATAGATGTGTATGTCACCAAGAACACAAGCTACCACTAATCCAGCTAGGGCACCTGTTAATAAATAACACAAAAACATATCATAGACGTGTATGTCATCAAGAACACAAGCTACCACTAATCCAGCTAGGACACCTGTTAATCAATAACAAAAAAACATATCATAGATGTATATCTCATCAAGAACATAAGCTACCACTAATCCAGCTAGGACACCTGTTAATAAATAACAAAAAAAAAACATATAGATGTGTATGTCACCAAGAACACAAGCTACCACTAATCCAGCTAGGACACCTGTTAATAAATAACAAAAAACATATGATAGATGTGTATGTCATCAAGAACACAAGCTACCACTAATCCAGTTAGGGCACCTGTTAATAAATAACAAAAAACATATCATAGATGTGTATGTCATCAAGAACACATGCTACCACTAATCCAGCTAGGACACCTGTTAATAAATAACAAAAAACATATGATAGATGCGTATGTCATCAAGAACACAAGCTACCACTAATCCAGTTAGGGCACCTGTTAATAAATAACAAAAAACATATCATAGATGTGTATGTCATCAATAACATATGCTACCACTAAACCAGTTAGGGCACCTGTTAATAAATAACAAAAGAAATATATAGATGTGTAGGTCATCAAGAACACAAGCTACCACTAATCCAGCTAGGGCACCTGTTAATAAATAAGAAAAAAAACCATATAGATGTGTAGGTCATCAAGAACACAAGCTACCACTAATCCAGCTAGGACACCTGTTAATAAATAACAAAAAACATATGATAGATGCGTATGTCATCAAGAACACAAGCTACCACTAATCCAGTTAGGGCACCTGTTAATAAATAACAAAAAACATATCATAGATGTGTATGGCATCAAGAACATAAGCTACCACTAATCCAGCTAGGGCACCTGTTAATAAATAATACAAAAACATATCATAGATGTGTATGTCACCAAGAACACAAGCTACCACTAATCCAGCTAGGACACCTGTTAATAAATAACAAAAAAAACATATAGATGTGTATGTCACCAAGAACACAAGCTACCACTAATCCAGTTAGGGCACCTGTTAATAAATAACAAAAAAAAACATATCATAGACGTGTATGTCATCACGAACACAAGCTACCACTAATCCAGCTAGGACACCTGTTAATAAATAACACAAAAACATATCATAGACGTGTATGTCATCAAGAACACAAGCTACCACTAATCCAGCTAGGACACCTGTTAATAAATAACAAAAAACATATGATAGATGTGTATGTCCTCAAGAACACAAGCTACCACTAATCCAGCTAGGACACCTGTTAATAAATAACCAAAAACATATGATAGATGTGTATGTCCTCAAGAACACAAGCTACCACTAATCCAGCTAGGACACCTGTTAATAAATAACAAAAAACATATCATAGATGTGTATGTCATCAAGAACACAAGCTACCACTAATCCAGCTAGGACACCTGTTAATAAATAACCAAAAACATATGATAGATGTGTATGTCCTCAAGAACACAAGCTACCACTAATCCAGCTAGGACACCTGTTAATAAATAACAAAAAACATATCATAGATGTGTATGTCATCAAGAACACAAGCTACCACTAATCCAGCTAGGACACCTGTTAATAAATAACAAAAAACATATCATAGATGTGTATGTCATCAAGAACACAAGCTACCACTAATCCAGCTAGGACACCTGTTAATAAATAACAAAAAACATATATAGATGTGTATGTCATCAAGAACACAAGCTACCACTAATCCAGCTAGGGCATCTGTTAATAAATAACAAAAAAAATATATAGATGTGTATGTCATCAAGAACACAAGCTACCACTAAACCAGTTAGGGCACCTGTTAATAAATAACAAAAAACATATCATAGATGTGTAGGTCATCAAGAACACAAGCTACCACTAAACCAGTTAGGGCACCTGTTAATAAATAACAAAAAAAATATATAGATGTGTATGTCATCAAGAACACAAGCTACCACTAAACCAGTTAGGGCACCTGTTAATAAATAACAAAAAAAATATATAGATGTGTATGTCATCAAGAACACAAGCTACCACTAATCCAGCTAGGACACCTGTTAATAAATAACAAAAAACATATCATAGATGTGTATGTCATCAAGAACACAAGCTACCACTAATCCAGCTAGGGCATCTGTTAATAAAAAACAAAAAACATATCATAGATGTGTATGTCATCAAGAACACAAGCTACCACTAATCCAGCTAGGACATCTGTTAATAAATAACAAAAAACATATCATAGATGTGTGTGTCATCAAGAACACAAGCTACCACTAATCCAGCTAGGGCACCTGTTAATAAATAATAAAAACATATCATAGATGTGTATGTCATCAATAACATAAGCTACCACTAATTCAGCTAGGGCACCTGTTAATAAATAACAAAAAAAATATATAGATGTGTAGGTCATCAAGAACACAAGCTACCACTAATCCAGCTAGGGCACCTGTTAATAAATAACCAAAAAAAACCATATAGATGTGTAGGTCATCAAGAACACAAGCTACCACTAATCCAGCTAGGACACCTGTTAATAAATAACAAAAAAAAACATATAGATGTGTATGTCACCAAGAACACAAGCTACCACTAATCCAGCTAGGACACCTGTTAATAAATAACAAAAAACATATCATAGATGTGTATGTCATCAAGAACACAAGCTACCACTAATCCAGCTAGGGCACCTGTTAATAAATAACAAAAAAACATATCATAGATGTGTATGTCATCAAGAACACAAGCTACCACTAATCCAGTTAGGGCACCTGTTAATAAATAACAAAAAACATATCATAGATGTGTATGTCATCAATAACATATGCTACCACTAAACCAGTTAGGGCACCTGTTAATAAATAACAAAAGAAATATATAGATGTGTAGGTCATCAAGAACACAAGTTACCACTAATCCAGCTAGGGCACCTGTTAATAAATAAGAAAAAAAACCATATAGATGTGTAGGTCATCAAGAACACAAGCTACCACTAATCCAGCTAGGGCACCTGTTAATAAATAACAAAAAACATATCATAGATGTGTATGGCATCAAGAACATAAGCTACCACTAATCCAGCTAGGGCACCTGTTAATAAACAACACAAAAACATATCATAGATGTGTATGTCACCAAGAACACAAGCTACCACTAATCCAGCTAGGACACCTGTTAATAAATAACAAAAAACATATCATAGATGTGTATGTCATCAAGAACACAAGCTACCACTAATCCAGCTAGGGCACCTGTTAATAAATAACAAAAAAACCATATAGATGTGTATGTCATCAAGAACACAAGCTACCACTAATACAGCTAGGACACCTGTTAATAAATAACAAAACACATATCATAGATGTGTATGTCATCAAGTACATAAGCTACCACTAATCCAGTTAGGACATCTGTTAATAAATAACAAAAAAACATATCATAGATGTATATCTCATCAAGAACATAAGCTACCACTAATCCAGCTAGGACACCTGTTAATAAATAACAACAAAAAAACATATAGATGTGTATGTCACCAAGAACACAAGCTACCACTAATCCAGCTAGGACACCTGTTAATAAATAACAAAAAACATATCATAGATGTGTATGTCATCAAGAACACAAGCTACCACTAATCCAACTAGGACACCTGTTAATAAATAACAAAAAACATATGATAGATGTGTATGTCATCAAGAACACAAGCTACCATTAATCCAGTTAGGGCACCTGTTAATAAATAACAAAAAACATATCATAGATGTGTATGTCATCAATAACATATGCTACCACTAAACCAGTTAGGGCACCTGTTAATAAATAACAAAAGAAATATATAGATGTGTAGGTCATCAAGAACACAAGCTACCACTAATCCAGCTAGGGCACCTGTTAATAAATAACACAAAAACATATCATAGATGTGTATGTCATCAAGAACACAAGCTACCACTAATCCAGCTAGGACACCTGTTAATAAATAACAAAAAAAACATATAGATGTGTATGTCACCAAGAACACAAGCTACCACTAATCCAGCTAGGGCACCTGTTAATAAATAACACAAAAACATATCATAGATGTGTATGTCATCAAGAACACAAGCTACCACTAATCCAGCTAGGACACCTGTTAATAAATAACAAAAAAACATATCATAGATGTATATCTCATCAAGAACATAAGCTACCACTAATCCAGCTAGGACACCTGTTAATAAATAACAAAAAAAACCATATAGATGTGTATGTCACCAAGAACACAAGCTACCACTAATCCAGCTAGGACACCTGTTAATAAATAACAAAAAACATATGATAGATGTGTATGTCATCAAGAACACAAGCTACCACTAATCCAGTTAGGGCACCTGTTAATAAATAACAAAAAACATATCATAGATGTGTATGTCATCAAGAACACATGCTACCACTAATCCAGCTAGGACACCTGTTAATAAATAACAAAAAACATATGATAGATGTGTATGTCATCAAGAACACAAGCTACCACTAATCCAGTTAGGGCACCTGTTAATAAATAACAAAAAACATATCATAGATGTGTATGTCATCAATAACATATGCTACCACTAAACCAGTTAGGGCACCTGTTAATAAATAACAAAAGAAATATATAGATGTGTAAGTCATCAAGAACACAAGCTACCACTAATCCAGCTCGGGCACCTGTTAATAAATAAGAAAAAAAACCATATAGATGTGTAGGTCATCAAGAACACAAGCTACCACTAATCCAGCTAGGGCACCTGTTAATAAATAACCAAAAAAAACCATATAGATGTGTAGGTCATCAAGAACACAAGCTACCACTAATCCAGCTAGGACACCTGTTAATAAATAACAAAAAAAAACATATAGATGTGTAGGTCATCAAGAACTCAAGCTACCACTAATCCAGCTAGGGCACCTGTTAATAAATAACCCAAAAAAAACATATAGATGTGTAGGTCATCAAGAACACAAGCTACCACTAATCCAGCTAGGGCACCTGTTAATAAATAACAAAAAACATATCATAGATGTGTATGTCATCAATAACATCAGCTACCACTAAACCAGTTAGGACACCTCTTAATACCTAACAAAAAACATATCATAGATGTGTATGTCATCAAGAACACAAGCTACAACTAAACCAGCTAGGGCACCTGTTAATAAATAACAAAAAAACATATCATAGATGTGTATGTCATCAAGATCAAAAGCTACCACTAATCCAGCTAGGGCATCTGTTAATAAATAACAAAAACCATATCATAGATGTGTATGTCATCAAGAGCACAAGCTACCACTAATGCAGCTAGGGCACCTGTTAATAAATAACAAAAAAAACATATCATAGATGTGTATGTCATCAAGAACACAAGCTACCACTAATCCAGCTAGGGCATCTGTTAATAAATAACAAAAAACATATCATAGATGTGTATGTCATCAAGAGCACAAGCTACCACTAATGCAGCTAGGGCACCTGTTAATAAATAACAAAAAAAACATATCATAGATGTGTAGGTCATCAAGAACACAAGCTACCACTAATCCAGCTGGGGCACCTGTTAATAAATAACAAAAAACATATCATAGATGTGTATGTCATTAAGAGCACAAGCTACCACTAATGCAGCTAGGGCACCTGTTAATAAATAACAAAAAAAACATATCATAGATGTGTAGGTCATCAAGAACACAAGCTACCACTAATCCAGCTAGGGTACCTGTTAATAAATAACAAAAAACATATCATAGATGTGTAGGTCATCAAGAACACAAGCTACCACTAATCCAGCTAGGGCACCTGTTAATAAATAACAAAAACAACATATCATAGATGTGTAGGTCATCAAGAACACAAGCTACCACTAATCCAGCTGGGGCACCTGTTAATAAATAACAAAAAACATATCATAGATGTGTATGCTATCAAGAACACAAGCTACAACTAAACCAGTTAGGGCAGCTCTTAATAAATAACAAAAACATATCATAGATGTGTATGTCATCAAGAACACAAGCTACAACTAATCCAGCTAGGACACCTGTTAATAAATAACAAAAAACATATCATAGATGTGTATGTCATCAAGAACACAAGCTACCACTAATCCAGCTAGGACACCTGTTAATAAATAACAAAAAACATATATAGATGTGTATGTCATCAAGAACACAAGCTACCACTAATCCAGCTAGGACATCTGTTAATAAATAACAAAAAACATATCATAGATGTGTGTGTCATCAAGAACACAAGCTACCACTAATCCAGCTAGGGCATCTGTTAATAAATAACAAAAAAAATATATAGATGTGTATGTCATCAAGAACACAAGCTACCACTAAACCAGTTAGGGCACCTGTTAATAAATAACAAAAAACATATCATAGATGTGTATGTCATCAAGAACACAAGCTACCACTAATCCAGCTAGGGCATCTGTTAATAAATAACAAAAAAATATATAGATGTGTATGTCATCAAGAACACAAGCTACCACTAAACCAGTTAGGGCACCTGTTAATAAATAACAAAAACCATATCATAGATGTGTATGTCATCAAGAACACAAGCTACCACTAATCCAGCTAGGGCATCTGTTAATAAATAACAAACAAAATATATAGATGTGTATGTCATCAAGAACACAAGCTACCACTAAACCAGTTAGGGCACCTGTTAATAAATAACAAAAAACATATCATAGATGTGTATGTCATCAAGAACACAAGCTACAACTAAACCAGCTAGGGCACCTGTTAATAAATAACAAAAAACTTATCATATATGTGTATGTCATCTGGAACACAAGCTACCACTAATCCAGCTAGGGCACCTGTTAATAAATAACAAAAAACATATCATAGATGTGTATGTCATCAAGAACACAAGCTACAACTAAACCAGCTAGGGCACCTGTTAATAAATAACAAAAAAACATATCATAGATGTGTATGTCATTAAGAGCACAAGCTACCACTAATGCAGCTAGGGCACCTGTTAATAAATAACAAAAAAAAAACATATCATAGATGTGTAGGTCATCAAGAACACAAGCTACCACTAATCCAGCTAGGGCACCTGTTAATAAATAACAAAAAAAACATATAGATGTGTATGTCATCAAGAACACAAGCTACCACTAATCCAGCTAGGGCAGCTGTCAATAAATAACAAAAAACATATCATAGATGTGTATGTTATCAAGAACACAAGCTACAACTAAACCAGTTAGGGCACCTGTTAAAAAAAAAACAAAAAACATATCATAGATGTGTATGTCATTAAGAACACAATCTACCACTAATCCAGCTAGGGCAGCTGTCAATAAATAACAAACAAAACATATAGATGTGTAGGTCATCAAGAACACAAGCTACCACTAATCCAGCTAGGGCATCTGTTAATAAATAACAAAAAAATATATAGATGTGTATGTCATCAAGAACACAAGCTACCACTAATACAGCTAGGGCACCTGTTAAAAAAAAAACAAAAAACATATCATAGATGTGTATGTCATTAAGAACACAATCTACCACTAATCCAGCTAGGGCAGCTGTCAATAAATAACAAACAAAACATATCATAGATGTGTAGGTCATCAAGAACACAAGCTACCACTAATCCAGCTAGGGCACCTGTCAATAAATAACAAACAAAACATATAGATGTGTAGGTCATCAAGAACACAATCTACCACTAATCCAGCTAGGGCACCTGTCAATAAATAACAAACAAAACATATAGATGTGTAGGTCATCAAGAACACAAGCTACCACTACTCCAGCTAGGGCACCTGTTAATAAATAACAAAAATCATATCATAGATGTGTAGGTCATCAAGAACACAAGCTACCACTAATCCAGCTAGGGCACCTGTTAATAAATAACAAAAAAACATATAGATGTGTATGTCATTAAGAACACAATCTACCACTAATCCAGCTAGGGCACCTGTCAATAAATAACAAACAAAACATATAGATGTGTAGGTCATCAAGAACACAATCTACCACTAATCCAGCTAGGGCACCTGTCAATAAATAACAAACAAAACATATCATAGATGTGTATGTCATCAATAACATGAGCTACAACTAATCCAGCTAGGGCACCTGTTAATAAATAACAAAAAACATATCATAGATGTATATGTCATCAATAACATAAGCTACAACTAATCCAGCTAGGGCACCTGTTAATAAATAACAAAAAACATATCATAGATGTGTATGTCATCAAGAACACAAGCTACAACTAATCCAGCTAGGACACCTGTTAATAAATAACAAAAAACATATCATAGATGTGTATGTCATCAAGAACACAAGCTACCACTAATCCAGCTAGGGCACCTGTTAATAAATAACAGAAAACATATCATAGATGTGTATGTCATCAGGAACACAAGCAACCACTCATACAGCTAGGACACCTGTTAATAAATAACAAAAAACATATCATAGATGTGTATGTCATCAATAACATAAGCTACCACTAATCCAACTAGGACACCTGTTAATAAATAACAAAAAACATATCATAGATGTGTATGTCATCAATAACATAAGCTACAACTAATCCAGCTAGGACACTTGTTAATAAATAACAAAAAACATATCATAGATGTGTATGTCATCAAGAACACAAGCTACCATTAATCCAGCTAGGACACCTGTTAATAAATAACAAAAAACATATCATAGATGTGTATGTCATCAATAACATAAGCTACAACTAATCCAGCTAGGGCACCTGTTAATAAATAACAGAAAATATATCATAGATGTGTATGTCATCAAGAACACAAGCTACAACTAATCCAGCTAGGACACCTGTTAATAAATAACAAAAAACATATCATAGATGTGTATGTCATCAATAACATAAGCTACCACTAATCCAGCTAGGGCACCTGTTAATAAATAACAAACAGCATATCATAGATGTGTATGTCATCAAGAACATAAGCTACCACTAATCCAGCTAGGGCACCTGTTAATAAATAACAAAAAAAAACATATAGATGTGTAGGTCATCAAGAACACAAGCTACCACTAATCCAGCTAGGACACCTGTTAATAAATAACAAAAAACATAGCATAGATGTGTATGTCATCAATAACATAAGCTACCACTAATCCAGCTAGGACACCTGTTAATAAATAACAAAACACATATCATAGATGTGTATGTCATCAATAACATAAGCTACCACTAATGCAGCTAGGGCACCTGTTAATAAATAACAAAAAACATATCATAGATGTGTATGTCATCAAGAACACAAGCTACCACTAATCCAGCTAGGACACCTGTTAATAAATAACACAAAACATATCATAGATGTGTATGTCATCAAGAACACAAGCTACCACTAATCCAGCTAGGACACCTGTTAATAAATAACAAAAAACATATCATAGATGTGTATGTCCCCAGAAACACAAGCTACCACTAATCCACTAACGTCTATGAGCACATGTTTATCTTATCATCGTGTAGTGTACTCAATCTCAATCAGTTGTCTATCATCACTAACGTATATGAGCACATGTTTATCTTGTCATCGTGTAGTGTACTCAATAGACTTGATGTGTAAAGGTAGTTAGTGAAAAGAGTTTGAAGATACCAACTGAACAATCAGTAATTGGAAAAAGGACAATAAAAAAGAGACAAACGATAATCTCCATAACACTGCACATAAGCAATAACTGAGGTTATCTCATGATGGGGAAATTAATTCCATTTGGTATTCCCAAATAGGATATCTCTTTTTAATTTATAGAGTAATTGCTGTATGTTTATTTTTTTCTTTATAATATTTGCTACAAGTTCGTCTTGTATTAATAGCATTATATGAACATTTGTGTAAATCTACTTCAAACACATCGTCACATGGGCTATTAATAATTTGTGGTGTGAGTTCATAGGTATTTGATCGTAACCGTACGGTACCTGTAAATAACATCTACTAATACAATGAGTACCTATCACCACTAACGTTTACAGTTTTATTTCTAACTGTAGAGATAGAGATACATGTAATACAGTTCACCAGTGACCCGTGGCTTCATGTACGTACATCTTTGTTAGTGACCTGTGGCTTCATGTACGTACATTTTTGTTAGTGACCTGTGGCTTCATGTACGTACATCTTTGTTAGTGCCAGTGGCTTCATGTACGTACATCTTTGTTAGTGACCTGTGGCTTCATGTACGTACATCTTTGTTAGTGACCCGTGGCTTCATGTACGTACATCTTTGTTAGTGACCTGTGGCTTCATGTACGTACATCTTTGTTAGTGACCTGTGGCTTCATGTACGTACATCTTTGTTAGTGACCTGTGGCTTCATGCACGTACATCTTTGTTAGTGACCTGTGGCTTCATGTACGTACATCTTTGTTAGTGACCTGTGGCTTCATGTACGTACATCTTTGTTAGTGACCTGTGGCTTCATGCACGTACATCTTTGTTAGTGACCTGTGGCTTCATGTACGTACATCTTTGTTAGTGACCTGTGGCTTCATGTACGTACATCTTTGTTAGTGACCTGTGGCTTCATGTACGTACATCTTTGTTAGTGACCTGTGGCTTCATGTACGTACATCTTTGTTAGTGACCTGTGGCTTCATGTACGTACATCTTTGTTAGTGACCTGTGGCTTCATGTACGTACATCTTTGTTAGTGACCTGTGGCTTCATGCACGTACATCTTTGTTAGTGCCAGTGGCTTCATGTACGTACATCTTTGTTAGTGACCTGTGGCTTCATGTACGTACATCTTTGTTAGTGACCTGTGGCTTCATGTACGTACATCTTTGTTAGTGACCTGTGGCTTCATGTACGTACATCTTTGTTAGTGACCTGTGGCTTCATGTACGTACATCTTTGTTAGTGACCTGTGGCTTCATGTACGTACATCTTTGTTAGTGCCAGTGGCTTCATGTACGTACATCTTTGTTAGTGACCTGTGGCTTCATGTACGTACATCTTTGTTAGTGACCTGTGGCTTCATGTACGTACATCTTTGTTAGTGACCTGTGGCTTCATGTACGTACATCTTTGTTAGTGACCTGTGGCTTCATGTACGTACATCTTTGTTAGTGACCTGTGGCTTCATTTACGTACATCTTTGTTAGTGCCAGTGGCTTCATGTACGTACATCTTTGTTAGTGACCTGTGGCTTCATGTACGTACATCTTTGTTAGTGACCCGTGGCTTCATGTACGTATATCTTTGTTAGTGACCTGTGGCTTCATGTACGTACATCTTTGTTAGTGCCAGTGACTTCATGTACGTACATCTTTGTTAGTGACCTGTGGCTTCATGTACGTACATCTTTGTTAGTGCCAGTGGCTTCATGTACGTACATCTTTGTTAGTGACCCGTGGCTTCATGTACGTACATCTTTGTTAGTGCCAGTGGCTTCATGTACGTACATCTTTGTTAGTGACCTGTGGCTTCATGTACGTACATCTTTGTTAGTGACCTGTGGCTTCATGTACGTACATCTTTGTTAGTGCCAGTGGCTTCATGTACGTACCTCTTTGTTAGTGACCAGTGGCTTCATGTACGTACATCTTTGTTAGTGACCTGTGGCTTCATATACGTACATCTTTGTTAGTGCCAGTGGCTTCATGTACGTACATCTTTGTTAGTGACCTGTGGCTTCATGTACGTACATCTTTGTTAGTGCCAGTGGCTTCATGTACGTACATCTTTGTTAGTGCCAGTGACGGCATGAACATATATCTTTGTTAGTGCCAGCGGCGGCATGAACGTATATCTATGTACTTATATATTTGTTAGTGGCCTGTGGCTTCATGTACGTACATCTTTGTTAGTGCCAGTGGCTTCATGTACGCACATCTTTGTTAGTGCCAGTGGCGTCATGTACGTATATCTTTGTTAGTGACCTGTGGCTTCATGTACGTAGATCTTTGTTAGTGACCTGTGGCTTCATGTACGTACATCTTTGTTAGTGACCTGTGGCTTCATGTACGTACATCTTTGTTAGTGACCTGTGGCTTCATGTACGTACATCTTTGTTAGTGACCTGTGGCTTCATGTACGTATATCTTTGTTAGTGACCTGTGGCTTCATGTACGTATATCTTTGTTAGTGACCTGTGGCTTCATATACGTACATCTTTGTTAGTGCCAGTGGCGGCTTGAACTTACATCTTGTCAGTGACCTGTGGTGACATGTACGTATGTACATCTACGTCAGTGACATGTGACGTCATGGAGGTGGGTTTCGGTAAGTACTCCGCCATGATGGAATTAAATAATTGTTGAAAGTGGCGTTAGACACACTATTATAATTACCATTATTTAAATAATAAGTGTATAAGGAATTTTTAAAGACTTTAAATACACACCTTGAATGTGTTTGTCTTTAGGAATGACAGGATCAACAACAGCTGTAAATAAATAAAAGTGTCATAGAATAATAAACCAGTAAATGTAAACCTACATTATTAATTGATTGTCATCATCATTATCTCTGCATTAATGCTCGTGTGACATCAATCAATCAATCAATCAATCATAATGAATGTAATTGATTCTGCGAGAAAATCCAACTGAACCGCAAGTAACATAGAAATGAGACAATGATGACAGTTGATCTGTCATCAGGAGAATGTGGGTAACATGAACCCCACAAAAAACCAGAGTGAATTCGGGTGCTCGGAATGTAAGCAGTTCCGAACAGCATGGTTTGTCTGAAATAGACAGGCAGGTGATTGGACTTACCAAGTTTGTGCAAATATTTTTATACAGGGTTCTGTTTTAACAGGTTTCATTACTCGAGCATTAAGTTTGAAACTTTTTTTTTCTTCTAGATTTTGTAAATTTATCAATTTTCTTATCGCTTACAAGTGTATTACTGTTTTAATATATACTGCAATGAACATTATCGTTCAGTATTCTTAGACAATTGAAAACTAACAAAAATAAACAGTAATGGTAAATAGTATAACCAACCACATGTTGTATCTATTGTATTGTACTGTTGTATCTATTGTATTGTACATGTTGTATCTATTGTATTGTACATGTTGTATCTATTGTATTGTACATGTTGTATCTATTGTATTGTACATGTTGTATCTATTGTATTGTACATGCTGTATTTATTGTATTGTACATGTTGTATCTATTGTATTGCACATGTTGTATCTATTGTATTGTACATGTTGTATCTATTGTATTGTACATGTTGTATCTATTGTATTGTACTGTTGTATCTATTGTATTGTACATGTTGTATCTATTGCATTGTACATGTTGTATCTATTGTATTGTACATGTTGTATCTATTGTATTGTACTGTTGTATCTATTGTATTGTACATGTTGTATCTATTGTATTGTACATGTTGTATCTATTGTATTGTACATGTTGTATCTATTGTATTGTACATGCTGTATTTATTGTATTGTACATGTTGTATCTATTGTATTGTACATGTTGTATCTATTGTATTGTACATGCTGTATTTATTGTATTGTACATGTTGTATCTATTGTATTGTACATGTTGTATCTATTGTATTGCACATGCTGTATTTATTGTATTGTACATGTTGTATCTATTGTATTGTACATGTTGTATCTATTGTATTGTACATGTTGTATCTATTGTATTGTACATGCTGTATTTATTGTATTGTACATGTTGTATCTATTGTATTGTACATGTTGTATCTATTGTATTGTACATGTTGTATCTATTGTATTGTACATGTTGTATCTATTGTATTGTACATGTTGTATCTATTGTATTGTACATGTTGTATCTATTGTATTGTACATGCTGTATTTATTGTATTGTACATGTTGTATCTATTGTATTGTACATGCTGTATTTATTGTATTGTACATGTTGTATCTATTGTATTGCACATGTTGTATATATTGTATTGTACATGTTGTATCTATTGTATTGCACATGCTGTATTTATTGTATTGTACATGCTGTATCTACTGTATTGTACTTATTGTATCTATTATATTGTACATGTTGTATCTATTGTATTGTACATGTTGTATCTATTGCATTGTACTTATTGTATTATACGTATTGTATTTATTGCATTGCACATGTTGTATCTATTGTATTGTACATGTTGTATCTATTGTATTGTACATGTTGTATATATTGTATTGTACATGTTGTATCTATTGTATTGTACATGTTGTATCTATTGTATTGTACATGTTGTATCTATTGTATTGTACATGTTGTATCTATTGTATTGTACATGTTGTATCTGTTGTATTGTACATGCTGTATCTATTGTATTGTACATATTGTATCTATTGTATTGTACATGTTGTATCTATTGTATTGTAATTATTGTATCTATTATATTGTACTTATTGTATCTATTGTATTGTACATATTGTATCTATTGTATTGTACATGTTGTATCTATTGTATTGTACATGTTGTATCTATTGCATTGTACTTATTGTATTATACGTATTGTATTTATTGCATTGCACATGTTGTATCTATTGTATTGTACATGTTGTATCTATTGTATTGTACATGTTGTATCTATTGTATTGTACTGTTGTATCTATTGTATTGTACATGTTGTATCTATTGCATTGTACATGTTGTATCTATTGTATTGTACATGTTGTATCTATTGTATTGTACTGTTGTATCTATTGTATTGTACATGTTGTATCTATTGTATTGTACATGTTGTATCTATTGTATTGTACATGTTGTATCTATTGTATTGTACATGCTGTATTTATTGTATTGTACATGTTGTATCTATTGTATTGCACATGCTGTATTTATTGTATTGTACATGCTGTATCTACTGTATTGTACTTATTGTATCTATTATATTGTACATGTTGTATCTATTGTATTGTACATGTTGTATCTATTGCATTGTACTTATTGTATTATACGTATTGTATTTATTGCATTGCACATGTTGTATCTATTGTATTGTACATGTTGTATCTATTGTATTGTACATGTTGTATATATTGTATTGTACATGTTGTATCTATTGTATTGTACATGTTGTATCTATTGTATTGTACATGTTGTATCTATTGTATTGTACATGTTGTATCTATTGTATTGTACATGTTGTATCTGTTGTATTGTACATGCTGTATCTATTGTATTGTACATATTGTATCTATTGTATTGTACATGTTGTATCTATTGTATTGTAATTATTGTATCTATTATATTGTACTTATTGTATCTATTGTATTGTACATATTGTATCTATTGTATTGTACATGTTGTATCTATTGTATTGTACATGTTGTATCTATTGCATTGTACTTATTGTATTATACGTATTGTATTTATTGCATTGCACATGTTGTATCTATTGTATTGTACATGTTGTATCTATTGTATTGTACATGTTGTATATATTGTATTGTACATGTTGTATCTATTGTATTGTACATGTTGTATCTATTGTATTGTACATGTTGTATCTAATGTATTGTACATGTTGTATCTATTGTATTGTACATGTTGTATCTATTGTATTGTACATGCTGTATCTATTGTATTGTACATATTGTATCTATTGTATTGTACATGTTGTATCTCTTTTATTGTACATGTTGTATCTATTGTATTGTACATGTTGTATCTATTGTATTTTACTTGCTGTATCTACTGTATTGTACATGTTGTATCTACTGTATTGTACATGTTGTATCTATTGTATTGTACTTGATGTATCTATTGTATTGTACATGTTGTATCTATTGTATTGTACTTATTGTTTCTATTGTATTGTACTTATTGTTTCTACTGTATTTTACATATTGTATCTATTGTATTGTACATGTTGTATCTATTATATTGTACATGCTGTATCTATTGCATTATACTTATTGTATTATATGTATTGTATTTATTGTATTGTACTTGCTGTATCTATTGTATTGTACATGTTGTATCTATTGTATTGTACATGTTGTATCTATTGTATTGTACATGTTGTATCTATTGTATTGTACATGTTGTATCTATTGTATTGTACATGTTGTATCTATTGTATTGTACATGTTGTATCTATTGTATTGTACATGTTGTATCTATTGTATTGTACATGTTGTATCTATTGTATTGTACATGTTGTATCTATTGTATTGTACATGTTGTATCTATTGTATTGTACATGTTGTATCTATTGTATTGTACATGCTGTATCTATTGTATTGTACATATTGTATCTATTGTATTATACTTATTGTATCTATTGTATTGTACTTGCTGTATCTATTGTATTGTACATGCTGTATCTATTGTATTGTACATGTTGTATCTATTGTATTGTACATGTTGTATCTATTGTATTGTACATGTTGTATCTATTGCATTGTACATGTTGTATATATTGTATTGTTCTTGCTGTATCTATTGTATCTATTGTATTGTACTTATTGTATCTATTGTATTGTACATCTTGTATCCATTGTATTGTACATATTGTCATTATTGCATTGTACATGTTGTATCTATTATATTGTACATGCTGTATCTATTGTATTGTACATGTTATATCTATTGTATTGTACAAGTTGTATCTATTATATTGTACATGCTGTATCTATTGTATTGTACATATTGTATCTATTGTATTGTACATGTTGTATCTATTGTATTGTACTTATTGTATTATATGTATTGTATTTATTGTATTGTACTTGCTGTATCTATTGTATTGTACATGTTGTATCTATTGTATTGAACATGTTGTGTTTATTGTATTGTACATGTTGTATCTATTGTATTGTACATGTTGTATCTATTGTATTGTACATCTTGTATCTATTGTATTGTACATGTTGTATCTATTGTATTGTACATGTTGTATCTATTGTATTGTACATCTTGTATCTATTGTATTGTACATGTTGTATCTATTGTATTGTACATGTTGTATCTATTGTATTGTACATGTTGTATCTATTGTATTGTACATGTTGTATCTATTGTATTGTACATGTTGTATCTATTGTATTGTGCATGTTGTATCTATTGTATTGTACATGCTGTATCCATTGTATTGTACATATTGTATCTATTGTATTGTACATGTTGTATCTATTGTATGTAATTATTGTATCTATTATATTGTACTTATTGTATCTATTGTATTGTACATGTTGTATCTATTGTATTGTACATGTTGTATCTATTGTATTGTACATATTGTATCTATTGTATTGTACATGTTGTATCTATTGTATTTTACTTGCTGTATCTACTGTATTGTACATGTTGTTTCTATTGTATTGTAAATGTTGTATCTATTGTATTGTACTTATTGTATTATATGTATTGTATTTATTGTATTGTACTTGCTGTATCTATTGCATTGTACATGTTGTATCTATTGTATTGTACTTATTGTATCTATTGTATTGTACATGTTGTATCTATTGTATTGTACATGTTGTATCTATTGTATTGTACATGTTGTATCTATTATATTGTACATGCTGTATCTATTGTATTGTACATATTGTATCTATTGTATTGTACATGCTGTATCTATTGTATTGTACATATTGTATCTATTGTATTGTACATGTTGTATCTATTGTATTGTACATGTTGTATCTATTGTATTGTACATGTTGTATCTATTATATTGTACATGCTGTATCTATTGTATTGTACATATTGTATCTATTGTATTGTACATGTTGTATCTATTGTATTGTACATGTTGTATCTATTGTATTGTACATATTGTATCTATTGTATTGTACATGTTGTATCTATTGTATTGTACTTAATGCATCTATTATATTGTACATGTTGTATCTATTGTATTGTACATGTTGTATCTATTATATTGTACATGCTGTATCTATTGTATTGTACTTATTGTATTATATGTATTGTATCTATTGTATTGTACTTGCTGTATCTATTGCATTGTACATGTTGTATCTATTGTATTGTACATGTTGTATCTATTGTATTGTACTTATTGTATCTATTGTATTGTACATGATGCATCTATTGTATTGTACAGGCTGTATCTATTGTATTGTACTTGATGTATCTATTGTATTGTACATGTTGTATCTATTGTATTGTACTTATTGTATCTATTGTATTGTACATGTTGTATCTATAGAATTGTACATGTTGTATCTATTGTATTGTACATGTTGTATCTATTGTATTGTACATGTTGTATCTATTGTATTGTATCTATAGTGTTTGTGTCTGTCCATGGACTTTGGTGTTTTACAGTTGACTGGTACACAGGTAAAATAATACATACTTATATTATAAGTCACTAATTCCATTGTTGTGGTAGTTGGTGCATTCTGTGTCGTAGGTTTCGTTGTTGTAGTTGTAGGTATTGTCGTCGTTGTTGTTGTTGGTGTCGTCGTTGTTGTTGTTGGTGTCATTGTTGTTGGTGTTGTTGTCGTTGGTGTCGTCGTTGTTGGTGTCGTCGTCGTTGTTGGTGTCGTCGTCGTTGTTGGTGTCGTCGTTGGTGTTGTTGTCGTTGGCGTCGTCGTTGTTGGTGTTGTTGTCGTTGGCGTCGTCGTTGTTGGTGTTGTTGTCGTTGGTGTCGTCGTTGTCGTTGATGGTGTCGTCGTTGTTGGTGTCGTCGTTGTTGGTGTCGTTGTTGTTGGTGTTGTTGTCATTGGTGTCGTCGTTGTTGGTGTCGTCGTTGGTGTCGTCGTTGTTGGTGTCGTCGTTGTTGGGGTGGTAGTAGTGATCGTTGTTGTTGTCGCAGGTTTCATATCTGAAAAGATTAATACATTTTAAAATTATTTCCATGATAAAAATTACTTATGATAATATAACCTGGAGGTTCACACCTGACAATGTATTTCTTTAAAATATGTTTACTATCGAAGTATACCTTGTGTACATGTTTGGTTCAATCCGTTTTGTAGCATCTATGCTATTTTATCACTGTACCATAGGGCTGTGTTAAAACTTTTCCAGCAATGGTGAACATCTTCCGATTTCATCATAAAATTATTTCCATGATAAACATGATGACCTATGATAATATAACTTGGAGGTTTACACGCGACAATATGTTTATTATCAAAGTATACCTTAGGTATGTACATATTTGGTTCAATCTCTATGTTATTTTATCACTATACCATATGGCTATGTTAAAACTTTTCCAGCAATGGTGACCGTCTTCGATTTCAACATAAAATACAAAATAATTGTGGGACCATACATGAAACATTACAGCCATCATCAATGTATGACCAAATATGGTGATGAAAAGTTGAGATGTACCCTCCATCATCAATGTATCGACAAAAAATGAAAAAAAGATAAACAATGATCCACAAAACACTACATAGAAAACGAAAGAGGAAGTAAAAACAGGGGGACCAAAGTGATCATGGTCAACATAGATGGTATGACGAGAACGAAAAACTGTCCTAATCACTAAATATTGATGTATTTACTTAAACGCACTGTAGGTACCCCACCTGTATGTGCCCCGATGTAAAGGTGTAGTTATTCTAAATAACCATATTTAGGTGTAGATGGTTCCTAATTATATGAAATACAATTACTGGTATTATGTCATGGTCTACTGACTTACAATGTCAGTGGACCATAACCATAATGTTAAGGTCATGTGGTATATGCTCGGCTGACATGTATCCACCATGATACAGGTATGGACTAGCTATGGTGTACATAGGTTGCATGCAATTGGCAAACTGACCCAATCAACAAAACTATACTTAAAGTTAACAAAGTCAGAAGAATATTAAAATGAGGCCAACGACAGGTCACAAATGCCTGACTGATGTATGTTTCACATGTTCAACAGTTTCTGAGAATGAGTTGTTCTTCATAGACTTGTCTTCATATCGACACAAGATACATAACGTTAAACAGGACATACCAATGATCATTATACAGTTAATGTTGGATCTTTCTGTAGTTTTCTTTAGTTGACCTGTTAATATGTGTGTCATTGTCTTGTGTATCACACATCGTATGTTCTACTTATCAAACTAGAGATACTGCTGGACGCAGGAGTCCCGCTTTGATACATAAATGGAATAACCTAACTGTCCGCTACGCGGGACTAATATCCCCGCGTCCCCATCATCTTAATTGAGCCAAAACATATTTGGAACACTACATTTAGACTCATAATTCTGGGAAAACTCGATGGACCAGGATATACTACTAATGTGCACATCTTCATATTAGGATCTCGCAACATACTAAGTTTCACAAACATCTCATTAAGCATGTGGGAGACCTATGGCAAAGTGCATGGTGAATTGTCTCAACATTTCTCAAGTCCAAAGAAGCATAACAGGGGTAAAACTCAATGGACTGGGATATCCTACTAATGTGCACATCGTCATATTAGGACCTTGCAATGTACAAAGTTTCATGAGCTTCTGATTAATCCTGTAGGAGAATTTGCAATGACAAAGTGCGTACTGAATTGTCTCAAAATTTCTAAGTCCAAAGAGGCATAACAGGTGTAATACTCAATGGACAATAAAATCCTTTGTACTGCAAAGCTCACACATCATGATCTTAAATTCCACAAAGCTTGGTGTCCGGACAGACAGACAGGCCGATTCCTATATACTCCCCCCCCCCTCCCCCCAAGCTACGTTTGCGGGGGTATATAAATGCGTTTGTTTGATAAAATGTTTATTTTGCCATATAGGGTTGGAGAAGACCTCGTAAGTTTATAACTTGTGTCTGATCCATTGTCTGTATTTGTTTGACATTAAAATATGTTTAGAGTAAAGTTAGAAATAGTTGTAGAAATAATTACGAACAGAGAGAATACACAACCAGTATCTATCGTTATTTTTAGGAATTATTTTATCCAATCATAGGTCGTCAAATAAATGCAACATCGTACAATTTTTTTTTTGCTACAACTACGATAACGCTATTTTTATCAACTAACCGAGTCAAAGTATAATTACATCTTATAATGAAAGGTGGGGGTCAACAAACAGTAGGGGTATTTGACAAACCTTATCAAGCATGAAATGACTAACAATAAAGTATCTATTAAACCTCTCCAGAGGGGTCTACGACATGTGGCATTTTCAACGGCAGTACACAACCTTTCCCTTTGCATGCTTTGTGATATATATATGCCTTCATTGTCGTTAAGTATGACCTGTCAACACAGTAATTGTATTTCATATAATTAGGAAACATTTATGAAATCATTCTGTCCTTGTTTATTTTATCATACCATCCATTTCAATATTAAAAAAAACCACCAAAAACTACATTATATGCGGAGCCTGAATAGCTCTTACAATATCAGTTTTATTGTGATGGTCAGATTTAGTGCCTGAAGAAACCAGAGTACTTTGAGAAATCCACCGATTCGTCACAAATATTTGACTAACTATACCACACAAAGTGACATCTAGTAAATTTAATCCCCAACCTCTACAAAATGACACAATATCTTAAAGTAATGCCGACATTAAACAGGTCGTTTACTGTACCTCCATGTATACTATATGCACACACCAATTAACTAGCTTAACCCCGCCACTTTTTACTGAAGTGTTTGTACCAAGCAAAGAGAGTGAGCGGTCGTGCATTTGTGTGTTAGTGGCATCGATTTTGTCACTTCAACGATTTTCCTATGGAATTTTGGAAATGTTCCGAGACTGGTATTTTTTGTTTTCCATTGATCACTACACTGACCTGTACAAGACATATTACTTACCAAACTGACATATACACGACATATTACTTACCAAACTGATATATACACGACATATTACTTACCAAACTGACATATACAAGACATATTACTTACCAAACTGACATATACAAGACATATTACTTATCAAACTGACATATACAAGACATATTACTTACCAAACTGACATATACAAGACATATTACTTACCAAACTGACATATACAAGACATATTACTTACCAAACTGACATATACAAGACATATTACTTACCAAACTGACATATACAAGACATATTACTTACCAAACTGACATATACAAGACATATTACTTACCAAACTGACATATACAAGACATATTACTTATCAAACTGACATATACAAGACATATTACTTACCAAACTGACATATACAAGACATATTACTTATCAAACTGACATATACAAGACATATTACTTACCAAACTGACATATACAAGACATATTACTTACCAAACTGACATATACAAGACATATTACTTACCAAACTGACATATACAAGACATATTACTTACCAAACTGACATATACAAGACATATTACTTACCAAACTGACATATACAAGACATAATTACTTACCAAACTGACATATACAAGACATATTACTTACCAAACTGACATATACAAGACATATTACTTACCAAACTGACATATACAAGACATATTACTTACCAAACTGACATATACAAGACATATTACTTACCAAACTGACATATACAAGACATATTACTTACCAAACTGACATATACAAGACATATTACTTACCAAACTGACATATACAAGACATAATTACTTACCAAACTGACATATACAAGACATATTACTTACCAAATTGACATATACAAGACATATTACTTACCAAACTGACATATACAAGACATAATTACTTACCAAACTGACATATACAAGACATATTACTTACCAAACTGACATATACAAGACATATTACTTACCAAACTGACATATACAAGACATATTACTTACCAAACTGACATATACAAGACATATTACTTACCAAACTGACATATACAAGACATATTACTTACCAAACTGACAGATAAAGGAGAATAGATATCCAACATGACTGCACGGTTTGTCATGCCATCGTCCCTCGTTATCTCTCTGTAAAGTGCCACAATCCTCCACACAAAACCAGTCACAGTTAGGTTGACCAGAAGCCCAGTATGACCAGGTTATTTGTTCTCCTAGTTAAAATTAAAAGTATAACTTGCTGTATCAACCAATTGTAAGCAAAATGCATGCATAACAAACATGGTGAATGTTTGATAACTTTCCTAGTGTGTCTATATCAAACGTCATTAGAAGAACTCTAATACGAAACGTCGTTATTAGTAGTAATATCTAACATGTATCTGAGTATGATAATTATCCATGTGAAACAAACTTAAACTGGGTTATTCAAACCACGTAAAACAAACTTAAACAGTGTTATTCAAACCACGTGAAACAAACTTAAACTGTGTTATTCAAACCACGTGAAACAAACTTAAACCGTGTTATTCAAACCACGTGAAACAAACTTAAACTGTGTTATTCAAACCACGTGAAACAAACTTAAACCGTGTTATTCAAACCATGTGAAACAAACTTAAACCGTGTCATACCAACCACGTGAAACAAACTTAAACTGTGTTATTCAAACCACGTGAAACAAACTTAAACCGTGTTATTCAAACCACGTGAAAAAACTTAAACTGTGTTATTCAAACCACGTGAAACAAACTTAAACCGTGTCATTCAAACAACGTGAAACAATCTTAAACCGTGTTATTCAAACCACGTGAAACAAACTTAAACTGTGTTATTCAAACCACGTAAAATACCATCAGAGAAGGGCTTGAATCCCTCAGCTAATAAACGATCGACAGAGAAGGATGTTGAATCTCTTAGCCAATAAACTACCGACAGAGAGTCACATGATTACGAATGAAGTTAAATTCTATTCATCGTCATTTATGGCCGCAGTTTTGTTGAAAGTGTACTAAGTTACTATGATATATTACCCGTAATCCATCTCCAATCCATTTCAATATCCCTGTCGTGGGCCCCTGTACTAAGTACAATGATATATTACAAGTGACCCATCTCCAATCTATTTCAATATCCCTGTCGTGGGCTCCTGTACTTAGTACTATGATATATTACCCGTAACCAATCTCCAATTCATTTCAATATCCCTGTCGTGGGCCCCTGTACTAAGTACAATGATATATTACCCGTAACCAATCTCCAATCCATTTCAATATCCCTGTCCTGGGCCCCTGTACTAAGTACAATGATATATTACCCGTAACCCATCTCCAATCCATTGCAATATCCCTGTCGTGGGCCCCTGTACTAAGTACAATGATATATTACCCGTAACCAATCTCCAATTCATTTCAATATCCCTGTCATGGGCCCCTGTACTAAGTACAATGATATATTACCCGTAACCCATCTCCAATCCATTTCAATATCCCTGTCGTGGGCCCCTGTACTAAGTACAATGATATATTACCCGTAACCCATCTCCAATTCATTTCAATATCCCTGTCGTGAGCCCCTGTACTAAGTACAATGATATATTACCCGTAACCCATCTCCAATCCATTTCAATATCCCTGTCGTGGGCCCCTGTACTAAGTACAATGATATATTACCCGTAACCCATCTCCAATTCATTTCAATATCCCTGTCGTGGGCCCCTGTACTAAGTACAATGATATATTACCCGTAACCCATCTCCAATCCATTTCAATATCCCTGTCGTGGGCCCCTGTACTAAGTACAATGATATATTACCCGTAACCCATCTCCAATCCATTTCAATATCTCTGCCGTGGGCCCCTGTACTAAGTACAATGATATATTACCCGTAACCCATCTCCAATTCATTTCAATATCCCTGTCGTGGGCCCCTGTACTAAGTACAATGATATATTACCCGTAACCCATCTCCAATCCATTTCAATATCCCTGTCGTGGGCCCCTGTACTAAGTACAATGATATATTACCCGTAACCCATCTCCAATTCATTTCAATATCCCTGTCGTGGGCCCCTGTACTAAGTACAATGATATATTACCCGTAACCCATCTCCAATTCATTTCAATATCCCTGTCGTGGGCCCCTGTACTAAGTACAATGATATATTACCCGTAACCCATCTCCAATCCATTTCAATATCTCTGCCGTGGGCCCCTGTACTAAGTACAATGATATATTACCCGTAACCCATCTCCAATTCATTTCAATATCCCTGTCGTGGGCCCCTGTACTAAGTACAATGATATATTACCCGTAACCCATCTCCAATCCATTTCAATATCCCTGTCGTGGGCCCCTGTACTAAGTACAATGATATATTACCCGTAACCCATCTCCAATCCATTTCAATATCCTTGTCGTTGGCCCCTATCCAAACAAAATTCGTGCTCCAAGGAAATGCATTCAAGGTATTGACAACCCAGTTCTGTGTTTCCTGGTTCCTGATTTGTATAAGAGTTCCCTGTTCTCTAGAACATCTATCCCTTGCCGAAGTCCAATACATTTTGTTCTCCTCAAACCTGTAGCATTTTTCTTTAAAGGTCTTCAGATAAATATTCCTAGATAAATGGTCTGGACATCTGTACATATTATCGACATCTTGGCCAAAACCTACAATAATAATACACATGAATATTTTACAGTGGAATCTCGTTTTATCGAGGGCCCGGGTGGCTCAATGAGTTAGGTACAAATGTAGTTGGATTACCTAACAACTCATACAAACCTATCATCAATAAGGCGTGGGTTCGCGCCCGGCGTTGTAAATTACAAAAAGGTAAACTCGACTCGCAGCCGCAAGTGATAACGTTTACCAGTTGCTTGTCCATGGTCGGTGGTTCTCTCCGGGTACTCCAGCTTCTTCCACCACTAAAACTGGTCGCCATGATATAGCTGAAATATTGTTGAAAGTGGCGTTAAACACAATAAATAAATAAATCAATCAATCAATCGTGTTATCGAAGTCGAATAGACCGATGATTTTACTTCCTACTCTAAGACGAATATTTCAGTATTTGATACAGCAAAGCTAAACGTTACCACGAATCAACTAATTGTTATCTTCGACTTTATCTGCGGAAACGACTTATACAAGAACGACATAGATAACGAGATTCACTTTATAGTCAAGTGTAAGGTCAATAAATGAGGGTGAATACAAGTTTTACTGGGAAATGTCAAAAGGTCATTGACATTGATTAAGAATTAATTCATGGAAGTCTTAATTTGTTAGTTTTAAGACTATTTCCCGAGATAAATGTTTTCGAAAATATTATTACCCATGTTAAAACTACATACACACAATAAAAAAACAAAAATAGTCCGTATTATCTGTACCCTCTTTCAACAATATGGTACTTATTATTATATGCCCATTCCTTACATTTTTGCATTGAAAATCAATTACTATACTCCATCACAAGGTTAGGGTTAGGGACTTGCAGAAAAGGTCTTTCAGTTGCACTTCGGTCTTACGCAACGCGGTAAGTAATTTTCATTTCTAACCGTTTTAACATTTTTGAAACTCAATCACTCGAGTATTTTTTTTATTGTATATGTCTTCCATCAATTATTTCTTAAATATAGTGATTTTAGGTGGAAGATGATCAGGAAACCCAAAGGCTGTTTTTTTGGAATCTTTTTTTATTCCCGGGTGAATTGTGAGTTTCAACGGTGTAGTTCGTTTTCTTATGACTACATTCGGCAGTGCATGATTGCATTGGCACGCGGCCCACGACGTCAACATTACATATTTATCTTTTGACCCAATCCAGCGGAAGGGTTCGGGTGGCTCAATGGGTTAGGTAGTTGGATTATCTAACAACTCATACAAGCCTATCACCAATATGGCGTAGGTTTGCGCCCAGCTTTGTAAATTACAAAAAGGGTGTACTCGACTCGCAGCCGCATGTGATACAGTTTAGCAGTTGCTTGTCCATGTTCTGTGATTCTCTCCGGGTACTCCGGCTTCTTCCACCACTAAAACTGATCACCATGATATAGCTAAAATATTGCTGAAAGTGACGTTAAGCACAATAAATCATCAAATCAACCAATCCAACGGAAACAGCAAATGACATAAGGGATACTTTATTTATCTTTACGTCTTATCAGTAACAAATGTATGGTGAGTGAGTGATTGTTGATTAACGCCACATGAGCAATGTTCAGCTATATCATCCATGCAAAAACAAGTTACATTCAAATAAATGATGATAATTACTAGACAAACACCCTTATTATAATCGTTATGGAGTTATCTAGTTGAGGAAAAAATAAACAGTCTGCGGGTAAACATGTCGCTCCACTCGGACAAGTTATACTGATTCTGAACAAGCAATCTTTGTTCTTACATCTAATAGAGAAGCAACAAATTATATATATAGTCTGGTTTGACCCGAGTGGAGCTCGAACCCGCGATCGATCACACTCTACGCGAGCACACTAACCATCACACAACCGATGCGGTTAACAAATGAATATATTATTTTTATTTTGAGAGCATCATTTAAAGCCGGTAATTTTTATAGGGTGTTAGATTTTCATAGGAAACCGGATCAATGATTCAACATTGTATTAAAAATCGTCATAAATAAATTTTGATTAATACACATTTTAATGTCGTTCAATGAAAAAACCCCACACACATTATCTGAATTCCCGTCAATATCGTCTGATGTTTCATATTTAAAAGTTTTCCTACGCTTCAGTGAATAACATCAACAGTTACGACTACAGTACAACATCAACACTTGACCAATTACAAAATATAAATATGTATTGTCATGAGGCACATTAAGGTTCATGTTTGTTTGTTTGCTTGATGGTGTTTAACGCCACTTTCAACAATATTTCAGTTATATCGTGGTGGTCAGTTTTATTGGTGGAGGAAACCGGATGACCCATTAAGTTTCAGTATAAAATGAATATTTAAATATCATAAAGGCATTCAAAAATTCAAGTTGCATGAGGGGCATAAAGTAGTTTTCAATAACTGACAATCTTGTTTACAAATTCTGAATTTACAGTATACTTTTATACTTTATTTTACATCAAGGATACAGTTTTCATAAATTATTGAAAACTTTAACAACATTTCATTACCGCTATAAAGATATTGTATCAATACATGTAGAGATCTAATCAAAAGCACATTTCCCATTCATTGTTTATAGTAGGGTGCCCGACGAAAGATTTTTGCGAATTTGCCTTAACGGAATTACACACATCTGCATGATACATCGTTGGAATGAGGAGAACAAGCCGCATCGAAATAAATATGTCGTCGCTATGTATTGTGGTCACGTTTTTCTTAAATTGGGGTCAAAGGTCAAGATCTAAAAATTGGAACTAACACACCACAAGTTTTAATAGGCTCCCTTCTTCGACAAGAGTGTGAAGAAGTTTAAACTGGAATGTCAATTTTCTTTGTTAAGCTTAATATTTTATTAGTGTATGCTTATTTTTTATTTTACATTGTTTGAATATATAGCAAAAGGTCATTTTCTAAAAAAAAAAATGCCATTTTACAATTTTCGTATATATGAGAAATAAAAGTGACCTTGACCTGTCATAGTTTTAACATTTCTCATTTTTATTTGATATTCATTTAAAGGAAACCTTCAAATTATTCTTTAACCCTTAACATTTGACAACTGGTGGACGGATTCCGAAAAAAAAACCATGTTTCAGTTATGGTACACTTTTACTAATTACTGGTAAAATATCTATTAACCTCAAACTTCGTAAAAGGTACCAAAATTCAAATTTAATGGCTTATGTGTTTGAAACATATCATTTGTAGGGTCAATCAATACTTAACGAATATTCTGTGCAAAAACATGGCAATTTATGGAAAGGTCAAACGCCATTTGTTTAAAAACGTAAGGTCTATGGACATATTATGCGTTTGGACGATGTGTGGCTACAAACCACTCTGAACACTCCAAATATCTCAGGTGTTTGGCAAATAAGAAAGTGTTCTCTTGTTAGTTTGAAAGCCCACCAACCACGTAAAGGTCAGAGTCCACTGTCAGGTTGGTTTTTTTTTGGTTTTTTTAAATTTTGTTTGTTTGTTCGAAACATCGGCAGTAGTATGCCGAAGGAACAAAGGAACAAGTCATAGAAAATGTTAAAGAAATCATAGTCCGGAGACTGGGCAAATTCCAGAAAAAAACATAAAACGGAAACAAGCTACGACATAACCACCACAACATATAAAAAGAACACCTTAAAAAACATTGCAACAAATGAAACTGCTATTTACTGAAAAACACATAGTACGTATGAACTTGTCTAAGTTTACTAAGCACAGAAAACAGTGATGCTTGCCTAAAACAGACATTAGACCAAGTCTCAATGAAACAAAAGACGTCAACGGGAAGTCGTGGTAACTGGACAACTATGACTAACGTGAGTTGATGGTCACAATGTTGGAAATGAAAGACTGTTTTATCTGAGATCATAGTTTTGATAACAACAGTTTTATTCGGTGAACTAGATGGAGACTGGATGAAAAAGAAAAAAAATGAGATCATATGTCATCATCTTCATCAGTATTTCTAGATATTTCTAGGTGGGTATTTTCATTGCGGCATAAGTCGCCAGCTTGGCAAGGGCAAATGTCTGTGCAAGATAGACTTTGCTCAAAACAAATGCATCCTTTCATGCACACAGATTTTCCTTTGCAAGTACAAACAAGGTCTTGCAAAAAATCAGAAGACATCTGGCCTTTGAAATAAACTGGAACTAATCCATTCCTGTCTTCCCATCCAAATAGCACTGCAGACTTCATTGGCGGTTTTGCAACATGGGCAGTCATCCAAATATTTATCTGTAGTGAGGATCGCAAAACATGCTGAGTGAAGGTGGCTTCACAGGGTGGAAGCTTGGCCAAACATGCATCCCTCAGTGTCGCTAACCTTACCCTCAACTTGTTAAGATCGACGTGATCTTCCTTCAGTTTTCCTTTTTGGTCGTACAGTCGACAAACAAGTTTACTGGCGGCATCTATAGATTTATCAGTGTCACAGTCTGCAAGGGTGGACAAATCTCTAAAGTTTTCTGGACTGTCTTTAAGTACTTTAAAAACGGTTCGTTTGCCAATCCCGAACAAGGATGATGTGGAATCACATCTTGTGATGGCATGTGCAGCTGGTAAAATGCTACATAAAACAGGATTGAGGATGCTACAGATCGAATGTACGGGAATGAAAACGCCCATCCTTGGTGTTTGTGATATAACCCGTATGAAACCATCATTCCTGTGTATGTTGCATTGAAGGAAAGTAATGGATGCATATAGAATCAAGAAATCTGTATCAGGCGATTTAACAATGATCCGACCTTTGATTCCACTTCACCGAACGTTTTGTCTGCATGGATAGCATGTAAAATCATACGAGTGTCCGCCTCTTCATGTGTACAGTATAACTCTTGGCAATCGGAGACTCCATCTCTGCAGATGTTCTTGGCAATGATTAGAAGCACCATAAAGATACGGAACTTCCCCGGATAACATCTCAAGAGATGATAAACGATAGTGTTGCACAATCGATTCAACAATTTTTTTTATTAATGCTTCTTTGTTGGCAGCGACTGCAAGAAACCTTCTATGAAACTGAGCCATTTCCGGACTTATAACGTATCCTGCAGGATTGGTCCGTGTATTAGAAACACATGAATTAAACAAATTTTAAAACCAATCAACGGCCGACATAAAAATGAATGTTTTTAAAACATAAAAACCACAAAAAATTCTACTGAACAATTAAAACCAATATATTTGCCATAAAAGAAGAGAAAATACTAAATGCATTGAGACAGAGATCGTGCTAGTTAATGACCGGCGAGCGACACATCAGTAACAAAAACCGGTACATAACAATCCGTGTATGACAAAGAGGAAATTTACAGTTATTTGAGTTTATATTTTGCCAATTTCTCAACAACCGCTGACATTTAGATTATGATTTTTGGCACACATGTACATTTCATCAATATGTTTTCTTCAAAATCAAAGTACATTTATAATGTAGTGTAATTACTTTGCTTTTGTTGAAAATACGGTTAATTTGGGGTCAAATTTGAGGCTTAAAGTAAGGCTGATATACTCTTTCAAAAATCAATTATTTACATCCCGTTTTTATTTTAATTATATCTTTGATACATTATCTCTTATGTAAAAAACCCTTTTTAGCTATTTAGATAGCGGAGAATATTTTTATTTTTCATCCTGAAAATACCATGTACAATGTGCCAGCCGAGGGTACCTTTGAAAAACGTGAAATTAAAAAAATCGTGACCACAGAAACTTACGACGACAATTAAAAATACAAAATGTAATAATTTTTCTGGCGTTTAATACCAAAGTTAGCCGTGTGTAATTCCGTTAACCCAAACTCGATAACTAAGCGTCTTTTTTAACACTGGGCACCCTACTATTATGACAACATAATAAGCAAAGCTAAAAAGTTCAAATATAGTACTTTTAAACTTGTACAATCCTTGAAAAACATTATTCGTAAAAGACTATAACTTAACAACTATAGTCAGTAAAGGTGGACAAGTGAGAGGTGTGATTTTAATCAGGTTTATATGGTTATGGTGTTCAACGCCACTTTCAACAATATTTCAGTTATATTGTGGCAGTCAGTTTTATTGGTGGATGGAACCGGAGTACCCAGAGAAATCCACACAACTGTCGCAAGTCACTGTCAAACTTTATTACATAATGTTGTATCGAGTACACCTCGTCTGAGCTGGATTCGAACGCACAACGTTATTGGTGATAGGCACTGATTGCATAGGTATTTATAAATCCAACTAGTCTACCATACGATCACGGCCACGACGGCCCCTGATTTTTATCAGATTGTAGTGAGGATATAAATAGGAATATAAATTAAGTCATATGAAATGACTATCACTCGAATACATAACATAAGTTTGCAGCACACAAGAAAAATGGACATTAGGAATATTGTATCGACATCTAAAGAACAAACGGTTAGATCATGAGAATATATTGTTGATCATGGGAAAGATTAAGGTTTTCCGAACATCCAGATTGTCAGGCTGCAAAATATTTCGATTTGATTTGATTTTTGGTGTTTTAACGCCACTTTCAGCAATATTTCAGCTATATCATGGCTACCAGTTTTAGTGATGAAAGAAGCCGGTGAGAACCACCTACCATGGCCAAGCAACTGGTTGACTTTATCACATGCGGCTGCGAGTCGAGTGCACCCTTTTTGTAATTTACAAAGCGGGATGCGAACCCACCCCCCAAAATATTTCGAAATGATCAGCTAAGTTCACTGTACGATGTGCTTAGGTCGTGGTAAAATAGTTAAGTTACCCTTTGTTCTAACACTACTTCTGTGGCTGTACTGATGTAAGTTACTCTTTGTTCTAACACTACTTCTGTGACTGTACTGATGTAAAATAGTGAAGTTACTCTTTGTTCTAACACTACTTCTGTGGCTGTACTGATGTAAAATAGTTAAGTTACTCTTTGTTCTAACACTACTTCTGTGACTGTACTGATGTAAAATAGTTAAGTTACTCTTTGTTCTAACACTACTTCTGTGGCTGTACTGATGTAAGTTACTCTTTGTTCTAACACTACTTCTGTGACTGTACTGATGTAAAATAGTGAAGTTACTCTTTGTTCTAACACTACTTCTGTGACTGTACTGATGTAAAATAGTTAAGTTACTCTTTGTTCTAACACTACTTCTGTGGCTGTACTGATGTAAGTTACTCTTTGTTCTAACACTACTTCTGTGACTGTACTGATGTAAAATAGTGAAGTTACTCTTTGTTCTAACACTATTTCTGTGACTGTACTGATGTAAAATAGTTAAGTTACCCTTTGTTCTAACACTACTTCTGTGACTGTACTGATGTAAAATAGTTAAGTTACCCTTTGTTCTAACACTACTTCTGTGACTGTACTGATGTAAAATAGTGAAGTTACTCTTTGTTCTAACACTACTTCTGTGACTGTACTGATGTAAAATAGTTAAGTTACCCTTTGTTCTAACACTACTTCTGTGACTGTACTGATGTAAGTTACTCTTTGTTCTAACACTACTTCTGTGACTGTACTGATGTAAAATAGTGAAGTTACTCTTTGTTCTAACACTACTTCTGTGACTGTACTGATGTAAAATAGTTAAGTTACCCTTTGTTCTAACACTACTTCTGTGACTGTACTGATGTAAAATAGTGAAGTTACTCTTTGTTCTAACACTACTTCTGTGACTGTACTGATGTAAGTTACTCTTTGTTCTAACACTACTTCTGTGACTGTACTGATGTAAAATAGTGAAGTTACTCTTTGTTCTAACACTACTTTTGTGATTGTACTGATGTAAAATAGTGAAGTTACTCTTTGTTCTAACACTACTTCTGTGACTGTACTGATGTAAAATAGTGAAGTTACTCTTTGTTCTAACACTACTTCTGTGACTGTACTGATGTAAAATAGTGAAGTTACTCTTTGTTCTAACATTACTTCTGTGACTGTACTGATGTTAAATAGTGAAGTTACTCTTTGTTCTAACACTACTTCTGTGACTGTACTGATGTAAAATAGTGAAGTTACTCTTTGTTCTAACACTACTTCTGTGACTGTACTGATGTAAAATAGTGAAGTTACTCTTTGTTCTAACACTACTTCTGTGACTGTACTGATGTAAGTTACTCTTTGTTCTAACACTACTTCTGTGACTGTACTGGTGTAAGTTACTCTTTGTTCTAACACTACTTCTGTGACTGTACTGATGTAAAATAGTGAAGCTACTCTTTGTTCTAACACTACTTCTGTGACTGTACTGATGTAAAATAGTGAAGTTACTCTTTGTTCTAACACTACTTCTGTGACTGTACTGATGTAAAATAGTGAAGTTACTCTTTGTTCTAACACTACTTCTGTGACTGTACTGATGTAAAATAGTGAAGTTACTTTTTGTTCTAACACTACTTCTGTGACTCTACTGATGTAAAATAGTGAAGTTACTCTTTGTTCTAACACTACTTCTGTGACTGTACTGATGTTAAATAGTTAAGTTAATTTTGTCCTAACACTATTTCTGTGACTGTACTGATGTAAATTACTCTTTGTTCTAACACTACTTCTGTGAC
Source organism: Bathymodiolus septemdierum (assembly GCA_963383655.1). NCBI lineage: Eukaryota > Metazoa > Mollusca > Bivalvia > Mytilida > Modiolidae > Bathymodiolus > Bathymodiolus septemdierum. The sequence goes on from OY726530.1 coordinate 1,007,289, forward strand.
TGTACTGATGTAAAATAGTGAAGTTATTTTTGTTCTAACACTACTTCTGTGACTGTACTGATGTAAGTTACTCTTTGTTCTAACACTACTTCTGTGACTGTACTGATGTAAGTTACTCTTTGTTCTAACACTACTTCTGTGACTGTACTGATGTAAGTTACTCTTTGTTCTAACACTACTTCTGTGACTGTACTGATGTAAGTTACTCTTTGTTCTAACACTACTTCTGTGACTGTACTGATGTAAAATAGTTAAGTTACTCTTTGTTCTAACACTACTTCTGTGACTGTACTGATGTAAAATAGTTAAGTTACTCTTTGTTCTAACACTACTTCTGTGGCTGTACTGATGTAAGTTACTCTTTGTTCTAACACTACTTCTGTGACTGTACTGATGTAAAATAGTGAAGTTACTCTTTGTTCTAACACTACTTCTGTGACTGTACTGATGTAAAATAGTTAAGTTACTCTTTGTTCTAACACTACTTCTGTGGCTGTACTGATGTAAGTTACTCTTTGTTCTAACACTACTTCTGTGACTGTACTGATGTAAAATAGTGAAGTTACTCTTTGTTCTAACACTACTTCTGTGACTGTACTGATGTAAAATAGTTAAGTTACCCTTTGTTCTAACACTACTTCTGTGACTGTACTGATGTAAGTTACTCTTTGTTCTAACACTACTTCTGTGACTGTACTGATGTAAAATAGTTAAGTTACCCTTTGTTCTAACACTACTTCTGTGACTGTACTGATGTAAAATAGTGAAGTTACTCTTTGTTCTAACACTACTTCTGTGACTGTACTGATGTAAGTTACTCTTTGTTCTAACACTACTTCTGTGACTGTACTGATGTAAAATAGTGAAGTTACTCTTTGTTCTAACACTACTTCTGTGACTGTACTGATGTAAAATAGTGAAGTTACTCTTTGTTCTAACATTACTTCTGTGACTGTACTGATGTTAAATAGTGAAGTTACTCTTTGTTCTAACACTACTTCTGTGACTGTACTGATGTAAAATAGTGAAGTTACTCTTTGTTCTAACACTACTTCTGTGACTGTACTGATGTAAAATAGTGAAGTTACTCTTTGTTCTAACACTACTTCTGTGACTGTACTGATGTAAAATAGTGAAGCTACTCTTTGTTCTAACACTACTTCTGTGACTGTACTGATGTAAAATAGTGAAGTTACTCTTTGTTCTAACACTACTTCTGTGACTGTACTGATGTAAAATAGTGAAGTTACTCTTTGTTCTAACACTACTTCTGTGACTGTACTGATGTAAAATAGTGAAGTTACTTTTTGTTCTAACACTACTTCTGTGACTCTACTGATGTAAAATAGTGAAGTTACTCTTTGTTCTAACACTACTTCTGTGACTGTACTGATGTTAAATAGTTAAGTTAATTTTGTCCTAACACTATTTCTGTGACTGTACTGATGTAAATTACTCTTTGTTCTAACACTACTTCTGTGACTGTACTGATGTAAAATAGTGAAGTTATTTTTGTTCTAACACTACTTCTGTGACTGTACTGATGTAAGTTACTCTTTGTTCTAACACTACTTCTGTGACTGTACTGATGTAAGTTACTCTTTGTTCTAACACTACTTCTGTGACTGTACTGATGTAAGTTACTCTTTGTTCTAACACTACTTCTGTGACTGTACTGATGTAAGTTACTCTTTGTTCTAACACTACGTCTGTGACTGTACTGATGTAAAATAGTTAAGTTACTCTTTGTTCTAGCACTACTTCTGTGACTGTACTGATGTAAAATAGTTAAGTTACTCTTTGTTCTAACACTACTTCTGTGACTGTACTGATGTAAAACAGTGAAGTTACTCTTTGTTCTAACACTACTTCTGTGACTGTACTGATGTAAGTTACTCTTTGTTCTAACACTACTTCTGTGACTGTACTGATGTAAGTTACTCTTTGTTCTAAAACTACTTCTGTGACTGTACTGATGTAAGTTACTCTTTGTTATAACACTACTTCTGTGACTGTACTGATGTAAGTTACTCTTTGTTCTAACACTACTTCTGTGACTGTACTGATGTAAAATAGTTAAGTTACTCTTTGTTCTAGCACTACTTCTGTGACTGTACTGATGTAAAATAGTTAAGTTACTCTTTGTTCTAACACTACTTCTGTGACTGTTCTGATGTAAAATAGTTAAGTTACTCTTTGTTCTAACACTACTTCTGTGACTGTACTGATGTAAAATAGTTAAGTTACTCTTTGTTCTAACACTACTTCTGTGACTGTACTGATGTAAAATAGTGAAATTACTCTTTATTCTAACACTACTTCTGTGATTGTACTGATGTAACATAGTTAAGTTACTCTTTGTTCTAACACTACTTCTGTGACTGTACTGATGTAAAATAGTGAAGTTACCCTTTGTTCTAACACTACTTCTGTGACTGTACTGATGAAAGTTACTCTTTGTTCTAACACTACTTCTGTGACTGTACTGATGTAAGCTACTCTTTGTTCTAACACTACTTCTGTGACTGTACTGATGTAAGTTACTCTTTGTTCTAACACTACTTCTGTGACTGTACTGATGTAAGTTACTCTTTGTTCTAACACTACTTCTGTGACTGTACTGATGTAAAATAATTAAGTTACTCTTTGTTCTAACACTACTTCTGTGACTGTACTGATGTAAAATAGTTAAGTTACTCTTTGTTCTAACACTACTTCTGTGACTGTACAGATGTAAAATAGTGAAGTTACTCCTTGTTCTAACACTACTTCTGTGATTGTACTGATGTAAAATAGTGAAGTTACTCTTTGTTGTAACACTACTTCTGTGACTGTACTGATGTAAGTTACTCTTTGTTCTAACACTACTTCTGTGACTGTACGGATGCAAAATAGTGAAGTTACCTTTTGTTCTAACACTACTTCTGTGACTGTACTGATGTAAAATAGTTAAAGTTACTCTTTGTTGTAATACTACTTCTGTGACTGTACGGATGTAAAATAATGAAGTTACTCCTTGTTCTAACACTACTTCTGTGATTGTACTGATGTAATATAGTGAAGTTACTCTTTGTTGTAACACTACTTCTGTGACTGTACTGATGTAAGTTACTCTTTGTTCTAACACTACTTCTGTGACTGTACGGATGTAAAATAGTGAAGTTACTTTTTGTTCTAACACTACTTCTGTGACTGTACTGATGTAAAATAGTTAAGTTACTCTTTGTTGTAATACTACTTCTGTGACTGTACGGATGTAAAATAGTGAAGTTACTCCTTGTTCTAACACTACTTCTGTGACTGTACTGATGTAAAATAGTGAAGTTACTCTTTGTTCTAACACTACTTCTGTGACTGTACTGATGTAAGTTATTCTTTGTTCTAACACTACTTCTGTGACTGTACTGATGTAAAATAGTGAAGTTACTCTTTGTTCTAACACTACTTCTAAGACTGGACTGATGTAAAATAGTGAAGTTACTCTTTGTTCTAACACTACTTCTGTGACTGTACTGATGTAAAATAGTGAAGTTACTCTTTGTTCTAACACTACTTCTGTGACTGTACTGATGTAAAATAGTGAAGTTACTCTTTGTTCTAACACTACTTCTGTGACTGTACTGATGTAAAATAGTGAAGTTACTCTTTGTTCTAACACTACTTCTGTGACTGTTCTGATGTAAAATAGTGAAGTTACTCTTTGTTCTAACACTACTTCTGTGACTGTACTGATGTAAAATAGTGAAGTTACTTTTTGTTCTAACACTACTTCTGTGACTGTACTGATGTAAAATAGTGAAGTTACTCTTTGTTCTAACACTACTTCTGTGACTACTGATGTAAAATAGTGAAGCTACTCTTTGTTCTAACACTACTTCTGTGACTGTACTGATGTAAAATAGTGAAGTTACTCTTTGTTCTAACACTACTTCTGTGACTGTACTGATGTAAAATAGCGAAGTTACTTTTTGTTCTAACACTACTTCTGTGACTGTACTGATGTAAGTTACTCTTTGTTCTAACACTACTTCTGTGACTGTACTGATGTAAGTTACTCTTTATTCTAACACTACTTCTGTGACTGTACTGATGTAAGTTACTCTTTGTTCTAACACTACTTCTGTGACTGTACTGATGTAAGTTACTCTTTGTTCTAACACTACGTCTGTGACTGTACTGATGTAAAATAGTTAAGTTACTCTTTGTTCTAGCACTACTTCTGTGACTGTACTGATGTAAAATAGTTAAGTTACTCTTTGTTCTAACACTACTTCTGTGACTGTACTGATGTAAAATAGTGAAGTTACTCTTTGTTCTAACGCTACTTCTGTGACTGTACTGATGTAAGTTACTCTTTGTTCTAACACTACTTCTGTGACTGTACTGATGTAAGTTACTCTTTGTTCTAACACTACTTCTGTGACTGTACTGATGTAAGTTACTCTTTGTTATAACACTACTTCTGTGACTGTACTGATGTAAATTACTCTTTGTTCTAACACTACTTCTGTGACTGTACTGATGTAAAATAGTTAAGTTACTCTTTGTTCTAGCACTACTTCTGTGACTGTACTGATATAAATAGTTAATTTACTCTTTGTTCTAACACTACTTCTGTGACTGTACTGATGTAAAATAGTGAAGTTACTCTTTGTTCTAACACTACTTCTGTGACTGTACTGATGTAAAATAGTGAAGTTACTCTTTGTTCTAACACTACTTCTGTGACTGTTCTGATGTAAAATAGTTAAGTTACTCTTTGTTCTAACACTACTTCTGTGACTGTACTGATGTAAAATAGTTAAGTTACTCTTTGTTCTAACACTACTTCTGTGACTGTACTGATGTAAAATAGTGAAGTTACTCTTTGTTCTAACACTACTTCTGTGATTGTACTGATGTAACATAGTTAAGTTACTCTTTGTTCTAACACTACTTCTGTGACTGTACTGATGTAAAATAGTGAAGTTACTCTTTGTTCTAACACTACTTCTGTGACTGTACTGATGTAAGTTACTCTTTGTTCTAACACTACTTCTGTGACTGTACTAATGTAAGTTACTCTTTGTTCTAACACTACTTCTGTGACTGTACTGATGTAAGTTACTCTTTGTTCTAACACTACTTCTGTGACTGTACTGATGTAAAATAGTTAAGTTACTCTTTGTTCTAACACTACTTCTGTGACTGTACTGATGTAAGTTACTCTTTGTTCTAACACTACTTCTGTGACTGTACTGATGTAAGTTACTCTTTGTTCTAGCACTACTTCTGTGACTGTACTGATGTAAAATAATTAAGTTACTCTTTGTTCTAACACTACTTCTGTGACTGTACTGATGTAAAATAGTTAAGTTACTCTTTGTTCTAACACTACTTCTGTGACTGTACGGATGTAAAATAGTGAAGTTACTCCTTGTTCTAACACTACTTCTGTGATTGTACTGATGTAAAATAGTGAAGTTACTCTTTGTTGTAACACTACTTCTGTTACTGTACTGATGTAAGTTACTCTTTGTTCTAACACTACTTCTGTGACTGTACGGATGTAAAATAGTGAAGTTACCTTTTGTTCTAACACTACTTCTGTGACTGTACTGATGTAAAATAGTTAAAGTTACTCTTTGTTGTAATACTACTTCTGTGACTGTACGGATGTAAAATAGTGAAGTTACTCCTTGTTCTAACACTACTTCTGTGATTGTACTGATGTAAAATAGTGAAGTTACTCTTTGTTGTAACACTACTTCTGTGACTGTACTGATGTAAGTTACTCTTTGTTCTAACACTACTTCTGTGACTGTACGGATGTAAAATAGTGAAGTTACTTTTTGTTCTAACACTACTTCTGTGACTGTACTGATGTAAAATAGTGAAGTTACTCCTTGTTCTAACACTACTTCTGTGACTGTACTGATGTAAGTTATTCTTTGTTCTCACACTATTTCTGTGACTGTACTGATGTAAGTTACTCTTCGTTCTAACACTACTTCTGTGTCTGTACTGATGTAAAATAGTGAAGTTACTCTTTTTTCTAACACTACTTCTGTGACTACTGATGTAAAATAGTGAAGTTATTCTTTGTTCTAACACTACTTCTGTGACTGTACTGATGTCAAATAGTGAAGTTACTCTTTGTTCTAACACTACTTCTGTGACTGTACTGATGTAAAATAGTGAAGTTACTCTTTGTTCTAACACTACTTCTGTGACTGTACTGATGTAAGTTACTCTTTGTTCTAACACTACTTCTGTGACTGTGCTGATGTAAGTTACTCTTTGTTCTAACACTACTTCTGTGACTGTACTGATGTATGTTACTCTTTGTTCTAACACTATTTCTGTGACTGTACTGATGTAAAATAGTGAAGTTACTCTTTGTTCTAACACTACTTCTGTGACTGTACTGATGTAAAATAGTGAAGTTACTCTTTGTTCTAACACTACTTCTGTGACTGTGCTGATGTCAGTTACTCTTTGTTCTAACACTACTTCTGTGACTGTACTGATGTAAGTTACTCTTTGTTCTAAAACTACTTCTGTGACTGTACTGATGTAAAATAGTGAAGTTACTCTTTGTTCTAACACTACTTCTTTAACTGTACTGATGTAAAATAGTGAAGTTACTCTTTGTTCTAACACTACTTCTGTGATTGTACTGATGTAAGTTACTCTTTATTCTAACACTACTTCTGTGACTGTACTGATGTAAGTTACTCTTTTTTCTAACACTACTTCTGTTTCTGTACTGATGTAAGTTACTCTTTGTTCTAACACTACTTCTGTGACTGTACTGATGTAAGTTACTCTTTGTTCTAACACTACTTCTGTGACTGTACTGATGTAAGTTACTCTTTGTTTTACCACTACTTCTGTGACTGTACTGATGTAAAATAGTGAAGTTACTCTTTGTTCTAACACTACTTCTGTGACTGTACTGATGTAAGTTACTCTTTGTTCTAACACTACTTCTGTGACTGTACTGATGTAAGTTACTCTTCGTTCTAACACTACTTCTGTGACTGTACTGATGTAAAATAGTGAAGTTACTCTTTGTTCTAACACTACTTCTGTGACTACTGATGTAAAATAGTGAAGTTATTCTTTGTTCTAACACTACTTCTGTGATTGTACTGATGTAAAATAGTGAAGTTACTCTTTGTTTTAACACTACTTCTGTGACTGTACTGATGTAAAATAGTGAAGTTACTCTTTGTTCTAACACTACTTCTTTAACTGTACTGATGTAAAATAGTGAAGTTACTCTTTGTTCCAACACTACTTCTGTGATTGTACTGATGTAAGTTACTCTTTATTCTAACACTACTTCTGTGACTGTACTGATGTAAGTTACTCTTTTTTCTAACACTACTTCTGTGTCTGTACTGATGTAAGTTACTCTTTGTTCTAACACTACTTCTGTGACTGTACTGATGTAAGTTACTCTTTGTTCTAACACTACTTCTGTGACTGTACTGATGTAAGTTACTCTTTGGTTTACCACTACTTCTGTGACTGTACTGATGTAAAATAGTGAAGTTACTCTTTGTTCTAACACTACTTCTGTGACTGTACTGATGTAAGTTACTCTTTGTTCTAACACTACTTCTGTGACTGTACTGATGTAAGTTACTCTTCGTTCTAACACTACTTCTGTGACTGTACTGATGTAAAATAGTGAAGTTACTCTTTGTTCTAACACTACTTCTGTGACTACTCATGTAAAATAGTGAAGTTATTCTTTGTTCTAACACTACTTCTGTGATTGTACTGATGTAAAATAGTGAAGTTACTCTTTGTTCTAACACTACTTCTGTGACTGTACTGATGTAAGTTACTCTTTGTTCTAACACTACTTCTGTGACTGTACTGATGTAAAATAGTGAAGTTACTCTTTGTTCTAATACTACTTCTGTGACTGTACTGATGTAAGTTACTCTTTGTTCTAACACTACGTCTGTAACTGTGCTGATGTAAGTTACTCTTTGTTCTAACACTACTTCTGTGACTGTACTGATGTATGTTACTCTTTGTTCTAACACTACTTCTGTGACTGTACTGATGTAAAATAGTGAAGTTACTCTTTGTTCTAACACTACTTCTGTGACTGTACTGATGTAAAATAGTGAAGTTACTCTATGTTCTAACACTACTTCTGTGACTGTGCTGATGTCAGTTACTCTTTGTTCTAACACTACTTATGTGACTGTACTGATGTAAGTTATTCTTTGTTCTAAAACTACTTCTGTGACGGTACTGATGTAAAATAGTGAAGTTACTCTTTGTTCTAACACTACTTCTTTGACTGTACTGATGTAAAATAGTGAAGTTACTCTTTGTTCCAACACTACTTCTGTGATTGTACTGATGTAAGTTACTCTTTATTCTAACAATACTTCTGTGACTGTACTGATGTAAGTTACTCTTTGTTCTAACACTACTTCTGTGTCTGTACTGATGTAAGTTACTCTTTGTTCTAACACTACTTCTGTGGCTGTACTGATGTAAGTTACTCTTTGTTCTAACACTACTTCTGTGACTGTACTGATGTAAGTTATTCTTTGTTCTACCACTACTTCTGTGACTGTACTGATGTAAAATAGTGAAGTTACTCTTTGTTCTAACACTACTTCTTTGACTGTACTGATGTAAAATAGTGAAGTTACTCTTTGTTCCAACACTACTTCTGTGATTGTACTGATGTAAGTTATTCTTTATTCTAACAATACTTCTGTGACTGTACTGATGTAAGTTACTCTTTGTTCTAACACTACTTCTGTGTCTGTACTGATGTAAGTTACTCTTTGTTCTAACACTACTTCTGTGGCTGTACTGATGTAAGTTACTCTTTGTTCTAATACTACTTCTGTGACTGTACTGATGTAAGTTACTCTTTGTTCTACCACTACTTCTGTGACTGTACTGATGTAAGTTACTCTTTGTTCTAACACTACTTCTGTGACTGTACTGATGTAAGTTACTCTTTGTTCTAACACTACTTCTGTGACTGTACTGATGTAAGTTACTCTTTGTTCTAACACTACTTCTGTGACTGTACTGATGTAAGTTACTCTTTGTTCTAACACTACTTCTGTGACTGTACTGATGTAAGTTACTCTTTGTTCTAACACTACTTCTGTGACTGTACTGATGTAAGTTACTCTTTGTTCTAACACTACTTCTGTGACTGTACTGATGTAAGTTACTCTTTGTTCTAACACTACTTCTGTGACTGTACTGATGTAAGTTACTCTTTGTTCTAACACTACTTCTGTGACTGTACTGATGTAAGTTACTCTTTGTTCTAACACTACTTCTGTGACTGTACTGATGTAAGTTACTCTTTGTTCTAACACTACTTCTGTGACTGTACTGATGTAAGTTACTCTTTGTTCTAACACTACTTCTGTGACTGTACTGATGTAAGTTACTCTTTGTTCTAACACTACTTCTGTGACTGTACTGATGTAAGTTACTCTTTGTTCTAACACTACTTCTGTGACTGTACTGATGTAAGTTACTCTTTGTTCTAACACTACTTCTGTGGCTGTACCGATGTAAGTTACTCTTTTTTGTAACACTACTTCTGTGACTGTACTGATGTAAGTTACCCTTTGTTCTAACACTACTTCTGTGACTGTACTGATGTAAAATAGTGAAGTTACTCTTTGTTCTAACACTACTTCTGTGACTGTACTGATGTAAGTTACTCTTTGTTCTAACACTACTTCTGTGGCTGTACCGATGTAAGTTACTCTTTTTTGTAACACTACTTCTGTGACTGTACTGATGTAAGTTACTCTTTGTTCTAACACTACTTCTGTGGCTGTACCGATGTAAGTTACTCTTTGTTGTAACACTACTTCTGTGACTGTACTGATGTAAGTTACTCTTTGTTCTAACACTACTTCTGTGACTGTACTGATGTAAGATTAAAACCTAGAAACTTATCTACCTCTATAACACCATAAAATGTAAAAATAAATTACTACTTTATATATCATTTAAAGTAGGAGGGTCCGGGTGGCTCAATGAGTTAGATAGTTGGATTACCTAACAACTCAAACAAACCTATCACCAATACGGCGTGGGTTCGCGCCTGGCTTTGTAATTTACAAAAAGGGTGCACTCGACTCGCAGCGGCAAGGGATAAAGTTTATCTGTTGCTTGCCCATGATCGGTGGTTCTCTCCGGGTACTCCGGCTACTTCCACCACTAAAACTAGTCGCCATGATATAGCTGAAATATTGCTGAAAGTGGCGTTAAAACACCAAAAATCAAAAAATCAAATCATTTAAAGTAGAGTTTGTTGTAAGTAGAGTTTGTTGTAACTTTATTAATGTTCAATGCTATATAAAACGCCTTCTTAATATAGAACACAATTATTATGACGCATCGAGAATACACATGATTTTAAACTTTCCAGAGTTCAGTAATCTCTTTCTTTGTCTATTTAAACATATAAATATTACAAGGTATATATGTATATATATAAACACCTACGATTTGGGACTTTTCATGTTAATGACATAATGGGGTGTTCCCGGAATGCCAACATTCTTAAAATAACATATAGTGTAGATTGTTGTTTTAGCAATTTAGTTGGGGCCACTTGAAGGTTGTTTTTTTTCTTTCTTAAGTAATTAATAAGTGAAATATTATATGCTAAATTTGATTAAAGTGTAATGAGAAATGAAATAAAATATTTTTTGTAATTAAAAAAAATATATAAATATTTAATAAGAAATTAAATAGTATATTTTTTGTGATTTATTTAAGAAAGAAAATATATATATATATATAGTTTTAAAATTTAATAATAAATATTCATTATTATTTTTTTCATATTTCATGTGTGCTTATATTATAGTTTTAAAATTTCATAATAAATATTCATTGATTATTTATGTTTTCGTATTTTATTTGATTCCATTTATAAAGAAAATACAAATAAGAGAATCAAATTTACCTTTATTTACCTGTGATTGCTCTGATCATCCACCCTTAATGGGACCCCTTAATCCTTATAATTAGGAAGGACAACTTTCTTTGATCTTTCAAAATGTTGCCGTTCCGGGATACTGCCGATATAATAATAGTTACAGATCAGGAAGTGCTCGAATACACAAGCACTCGTGGCACTGACCTACCACCCCCCTTTTTTCTAACTTTCTGTTTACAAATTAATTTTAAATAAAATTTCTTTATTTCTTTGTTATTTCATCTCTTTTTCCTTATTTTAACTTGTTCGTGTTATATGAATTTCAACATACGAGCAATCTGACAAATTTGAGCTTGACACTCTTTTTAGCTCACCTGGCTGTAGCCAGGGTGATATTTTGCCATCACTTTGCGCCAGTCGTCCGCCCGTCGTAAACTTTTCATTCAAAGATCTTCTCCTATGAAACTACTGGGCCAATTAAAACCAAACTTGGTCACAATGGTACTTAGGTGGTCCCCTATCAAAATTGTGTCCGGCAGGTTCGGGTCCAATCCAAGATTTACAGATTAAAGTGTGAATTTTACAGATTAAAGTGTAAATTTTATAGATTAAAGTGTAAATTTTACAGATTAAAGTGTAAAATGTACAGATTAAAGTGTGAATTTTACAGATTAAAGTTAAAATTTTACAGATTAAAGTGTAAATTTTACAGATTAAATTGTAAAATTTACAGATTAAAGTGTGAATATTACAGATTAAAGTGTAAATTTAACAGATTAAAGTGTAAAATTTACAGATTAAAGTGTAAATTTTACAGATTAAAGTGTAAATTTTACAGATTAAAGTGTAACATTTACAGATTAAAGTGTGAATTTTACAGATTAAAGTGTGAAAAATAAAAATAAAAAAGTGTCAATGTGGCCCTAATACGCTTCCTTTCTTTCTTTGTCTATTTAAACATAAACACCTACCAAAACGCCTGATTTACAGGTGAACAGTCATACAATGTGGGGATTTACAGGTGAACAGTCATACAATGTGGAAATTTACAGGTGAACAGTCATACAATGTGGGAATTTTCATGTTAGTTTATCATGATATAATAATAGTTACAGATCAGGAAGTGCTCTAATTATAGATAAACCATTTCATAGATTAAAATTTCCACTAAAAAAAGAATTTAAAAAGATAGCTCTTAATAATTATACTTTAAAGACTAAAGATAAACTTTCAAAACTAACCGAAAGTTCCAAATTATTCTTATATAGTAAACTAAAGAACGATATTATATTGGAACCCTACTTAGTACAGCTAAGCAATTTTAAAAATAGAAAACTCATAACAAAATTTCGGTCAAGTGATCATAATTTAGAAATTGAAAAAGGTCGTTTCAAAAATATACCCCGTCAACAAAGACTGTGCAATACTTGCAATAACATTGAAGATGAAGATCACTTCTTTTTACATTGTCGTATAAGTAATCAACCTAGAAATTTATTATTTAATATTATTGGAAATTACTGCTCTAACTTTGTTCAATTCGTTTGTCAGGAAACTTTGTAATCTTTTAATTGACAGTGCGAAAACAACCTTTGGAACTCACAAATATAAAACCAGACCTGATACATGTAATAAAAAAACCTAAGGGAGATAAACCCTGGTTCAATTATGAGCGTAAAGTTGCTCGACAAAATTATCGTAAACTAAAACGGAAATTAAAAATAAAACGAACAGAAGCGTTGAAACAAGATGTCGCTGAAGCCGAGAAACGATACAAAAAGACGCTTGACAAACATAGTAAAATTTATCGTGCAGATATGCGTAAGAAGATAAAAAAAAAATTAAAAACATCAGACCCAAAAGAATACTGGAAACTGTTGAATAAGGGTGGGAATAGAAAACAACCCAACATCCCTTTGGGAGACTTATTCAAGTTTTTCAAAAACCTGAATAAAGCTCCCGATGAACTTCTTGTACAACAAGAGAATTTTGATACAGATCTTCTTGATAATGTTAATATTGGTCCCCTAAATGATGAAATTAATTTCAGTATAACGCAAGAGGAAATATTTCGCTGTATTAAAAAGTTAAAAAATAATAAAGCTTGTGGAGAAGATTATGTTGTAAACGAATATATAAAATCTACATCAGGCCCCGGTTGTTCAAAACAATGGATAAAGTTATCCACTGGACAAATATGATTTATACTGGACAACTTCTGTCCACTGGATAAATGTGGCTGTTCAAAAGTTATCCACTGGACAATTATGATTTATCCAGGACAACTTTGTCCAGTCTAATTTGGTACGGATAAAGTTTTATCCAGTGGATAGTCATGAAATTTTCCTCTATTCAATTTCAAAAATATCATTTCCCCCTTTCGGAAATAGATTACACATAACAGGAACTAAGATAAATAGACAGATTTTAAATACAAATGTTTGCTGCGCAGTGCAAGTAAATTAAAGAGAGGTGTAATTGAAGGGACTGTTTGTTTTCCGTATTCGTGGATTTTTCTTCCCCAATATTTTTTGTTGGTTTTTTTTGCTGTGAATCTTGATGGGGACATTGTCCGTGAATCATTTTCAGTCAAATTTATTTTAAAATTCTTTATGATATACGCCTCTCGTCTACGTTTTTATGAACCTTTTTTTTCAATGTGGTCTTCTGTGTATGTTCTTTGTTGATTTTTTTTCTCTCAATCCGATGTCAATATTACATGAATTACTGGACACATACACCGTTCAATTGTTGACAAAATAGACCCGACTAGTGAGTATGTAGAAATGGTAAAAAAAAATACATTATCAATTACATTGGGTTACATAGTTTTGTGAAATGTGATCAGAAGAATTTATTTAACCGTAAGAAATACTTTTGATGAACCGTAACGAGGATCCCCCCTTTTTTCTTTAACCTCAAAGTTAGAAGAATGGCTAATGATGAAATTTGTGCTGGAAAATTGTTTACTAGATTTGTTTGTTGTTTTGGATTTAGACTTGGGATCGATTTTAAATGATAATTCTTTTTTTTTGTCTCTCAAAAGTTGGATTTAAATATTATTTATATTTTATTTGTTTTTGACAATAGTATGAAAAATGTCATTCAGTGTACGTGTGTAGATTTCTATGAAAATATCCGATCCTAAGACATGTACGTTAAATGTCCCAAGTACCAACCAACATATTTTGTAAACCGTGATATTTACATGTATATAGGGAGTAGCGCGTAGTCCCAAAAATATTCATTATTGCAGGCCAGCCCACTTCATTAGAATCCATGAATTCTAGAACACAATTTGGATTTGATTGTTGTAAGATTCCATTTCACTACATCATTAAGTACACTGATTAAACTGGATCATTATAAAATATTTCTAACGTTTGGTAAAATTGTGTTTTTCGTAAAATAAATATATCTTCATATTTTTATCTACCCCCCCCCTTACCCGAATTATTCTACAAGACATGAATGACAAAATGGCACACCCTTTAATTACTCTTGTCCTTGTCTCAATACCGATAAATCTTTTAGGAAAGAAATGCAGTAACTAGCTTCAATATATTTAAACAAATATTTACTTTGGATTATTATTTCATGATCTGAAAAAAAAGGTTTCGCTTAAAAAACACTTGTCTAATACACTGTGTAAGTAAAACTAATTAGAAAACAAATGTGTGATTAATCACAATTTGTCTAACAAAAATTTGATTATCATATGACTTGAAAAAAAATTCTATGGAGACATACATTCCCAGTTCCAACACAAAGATAGCAAAATGATTGGTGATACATCATTTGAAGATCGCAACAAATAAATTGAACTGTCTGAAAAATAACTTGAAATATCGCTGAACTTAGCAGACCCTTGTTTTTTAATTTGTGGTCTGGATTGCTTTTACACAGGTAATGCAAAGAATTATGGGAGTTGTCCACTGGACAAAATTATATCCAGTGGATATCTAGCCAACCCTTGTCTTTGCTTTTGAACAACCAATTTTATCCACTAGCTAGCTGTCCACTGGATAAGTAGTTGTCCAGTGGACAACCTTATCCAGTGGATAACTTTATCCAGTATTTTGAACAACCGAGCCCAGATCTGTTTCTCCCTACTTATGAGAAGATACTTAATGCAATTTTTAACTCTGGTGTAATGCCCGACATTTGGCTTGTAGGTAAAATAAAACCAATATACAAAAATAAAGGCAATCCACTTGATTCAAAAAACTTCCGCCCAATTACTTTTAAAGTTTTCGTCTATGGAAAAGGTTTTCAAAATGCCTCCCTCTTAATTGTCATTATCATCAAATAGGCTTCGCCCTTAAACAGGTTGTGCCTGTCTCATATTATTTGATATATGACTGTTGTATGGTGACTTGTACCGTATCTCCCCTTTCCAGGTTTACCGCACATCTACTTCCTGTTTACAGTGCGACTTAGAATTTTTCATGTTTGCCGTTATAAAAATTTGTGTAACAGATATCTCGGCTTCTACTGGAAGAAATGATTTTATATTTGATATATGGCTTTTGCATGGTGAATTGTACCGTGTCTCCCCTTTCCATGTTTACCGCACATCTACTTCCTGTTTACCGCGCGACTTAGAATTTTTCATGTTTGCCGTAATGAAAACTTTTGTAACAGATATCTCAGCTTCTACTGGAAGAAATGATTTTATATTTAATATATGGCTTTTGCATGGTGACTTGTACCGTGTCTCCCCTTTCCAGGTTACAGTGATAACAAAAATGTTTAGCTTGTGGTTACACAAATCCCTGATGTGTACTTTTCAGCCAGTTTATAATGATTTGTGCAGAGTTCGATGTTTCAGATTAGTTTGTGATCCATTTTCTGGTAATGAGTGTTGAGATATATACAATTTGACACAAATGAACGAGTGGGGGTATTCTTAGCACGACGTAGCGTGGCAACATCTTGTTGCTATTCATTTTGTTTTTAATATTTTATTTTCTTTCTCAATTTACATTTTAACACTTTAAAAGACTGCAATAGAGCTCGAGCCATATAACTATAAAATGGTTTTTAACTTCACATAATGCACTTACTAAAGCGTGCTTCTTTCTATTTGTGTTGTGTTAAATTTAATTGGAATTTGATTTGGCCTCTTAACTTCTTTCTGCATTTTTTTTTCGATTTTTCCCTTTTTTTGGTTGTGTGTAATACTATTCATTGAACTGTTTTGGAAAAAACTTTGGTGTTGGAATTATCTCTGAAATAAACCCATAAAGGGAAATTTGGCTTTAATACATTATCTTTTGATAATTTTTGCATTATGAATACTTTCTCAATTGTTTTGTTGTATTATAAAGTACTTTTTAATTTGCAAATTTCTGCTATCATAATACTGTTGATTTGAGATTAATTGTGAAACTGATGATTAAAATAATATTTCAATATATCAAAAAAACTATTGTTATAGTACATTGTATTGATGGCAAAAATTCTTGATGCAGCTTCTTTAAATAGTGGGTTCCTGGCTTGTTGAAGACCGTGAAGACAAAAAATTACAACAAACTAAGTGACTTAAGGGTATCCTTTTCATTAGATGTGGTTGTGGTTGCCTTCATGAACACAGAAGGGCCTTTAGCAGGGGCGGATCCAGGGGGCGTGAACCCGGCGCGCGCCCCCCTAAAATTGGAAAAAATAAGATTTTTTGTCGTAAAATCGTGTTTTTCACACGAAATACCCCAAAAATTTCGCGCCTCCTTCCGCTCGGCGCAATTTTTTTTTAAGTGCGCTCCCCCCTAACTTGAAATCCTGGATCCGCCCCTATTTAGTTCCATTTCCTATGAATTACTATCCTTGTTAAAAGGAATTTATAGCAACATATGAAATTAGAAACCTTTCAACAATAATCAGGAAAAGGGGGGGGGGGGTCAAAAGATTTGAAGTAACCCTAACCCGGTCCCTTAGTGAGTTTAATATGTATTGACGTTAGTTACGCACGGCTATGAGGATGCTTTAAATGTGAACTATAAAGTTGTAGGAAGAATTTGGGAAGAGAAAGGGACAAATTGTTTTTGAAATGGCAATTTAATTCCGAAATTTCAAAAAACAAAATGAGAAAGGTCGATAAAACAATCGCGTTGCCGATTTACTATTCACTTCATCACGATAAAAAATTGACTGTTGAAACTTTATTTTATACACAGTTATTGCATGAAATTATTTCATTGTAAAAATTTGCTATGTCTAAGAAAAGAACGTTTACATATACCTACCTTGTTTTTTTTATTTTCTTTTCTCAGCGCCCGCGTTCTTAGTGCCAGCTACGGTTTCGTGTGCCCGAATACCCGGTGTGTTTATTGACAATAAAATGTGCCTAATCAATATAAATACATTTTTTTTATTCAATTTGAAATATGTGGCCGATTTGACTTTCATTTTGAGGCCGTTTAGACTTGGGGCCGATTTGACTGGGACCGACTGAGGACGATTTGACCTGGGGTCGATTTGACTGAAAATCGAAAAAAAAGTTTTTGTGTGAAATCTTACCTTTTGACAATAGTCCAATTAAAACAACGAATCTTACGAATAGTTCTAAATCCATATTTTCCTTTCAAAAGTCTGTTTTCTCTGCACTGTTTATATTCTTTATTTTTTTCTCTCTCTATTTTGTTTTTATTGAGAATTAGTGTTATATGATATGTCTATTTGTATTTATATAGAATGTGAATTTGATATGTCCCCTTGTACACATGTGTGTGTTCTCTTGTACACATGTGTGTCTGAGTTTGTATAAATAAAACTTTAACTTTTTATATATTTTGACGGCTACTTTCTCAATGAATAAATAAAATCTTGTCTTTACTTATATGTCGATATTCATGTCACGTGATCAAACATTTAGGGTATTTTATAAACCTCGTAATAAACTCAGGTAAATTTTGTTGATTAAAAATAAGGAAAACTATCATCAATAATTATTTTTAAATAGACAATATATTGTTAGCACAAACGCAATTACAATAATTGGTAAAGGCCCATTGTAATACAATAGCAATAAGGGAACGACCATTTAACTTGAAGGGAGGGGGGGGGGGGGGGGGGGGGTAGATATCTAGATGGCAATGAGATAACAACAAAAGAAGATGCAATTCACTTAGGAATAATAAGATCAGAGAATAATGAATATAGCAAGAATATTGAAGCCAGATTAGAAAATGCAAGACGCACAAAATATGCCCTGATGGGATCTGGTTTCCATGGCACAAACGGTATAGATGCTGTAACCTCCTACAAAATATATCACACATACGTACTTCCAAGATTAATATACGGACTAGAAGTCTTACCACTGAAAAAAAACATGTAGAACATCTAGAATCATTCCATAGAAAAGCAATACGTTATTTACAATCGTTATCCCAAAGAATAGCAACGGCAGCTATATACCTACTGGTGGGTGTGATACCTATAGAGGCAGAACTTCACAAGAGAAAAGAGAAAATTGAGTTTACTATACTCCATGCTTGCGAGTGATAATTCAAAAATTAAAGAGATCATTAATAGACAGATCAGTGTAAACTATGACAATGAGGATAGTTTCTTTTGTAACATCCGAGATATACTTATACTGTATGATCTACCATCTACAAATGTATAACAGACCTACAAGCAAATTTACCATTAAAAATCAGATGGAAAAACTTGTAAGAAAAGAGGTTGAACAATTCTGGTTGAAAAGACTCCAGAATGATGCCACTGCCAAGACTACCTTAAAATATTTGGCCATAAAACATCTAGAAATTGGTACAAGCCACCCCTTAGAGAATGACCATTTAACTTGAAGGGGGGGAGGGGTATGGTTTTTTTCTAAAAAAATATTCTGATTCCCAATGTTGCTGAAAAAAATATTCTGATTTTGGTGGAGGAAAAAAAAATAATCTGATTCAGAGTTTTTGTCATATAACCTAATGTTAAATTCTGGAGAAAAATATTCTAACTCTTTTGTTGTCCGAAAAAAAAAATTCTGAACGAAACAAAAAACCATCCCCGTGTCTGATCCAGGAAAGCAAGCAGTTCAAGTAATAAACTAAAATGGGAATAAATAGATGTATCATTTATCTGCAACAGACACCAAGGGACAGTGCTTCAGGAAATGCATTGCATCTACTAAGATTAGCAATGAGCATTCCTCCTCGTGTCTAGTGCAGACAAACAATAATATATGTCCAATGTGTAGATTGGAAGATGAGGATATTATACACTTTCTACTGAAATGTCCCCTGCTCGCTGGATCTAGACAGGAACCTTTCCGTCAGTTAAAAAATGAAGTCATAAACAATTCAGAAGATGGAACCTGGTTGAGAATTTTTAATAGTGATGAAAGAATCACAATTCTGATAATTGACTGTAGGATTTATTCAGAAACATTTATGGAAAGTACTAGTGTAATGGGCAGAATAGAGGAGCTATCCATAGAACTCTGTTACAGTCTATATGTTAGACGTCTACAATGTACGCAGGAAACATGAAGCAATGAATCTGGAAGAACTCTAATGGACTACAATTATGTTCAGGAATGTAATTAACTGTGCCATATAAAGTAATAAGATTTTTGATTTCATTCTATATCTAGAATGATAGATCCATAATGTCCAGTGTGTACTCAGAGGTATCTATAAAATAATCCGTTATTATCCTTTTATATATAATATTTTATACATTTTAATTTTAGCTATGACATCCTCTTGAAATATCAGTGTAAGACACCGACCATTTAACTTGAAAGAGGGGGGGTTATGGTTTTTTGTTTCGTTCAGAATTTTTTTTTCGGACAACACGAGAGTTAGAATATTTATTTTTCTTGTCGTGCAAAGCGCGAATTTTTTTTTCAGAATTTAACATTAGGTTATATGACAAACACTCTGAATCAGATTATTTTTTTACCTCCACCAAAATCAGAATATTTTTTCCAGCAACATTGGGAATCAGAATATTTTTTTAGAAAAAAACCATACCCCCCCCCCCCCTTCAAGTTAAATGGTCGTTCCCTAACCATAATCTTCCTGGAAACTTTATCTTTTAAACATAACATAAATCCCTGTATTTTATCTTTTAAACTTAAAATAAAGTTTGTTGTAATTATGTAGTTTATATTTTAAAATTTCAATGTAACCAAAATCTTTCTGTGAATTTTACCTTTTAAACTTGTAATAAAGTCTGTTGCATTTTTGAAGTGCATATTTTAAATTTTAAAAAAAAATCTGTATGTCAATAGCTTCATATTAGCACACAATTTTTAATTATTTCTCATATTTTTAATAGGTAAGAAAGTATTTTGATAAGGCTGTAAATAAATTTTTAACACAAACTTGACATAACATAGCTTAAAAATAAATTCACTGTATATAGTGCAATTTGTCAGCTAAAGATAGAAAAAAATAAAAATTAAACTTCCCCACGCCAAAAATACATGGAAAATCCAAAATTTTCCTATTCATGTACTATTTAAAAAAAAAAAAAAACACCCGTATTGAATATCCCGCAATACGTGCAACTTCTTTTGTTTCAATAGTAGTTTATCTAACTTGTACAATAATGTTATAATCTATAAAATCTTAAAACCATTTTCGCTAGAACAGTTGACTACAGAACGACAGGTATATTAGGTTATTAATTAAATTCCTAACGGTGTATACGTGTATCACATTTCATTTCTTACATGAGCATTAGTACTATAGGGGAAAAGGGTGTATTTAACTCTTATAAAAAGATTTCGATGCTACATTTTTGTATCTGAATAAAAGGCACTCTGAAGCAGAATTTTTGTTCTGGGAAATTTGTTTTCTCTTTATGACCAATAATAAAAATCTGGGTAAAAGGGTAAAAAATTTAAACCATAATGTACAATACACAGGAACACAACAAATTCATTTAATTGGCGTGTCCTTGTACCCAACGTTAACAATTCAAGCGTCCTTGAGATTAAAACGTTCCGCTAACCACTTATGGAACAAAAACGACGTCTGTCGAAAGAAATTTGGTGAATGATCCCCATCAAAATATTTTTCAATTATTAAAATGCATCAACCATCTTGGTAAAATAAATTACTATCTTTCACATTCAAATTTGGAAAGCAAAATATATTTAGTAAATTCAGAATTTGTGTAGGTAAATTTCAAATGGGGTTCACCTACGATTTTTACGCTAATAGGTGGCGCATGTGTTCCATCAGTTATTACTTTCGGAACTCCTCGGCTAGCATCAATAACGTAACTAATGTAAACTACGATATTGATTTACAAAAAATGTATGTATTCGTGTAAAATGCCACAAATGCTGTGTTTAACAAGATGAGGGTAGCTACATTGTATCAAGAAGACTAACCATGCGACGAGAGTTCCTTGGACGCCAGGGAAATACGACGTGGTTTGCTCGGCACATAATGACATCTCAAGGACATCGGTTTCACAGAGTGTCGGGATTATTATGTTAGATATCTTCCAGTGTTGATTGAAAAAAAAGTTTATATTATTTTTACTTAAGCAATGGCTCCTCTAAGCATAGTGTTCAATATATTTAATAAGACATTAAGCACTAATGCTTAGAATGAAAATCGTTTATTTTCCACTATGTCCAAACTTTAAAGTAGACCTGAATACACCTCAGCTCTAAAAAATATTGCTTGTTTAAGTTAACTCGACCTTACCTAAAATTTAGTGCCTATAATCCTAGCTATTTTATTAGTTTTTCTCAACAAGCACAGTCTTGGAACATCTGCATGCCCAATATATCCAATGCAAAAAAAAAAAAAAAAAATCCTGGTGACCTTTACCTAAACTTTTTCACAGGGTTACCGGTAACCCTAAACACACAATTATTTTTTTAGGTCTCGTATGCATGTATCTTTTATCTCGTGTATGTATAAAAAATATTTTTGATCTACCCGATGCTTGAAAAAACAAATTGGATTCTCTACTGACAGACATAAAAAATCCCATGCCCCCCTTCCCTCTTTCACTAATAAAATTGTTGGTGTCTAATAAAGAAAACAAGTGAGTGGGAAGACATGTCACTTCACTCGGGCACACTAATTAATATTCCGTTTCCTAGCCGGCCAGTCTGTTCTTACTTGCATGCTTTAATAGTAGAGAAGCAACAAATACCAATTTTATAGTCTTTGGTTTGACCAGACTGGGACTCTATCCCATGGATCTAACACACTCAAGGCGAGAATGCTAACCATTACACCACCGATAAGATAGGAAACCATTTTGTCTACAGACCAATAACATAATACCACCACAACAAAATGTATGTGGTCGTATAAAAATCACACTGAAAAAGGAGCAGTCCTTCAAAACTTTCATTAAGCAAGGGACTTGTGCCCATGTTGTTTTGTTGAAGTTAGTTAATACAGTCAATATCATCAAACAAACATTAAGAAGATCATAGATTAGCTTCCAGTCAGATTTGAACCGACATTTTTTCAACTTTATTGAAATGTACTACCTTGTACTATAGAAGCCATAATGATTGTAATGTTACACAAAGTACACATACAGATAAATAAACCACTCAAACAAGTACTTCAACAGCATCTTGTACAAAGGACTGTATTTACGACATATTATTAACTACAGATGTACATGTATTTTAATCTTCACCAAGGATAGTTAAATGTTTAAATTGTGTATTTATTGACACTGATTACATCAGGTAATAATATTCATTAAAAAGTTGTTAATGTTTTCGTGATTCATGAAACCTTTTTTTTCTCTAGCTACTGTTAGTAGCGACTAGCCCCTTCTCTTAAATAGTCTTAAACTTAAAGGGTCAATATATTACTTTAATAACAATATATGATATAAATATACAAGTATGACATGACAAAAAGACAAATATTTAATGGCTGACAAAAAATTACGAATACCCAGAAAACTGAAGACTGAGACGCTCAGACAACTAAAAATCCGAACTGACATGAACTCAGATGCTCCATATGAGTCTGCAGTTCGAACTTCACTAATATCACTTTAAGGGCGAAAGAGCTGGGGGCAATTGCCCTCCCTACTTTTAAAAATTGAGGGAGGGGGGGGGGAATAGTTTTGCCCCCCTTTTTGGCATTAAATTTAAGAAAAAAAAACTTTTTTTACTATAGTATGGAAGCATATATTGTCCATTTAGCCAAGGGTATAAGGATATTTGGACAAGGGTATGCTTTGAAACCATAGTGACTTTTTTTTTATTGCTGCAGTTTTGAAAATATACCAAAAAAAGATGTATACCGAATGTAATGAGCATCATTTAAATTAGTATATTTATTGAGGTAATTACACATGATTGTGTATTTATATTTCAAAGATTAAAAAAAAATTGAAAATTGTGAAAAAAAAATAATGTTTTTTTTTTAAATGTAAAATGTTTCTTAAAAAACTTATGAGGGTACCCCTATTGAAAGCCCCATACTTTTTTTCTATTGAAAATATGCCCCGTTTTTTCACATTCTGAATGATGACATATGATGCTTTCAGTGTGTTGTTTTTGAATATTTAATAAAAAGAAAAGGTGTGTAAAAAGTTGGGTCATTTTTTTTTAATAAAAATGATTTTTTTTTCCTCACCTATGCCTGGATATAAATCCCATCTGGTTTTATAAAGGCAGTTAACTTCAAAATCTTCTTTTTCAATTATAATGGATAGCATAAATATGACAAATTCTCCTGGTCTTGTCTCTGAATCCTGTCACGAAAGCACATTCAAACTGATCCGTCATCATAATTTTAATGATGTTTTCTTTTCAGTCGGGGCAACTTGGACATTCAACAAATACAATAATATTGAAAAGTAACGAACATAAATCGTATGCTTGGGTTTTCGGTGTAATATGTACCTTTCAATCAAGTCAGTTTTTCGAACGTTTGTCGATGCATTTCGGCGTAGTAGATCATATTCGAGCTTCGGCACTGACCACAGCTGATCGCCGTCCGCCATCTTGGAATCGAATAACTGATAGTACACATGCGCCACCTGTCGGGAATGGGATAGGTGAACCCCCATTGAAGAAGGGCCCCATAGAAAGATACAAAGGGAGGGAAGAGTCTATATTAATAATATTGATTAGGAGTGTCATTTCTTATAAATTATTCATTTTCATACAATGTAGATACAAAATGTATATAAACACCATTTTGATAAAGTAAAACAAAATTTTAAGACTTTACCTTTGTTGATAAACTAAGAATATCCTTTATATAATGCACCTCATTTTCTAGAATTGAGGACACTTTATACTTATAAAAATTAACATTTTTTGTATGTCTTTTGTATTGTATGTTATGTCACTAACAACCAAACAATAGAAAAATAAGAAAATAAAACAACTCATTTGTCTCGATTATCTTAAGAATCCAAATCAAATTGGATAAACAAGAGTAAAACTGAGGCTCCCCAAAGCATGTGTTGTCTGCTAACTCGGATTTCAGATCCACAAAAAGAAAAAAATAAAGCAAAACAATCATGAGTGTGTATTCATACACCATTTTGATGCCACCAATTTTCTATCATCTTAAAACCAGATATTTTGTAAAGAACCGCCCAATGCACAGCCAAATTTGCCTACAAATGCTTCAACTGTTTCAGATAGGAATAATTGTGAAATGTCTTTCCTGTAGGGTTCGATGTTAAATTTATCCTCATGATCATCTTGGATTTCCGATTTTCAGAGAAAAAAGATAATTTGTAAGGGACCATTCAACGATTACTCATGTTCAGTTTGGGTTCAATCAAATATCTAGTTTCTGAGATGAATTACATTTTTGTATTTGTCCTGCAGTGGTGGTCATCTTAGATTTCCGATGGACAAAAACAAACTTTTTAAGAGGGTCAAATATGACATATTCCTACAAAATAACATGTTCATCCCACGTGTGGTTTCAGATAAGATTTTGAAACTTCAGCATCAGAAAGAATTGGTCGTAGAAGCCATGTTTAATTTCTGAACGAAATGAAAAACATGTAATGTTGAGAATCAAGCATGTAATATATCTACCATGTCTGGTTCTAATTGGGCCTGTGGTTAGTAAAAAATAGTTTTAAATGTTTATGGGCGAAGATGAATGCTAAATTATGGCAATAGCTAATTTTTGTTTTAATACTTGAAAACCATTATTTGTAAAATAATTCATTGTATTATTTCCATTAAAACCTACAGAAAATATTCTTCTTATTTTTTTTAGTGTCATAAGTTTGATGCAAATCCAAAAATATTTTAACAGAGAAGGTGTGTTTTTAAATGAATAAATAGGATAATTTTCAAAAGTTGACATATTTCTGTCAAGTTAGTGTAATTGTAATGAGATGTTTGTTGGATAGTTTTTTGTATACAGTGTACTAAGGTTTAGTATATCACAAAAAATAAACCGAACAAACACCTAATTTTAACATGATGTCCTTCTTTCGCTTTGTGAACAAACGAGCGATTTATCGATTGGTTATAATCTCATTAGCACATGCACATGTGACCGACTTTCCCGTCGTAAATGTACATCTTGATGAATTATCGTCTGCTCGAATTTGGCAGCATAAATTAAATTGTGTGCGACATATTCCGCAAACGTAAATATAAATACCTATCTTTCAATCAAAGTATACTACGGTATTTGTACTCTTAGACATATCAGAATCGAAATAATTCATGGAAGCCAGAATGAATGTGCTTTGAGTTTTAACATGGGTTGGCGGATATTGGTAAATTTTATCCCTCGCCTTGGCTCGGGATAAATCATTAATATCCACCAACCCATGTTAAAACTGAAAACACATTCTGACTTCCACGATTTATTTCTTAATTAGATTATGTTAACTGTTCCATGTGATGGAACATAAACAAGTTCCTTGTGTATGAAGAATGTCATATTCACAACAAGCATCAATTGTTTGGAGTGGTCATTGGTGTACCCTGTTGCAATGCATTTTTTCTGACCCCATCATTTATCCTGTCCCAAGCCATGACCTGCATTTCCAACATCAGATGATGTTGCCCCCTCTTTTTTGTGTTTCAGTGAGTGGTGATTGATATTTATAGAATTGTTGACCATTACTGTTTTAACTTTCTTTTCATAATCCTATACTTCTTTCCTTTATAACCATTATCCAAAGGCCACCTTTCAGCCATCAATTATTGATTGTAAGCTTAATTCTCATCATGAAAATATAAAAAAATGTACATAGCTGAAACACTGCTTACTTGACATTACAAAAATAATCAACTATTCAACCATATTAGTTAAGGATTGATCGCAATTTGTGTTCGGTTCATGGAGAAATACACGCAGGTTACGCATGGGTGTGTACAACCTGATTGAGGTTATTTCTAATGAACCGAACAAATAATTTCGATCAATCCTTATAAATTAATTCAAACTTGTTTTGTTATATTGAAAAATATATTTATTTTTTCAAAATATGGCAAATAATCGGAAATAAATTTATATAACCCCAAAGGTGCCTCATTTAAAGAAAATCGCCTGATGACAATGGCACGCGACGCCTTGAGAACGACGTCTATTATCATGCATGCTTTACAGGTATTGTCCATTCTCATTGGTAGCCAAGGATCACATATATAGCTAAGAGATCTAAGATTTCCCTTCAGTTTACTGAGAATGGCTAGGTTTTGTTAGTGCATTGTGTTTGGATCATGTACTTTTAGTTACAATATATGCTGGTTGGTTGTTAGTATTATAAAAAAAATAAAAAAAAGTTAAAAAAAAATAAAATAAAAATAAAAATAAAAATTACAGAACGATCAAGAAACTTCCCTAATCTGCTTAGTGTCACAGTATTTTTTTCCTTGATTTTGTGTAATCCATATCTCATTTATATTGGGACACTAGGGTATTAATGAGAATAGAATACAAATGCAAGCGCGAAATGATCGCGACTTCCGGTGTCCTATAATTATTAGCTACCATAATTATTAATATGAGACAGGCAGCCTGTTTGAAGGACGAAGTCCTAAAATTTCAATAATACGATGATCCATACACGTTAGCCTCACCGGACGCAATTACGAACAATTTCGATGATATTGACATTTGATAATAAATTTGACCAAATTGATGAAGCTGATTGCATGTTCATATTTCAGATTAAACACCAATATTCCTTTTGAATCATAGCCCATATATTATTCAATGCATTGTTACGGGTTTTAAACAGATTTTCATGACCCCGTTCTAGTCACTGTGTGACCTAGATCCGGACACAATTTCGAACGACATCATAATAACCTTTCTAGTGTAAATTATTTAATGACAACTGTTAAAATTGAAAGAGCATTCATTCATTTACGTTCACATATCCATTTGTATATAATACACATGAAATAAAAACCTTTCCTTTATTCATACCATAAATGTGTGCCAGTTTGCATTCGGAATTCCTTGGACTCTTCAATGAATAAGGTACATCACGGATTTTGACATTTTGGGATAGATCAAGGTAAGGAAAATGTATTATATTGACTGTTTTTGTTTTAATTTCAATGTGTTCTACATATGCATAGAACCAGGAGATCATATTCTTTCCAATTACAGGCATAAGATAACAAAATATGCGTACCTCAATGAATTTTAGCGATAGATTCCAAGTGCAATTGTCGATCGTTTTCTGTTTACAAATATGAAAACCCGTCGTCTGCAACATTCAACAACTGTGCATGAATAATTTTCTCCCAAAACACGAGTAATTTAGCGGGGTATCTATTTATAAAAGCATTTTTTTAATTCATGTTTTGAAAGAACAATTATGGGACATACTTTTTATTTCGTTCGTAATTGCGTCCGGTGAGGCTATTATCATTTATTTTGAATGAATTGTGTAGCCGATTTGTTATGGCGTCCATTTTATCTACGCCACTCTTCCTGTCCGGAGTTTCGTAGAATGAGATTTTTTTATTAGAATTTTATTAAAAGTTTATTTCGATTTTGCATAGAGTAAATAATCAAAGAATTGGGAATTTTTCATTGAAATAGATTTCTTTTGCGTTTCTAAATTATCAATTGATCTATTTTTTAAACTTCCGGTGAGCAGATTTTTGGCTATCAATATAGAAGGAAAAATCGGACAGCTTACCGTTAGAAGGACTTCGTCCTTTAGTAACCCGAATAATCCAGTCGTTATATTACGCTCCCTGCTGGTCGCTACCATGTTTGATAGATTCTTGGTAATTTATTTTTAACGAAAAAAGGAGGGTGGATGTAGACGAGGAAATCTATTTAATTAGATAGATTTATCCCAGAAATGGATAGCAAATTCCTTCATTGCATGGGATAGAAATCATGAAGTTTCCTATGAATATAAGCTACCTTGCATCTGTTCAATGCATGACACAGGTTTCAAAGTGTTATCCATGAAAATAAACTACCTTGCACCCTTCAAACATAAGCATAAACATCAGAGGTTTGCCCATGAAAATTAGCTACCTCACATTCCTTCATTGCATGGGATAGGAGTCATGGCGTTTTTCATGAAAATAAGCTACCTTACATCTGTTCAATGGATGACACAGGTGTCAAAGTGTTATCCATGAAAATAAACTACCTTGCACCATTCAAACATAAGCATAAGCATCAGAAGCTTGCCCATGAAAATTAGCTACCTCGCATTCCTTCATTGCATGGTCCATGAAAATTAGCTACCTGACCTTTCTTCATTTCATGGAATAGGAGTCATGAAGTGTTCCATGAAAATAAACTACCTTGCACCATTCAAACATAAGCATAAACATGAGAGGTTTGCCCATGAAAATTAGCTACCTCACATTGATTCATTGCATGGGATAGGAGTCATGGCGTTTTTCATGTAAATAAGCTACCTTGCATCTGTTCAATGGATGACACAGGTTTCAAAGTGTTATCCATGAAAATAAACTACTTTGCACCATTCAAACATAAGCATAAGCATCAGAAGTTTGCCCATGAAAATTAGCTACCTCACATTCCTTCATTGCATGGGATAGGAGTCATGGCGTTTTTCATGAAAATAAGCTACCTTACATCTGTTCAATGCATGACACAGGTTTCAAAGTGTTATCCATGAAAATAAACTACCTTGCACCATTCAAACATAAGCATAAGCATTAGAAGCTTGCCCATGAAAATTAGCTACCTCGCATTCCTTCGTTGCATGGTCCATGCAAATTAGCTACCTGACCTTTCTTCATTTCATGGAATAGGAGTCGTGAAGTGTTCCATGAAAATAAGCTACCTTACATTTGTTCAATGTATGACACAGGTTTCAAAGTGTTATCCATGAAAATAAACTATCTTGCACCATTCAAACATAAGCAGAAGCATTAGAAGCTTGCCCATGAAAATTAACTACCTCGCATTCCTTCGTTGCATGAGATAGGAGTCATGACGTTTTCTATGAAAATAAGCTACCTTACATCTGTTCATTGTATGTCACGGGTTTCAAAGTGTTATCCATGAAAATAACTACATTGCACACTTCAAACATAAGCATGAGCATCAGAAGCTTGTCCATGAAAATTAGCTCGCATTCCTTCGTTGCATGGGATAGGAGTCATGACGTTTTCCATAAAAATAAGCTACCTTACATCTGTTCAATGCATGACACAGGTGTCAAAGTGTTATCCATGAAAATAAACTACCTTGCACCATTCAAGCATAAGCATAAGCATCAGAAGTTTGCCCATGAAAATTAGCTACCTCGCATTCCTTCATTGCATGGTCCATGAAAATTAGCTACCTGACCTTTCTTTATTGCATGGAATAGAAGTCATGAAGGGTTCAATGAAAATAAGCTACCTTACATCTGTTCAATGTATTACACAGGTTTCAACATGTTATCCATGAAAATAAACTACAATGTACCTTGCGCCATTCAAACATAAGCATAAACATCAGAAGTTTGCCCAGAGGCGAGGGATAAAATTTACTAATATCCGCCAACCCATGTTAAAACTCAAAACACATTCATGCTTCCATGATTTATTTCGATTCTGATATGTCTAGGATTACCAATACGGTAGTATACTTTGATTGGAAGACGGTAATTTATATTTACGTTTGCAGAAAGTGTCACACATCATGTATGCTGCCAATGGAAAAGTCACTCACATTCACCGGCGCATGTGTGAACGAGATTATACCATCGATAAATCGCTCGTTTGTCAACAAAGCGAAAGAAGGACGTCATGCTAGAATTTGTGTTATCACCCTGGTATTCATCAAAGCTTTTCAGCAGACGTTGTCAAAGGTAACGTGAGCTATTAGTATAAACATATTTTATTAATTAATTCAATATTACACATTATGATAATACACACAAATTATATATACATTTAAATTAATCAATAGCATTCGGAAGCAAGTGGTTATACTTATATTAATCCGTATCCCTCTTGTTATCTGGTGTTCAAGGTTTAATTAGTTTCGAAAGGTAGAAGTGTATTGAGCTATTGCCATCATTTGATCCGTCGTCCATCTGTAAACTTTTCACATTTTAATCTTCTGCTCTGAAACCCCTTAGCCCAATGAACTGAAGCTTAGTAGGAAGCATCTATGTAAGGTTTTCTATAAAGATTGTTCATTTCGTCCTGATCCAATAACAAACATGGCCACCATAGGCAATTCTTATTGCTGATTGGTTGATTTCTAGAAAATCTTCACCTCTGAAACCGAGTATCCATAGGCAGTTATTGTTTCTGGTTGGTCAATTTCTAAAAATCTCTGAAACCGCTTGGCCAAATGAATTGAAACTTGTTAGGAAGCATATATGGAAGGTCCTCTATAAAGATTGTTAATTTCGGCTCAATTCGTAGCAAACATGGCCGCCACAGGCAGTTCTTGATGCTGATTGGTCGATTCCTAAACAATTCTTCGACTCTGAAACCGCTTGACCAAATGAACCTAACTTGGTAGGAAGCATCTATGGAAGGCCCTCTATAACGATTGCTCATTTAGTCCCGATCCCTTAACAAACATGGCCGCCACAGGCAGTTCTTGATGCTGATTGGCAAACATGGAGTCATCATAATTTGTAATCGTAATCAGTTGTAATTGATTGTATTTTATCATGTAATCGGATGTAATCTGTTCTCGGCCATTTTTTTATATTACATATACTCGTAATGTAATGGATTACATTCATTTAAACCCTGTAATCACGATTACTTTCTGATTACATTTAGATTACTTTTCATCATTTTGACTTATTTTGTATTAGCTAAAACATATATATCTCCTTAGATATTTAATGTTTGATTTATGTAAATGAATTTTCTTCATGAAATTTATTAAACAAGTTTACTAGAAAAATATTTAGTTTATTGACATCTGAATAAAGAAATATATAATGAAATTCCGCTCATTCCACCTAATCCCAATTTTTTAAAATTCATTAAAAAATCTAAAATTTCAAGTTATTTGTAAGTGGGAATAGGTAGTTTTAAAAAAAGTGGGATTAGATAGAAGACACCTGAAATTCAATATATTAAAATAAAGTGGCATTCACTACATGATCAAAAGATATTATTCTATGTTTAATTGCAATCAAAACAATCTCAGTTACCAAAAAAGTATTAAATATTATTTATGGCTTCGAAGACAACAACAAACAAATAATATCTCAATTTCAATTTCTTTTGGGTTTCAAAATTTCAGTGAAAACAGTTTTTCTGCTTGTGTAATGCAAAACAAGCTCTAAAATGTATAACTGATCTGACATAGCTTTCAAAATTTCATATATGAAACTGCTTCTATGATAGACTCACAATGTCCTCATGATTCCCATAAGATAAAGAAATATTTTATGTAAACCAAAACATAGGTACGTCATGAAGATTTCTTATGCAAGTTTAAAAAGAGTAATAAATTTCAATAAAGATATTATATAAAAAGCAAAATGTAAATTATGATTTTCAGAAACATTTATTTTAATTATGTATGTCATACATGTGATACAGTTGCTTTGCTACAACTGGAGATTTGCAAATTTTTGGCTGGAGATTTGGTCTCATAAATGGAGATTTTTTATCGACGTATTTGATGCGTGTTTTTATTGTTTATTGATGTTTTCCTTTTGTTTGTTTCAGTATTGAACCAACTGCATCCCATTTCAATATATATTGTTTACATTTCTGTCTTATTAGTAGTGTTTCATATAAAAACTGTATTTATAATTTATTCGTAATCATTCATAATCATAAGGTTATTACAAAACAATAACAATGAGGACAGAATGTTCTGAACAATGAAGTCATAGAGCACTAAAATTAAAAAGTCACTTTGCTGCTGGTGCGTTGGGTGATAGCATACGTTTCGACATTTTTGTGGTTTATCAATTCCATCCTGGAACTTGGTCACTATGATGTTGGTACTAGAATAACAAAATATTTTCAATCATACATATTACAAATTAACTGACAAATTGCAAGTTGTAATATTTGTAAAATTTTGAATTTTTTTGTGTGAAATTTAGCAGTGGTGATTGTTACATAATTTGGTGTCATAAGACCTTAATTACACATTTTATCTGTGACACAGGTTAACTGCTAGTTTATTATATATCCGCAATATACTTTGACAGGATGTTTGAAATTATTTGATATATATTATTAAAATGGGCAAATGTATGTTATAATATTTACTAATAGTATAAGATCATGATGGATTGAATATTGGTCATAGTTATATGACACAACATATTTTTTGGAAAAAAAAGGAAATTGAGAATTGCTGTTTATAATTTACAATGTGTTGTCTGTTATTGTAATGATCACAGTAAAACTAAATTGTAGTTCATAGTTCTGAGTAAGGAATACAGATCCATAATTACTTTTTAGAGTGATTGGTCGATTCCTAAAAAATTCTTCTACTCTGAAACCGCTTGGCCAAATGAACCTAACTTTGTAGGAAGCATATATGGCTGGCTCTCTATAAATCTATAAAGATTGCTCATTTAGTCCTGATCCCTTAGCAAACATGGCCGCCATAGGCAATTCTTGTTTCTGATTGGTTGATTTCTAAAAATCTTCTCCTCTGAAACCGCTTACCCAAATGAACCGAAACTTGGTAGGTAGCAAAAGATTGCTCATTTTGGATCCGTTAACAAACATGGCCGGCACAGTCAATTCTTGTTGCTGATTGGTCGATTCCTAAAAAATCTTATACTCTGAAACCGCTTGGCCAAATGAACCGAAACGTGGTAGGTAGCATCTATGGAAGGCCCTCTGTAAATGTTGCTCATTTTGGATCCGTTAACAAACATGGCCAGCACAGGCAATTCCTGTTGCTGATTGGTCAATTTATAAAAAATCTTCTCCTCTGAAACCGCTTACCCAAATGAACCGAAACTTGATAGGTAGCAGCTATGGAAGGCCCTCTATAAAGATTGCTCATTTCGTCTCGATCAACAAACATGTCCACCACAGACAATTCTTGTTGCTGATTGGTTGATTTCTAAAAAATATTCTCAACTTACTGAGCCTCTAGTTTATATATTGTATTGTATTATATGTATGCTAATGTTCCACCATACCTGTCTGAGTTTTTCAATAAAATCTTTAAGAAATAACTTGTGCTAAGATACTTTGTGTGTGAGATATTATCATGTATATATGGCTGTTATTTAATTATTAAATTGACAAGTATGTGTGATAAAAGTATCTGTACTTACAAAACATACCAGCGTGATGCAAAATATTTATTTGAGCTATATTCAATGACATTACAGACATTTTCATATGTTGTACCAGCGTCTGGAAATCTATTTTTTAAAGGCCGAGTACATCATCCAAGTGATGAACAGTGCAGTGAAAGATAAATGAGGTGTAGGCAGCTCGTTAAACCTCTCTCCCATTAAGGCCCCGATTCAATGCAAACGCAAACTTCTAAACATTTATTGATAAATAATCGGGATAAATGTACATAAGAAATTAGGATGCAGGCGCCCTCAAGTACTACTGTTATTCCAACATGTATAAATTTGTAGGCCATTCTGAAGTTATATCCTCAAAACAGAAAAAAAAAACAAAATAAAACTAGATATTAATCTGTTATCAAAAACAAACAAATACAAAACAAAACAAACCAATCATAAAAAAAAATATCAAAATGAAAGAAAAAAACCAAACATGAATGCACCTTTTATCAATCTGACTTAGTTCTATACACATAATTTTCATAAGAGATACAGGTAACTAATTTACCTGGAAATGTTACATACATTTTGTATCTATCATATTAAACAATGAGTGTATCTTGTTTTCAAGGAAAACATTCTGATATATAGCTACATTGCTAAAAAGAGGTAATAAAAACGTAGATATCAAATTTAGTGCGCATGAACGTTTCTGGAATAACCTTCATCAGGTAGCTCAACATCAAAAGATTGGAAAGCCAAATAATTTAATAGTTTTGGAAGCATAATATCTATGGGTATTGATGTTATGTAGGAGTTTCTTTACACCTGGTAGAGATATTGGGAGTGCTATTTTTATGGTGTGGGTTTTGGTGCAGTCGGGGATGTTGTCTTGTGATTCCACGGTGAATACGGACTGACACTGTTGGGGATGTTGGATTTTTGCTTTGTGTCAGCTGTGATCTGTCCATCGCTCCTCATTGGTGTGACACCTGTTTTGTCAGTACCTAAGGATTTTATATATAACAACTTCTTTCATCACATATTGCTTAAGATTTTGACCAAGATATATTTTTTCTGGTACCCGATTCATGTCGAGCGACGCCGAGAAACTTACAATATAAGCGAGAACGTCTAAAACGCTTAGAACGATGTCTGTTTCTGCTCTTTTTAGACAATTTGGCAGTTGTTTTTTTAACTATGAGACATTGCAAAATAAACACAATATACGTATATTGTCGGGAAATATAAAAACTGTACGTAACAGCTTTAGTGGGTGAGTGAGCGATTGTTTAACGCCAACTCAGCTATTTTATAGCTATATCATGGCGAGACCAAGTTAATTTGCAATGAGATGATGATGATGTCCGCTTTTTTCTAGACCAACACGCTTAGATTTTTGCATAGTGTTAGCTAACGGAAACAACAGTCCGCGGATATACATGTCGCTCCACTCGGACACAATATCCTGATCCCGAGCCAACCAGTCTTTGCTCTTTCTCCTTAATTCTGCGTGCTTTGCATTATAAGCAACAAATACCAGTTGATAATCTTTGGTTTGACCCGATCGGGACTCGAACCCACGATCTACCGCACTCGAGGCGAGCACGTTAACGATTACACTACCGATGAGAGTCTTTGGTGAGCATTTCTGGTCTTTTTCTCTCAGCGAATACATATATTGTCTACATAAATGACAATAGATAACGTAACAATACAATTACATTTGGTAACGTCAACTTTTCGCGCTTTCACAATCCTTCAGAAGACACATAAAAAGCGACTTTTTGAGTACATGTATATAAACATATTTATATTTTGCCATCTTCCACATTCTGTTGGAAATTTATGATTTAGGGTTCTATTTTTACAAAATCCAAATAAGAAATTGTCATCAAGAGTGTGCAAATAGTTTCAGTTTCGAATTTAAATTAATCTAATAGCTACCAGTTCTTTAATATTGTAATGAATAAAGTTCTCAACTTTCATTATTAAATATGGAACATAATTTTATTTATTTCTTGAATTAAGAATATAGTATCAATAATTAAGTAAATGAGTTAATTTCTTTATTTCAAGAGGGTAACACGGTTAGCAATAATAAAAGTGTGATTAATAATTAATATATACAATAAGTATAATACAATTAAAATACGTTTTTTCGTGAAATTTGAATTCGGACTTGGAACAAAGGAATTTCCATTATCAGATATGATCTTATTAAGTTAAAGAATGATTTGCATAGTTTGAACATCAAATAAATATTAAATTCTACCATAAATAGTCCACCAATCTACTTTTAATAGAGGACGGTAGTCCTCATTACGGTAGACCACATTGGTAAATCACCACATACTGATGGACTATTTCTCGCGTCGGTCTCGCCTGGCGAGACTAAAAATGTTGGGGGCTGACATTTAAACACGGATGTGGAAAGCCAACACAGATACGAAAGTGAATACTTTCATGAAAAAGATTTAAATAATAGCTACTTTGTTTTGCTTTTGTGAAATTAAAGCTTGTATTTTCATTCCCAAGTCAAAAAAAATCAAAATTACATCCATTTCATTTGCAACTGCGTCAATTCCGTAAATCGTGACGACATGTACAGTGTACTGTAAAGAAACACAGCCCTTTTTTCGAGCGTGTCCAGATAAAAAAAACCTTTCTAGTTACGGATTAGTAAAAGATGATTATAGAAGGTCTCCTGTAATCTAAAAGATTTTAGATTTTGATTGCTAGGACTAACATTATTTTCGTTTTCAATAAGTATATTTTTAAGATCACCTGTTATTGCCTTTTTCAACCTCGTCCATTGTGAAATCCAGTTTCTTTTATCGATCAGTGTATCAAATATAAAATTTGAATCTTTAAAATAATTTTTTTCACAATTCCATATATCACGAACTTTATGTATTCCACTCTGTGCAAAATTTGGGGAAAAAATAGGCTTGCCATTGAAAACAATATTTGAGTTGCCATATAAAGGTTGATCCAATACTTCTAGTTTTGTCATTGGTGTTTGTAAGAGTAAAAAGTTTGACCACGATTAAAGTAAATGTTGATAATAAATTGGCAATGTATTAATTTGTAAACCTTTAAAGTCTGAGCATGTAGTATAAACATATTCCGTATTATAGATTTGGTCATACTTTTTTTTACCACCATTTACCTATAGAATTCCAATTGTCATGTTTGCCGTTTAATATTTAATGCATACTTTTGAATTGTTTAGCCTTAATGAGCGAATCAATGTTAATTATAACCATATCCCCTTCCTCAACTCGCAAACAGCACACATCTCTTTTTCCACCCTTAACTCTTCCCTCACCCTTAACCATGCTTACCCCTTCCCCCACCCTTAACCATGCTTACCCATTCCCCCACCCTTAACCATGCTTACCCATTCCCCCACCCTTAACCATGCTTACCCATTCCCCCACCCTTAACCATGCTTACCCATTCCCCCACCCTTAACCATGCTTACCCCTTCCCCCACCATTAACCATGCTTACCCCACCCTTAACCATGCTTACCCCTTCCCCCACCCTTTACCATGCTTACCCCTTCCCTCACCCTTAACCATGCTTACCCCACCCTTAACCATGCTTACCCCTTCCCCCACCCTTAACCATGCTTACCCCTTACCCCACCCTTAACCATGCTTACCCCTTACCCCACCCTTAACCATGCTTACCCATTCCCCCACCCTTAACCATGCTTACCCATTCCCCCACCCTTAACCATGCTTACCCCTTCCCCCACCATTAACCATGCTTACCCCACCCTTAACCATGCTTACCCCTTCCCCCACCCTTTACCATGCTTACCCCTTCCCTCACCCTTAACCATGCTTACCCCACCCTTAACCATGCTTACCCCTTCCCCCACCCTTAACCATGCTTACCCCTTACCCCACCCTTAACCATGCTTACCCCTTACCCCACCCTTAACCATGCTTACCCCTTACCCCACCCTTAACCATGCTTACCCCTTCCCCCACCCTTAACCATGCTTACCCCTTCCCCCACCCTTAACCATGCTTACCCCTTCCCCCACCATTAACCATGCTTACCCCTTCCCCCACCCTTAACCATGCTTACCCCTTCCCCTTTTCTCACCCTTCCTTTCCCATTTAGCCATTTTCCCACCACCTTAAACCTTCACCTTTTCCCACCCTTAACCTTCCCCTTTTTCCACACTTAACCCTTCCTCCTTTTCCCACCACCCTTAACCCTTCCACTTTTCTACCCTTAACCCTTTTCCACCCTTTTCCCACCACTCTTCCCCCTTTTCCACCCTTAACCCTTCCCCTTACCCACCCTTATCCCTTCCCCTACCACCCTTAACCCTTCCCCCTTTTCCCCACCACGCTTAACCCATCCTCCTTTTCCTACCCTTAACCCATCCCACTTTTCCTACCCTTAACCCATCCCACTTTTCCTACCCTTAACCCATCCCCTTTTTCCTACCTTTAACCCTTCCCCCTTTAACCCACCGTTAACCCATCCCCTTTTTCCCACCACACTTAACCCATCCCCTTTTTCTACCCTTAAACCTTCCCCACCCTTAGCCATACCCCTTTTGTCTATCCCACCCTTAACCGTCCCCCTTTTGTCTATCCAACCGTTAACCCACCCCTTTTACCTATCCAACTTTTAACCCTCCCCTTTTGTCTATCCAACTTTTAACCCTCTCCTTTTGTCTATTCAACTTTTAACCCTCCCCTTTTGTCTATCCAACTTTTAACCCTCTCCTTTTGTCTATCCAACTTTTAACCCTCCCCTTTTGTCTATCCAACTTTTAACCCTCTCCTTTTGTCTATCCAACTTTTAACCCTCCCCTTTTGTCTATCCAACTTTTAACCCTCTCCTTTTGTCTATCCAACTTTTAACCCTCCCCTTTTGTCTATCCAACTTTTAACCCTCCCCTTTTGTCTATCCAACTTTTAACCCTCTCCTTTTGTCTATACCACCCTTATCTCTCCCCTTTTGCCTATACCACCCTTATCCCTCACCTTTTGTCTATACCACCTTTATCCCTCACCTTTTGTCTATACCACCCTTATCTCTCACCTTTTGTCTATACCACCCTTATCTCTCCCCTTTTGTCTATACCACCCTTATCTCTCACCTTTTGTCTATACCACCCTTATCTCTCCCCTTTTGTCTATACCACCCTTATCCCTCACCTTTTGTCTATACCACCCTTATCTCTCACCTTTTGTCTATACCACCCTTATCTCTCCCCTTTTGTCTATACCACCCTTATCTCTCCCCTTTTGTCTATACCACCCTTATCTCTCCCCTTTTGTCTATACCACCCTTATCTCTCACCTTTTGTCTATACCACCCTTATCTCTCCCCTTTTGTCTATACCACCCTTATCTCTCACCTTTTGTCTATACCACCCTTATCTCTCCCCTTTTGTCTATACCACCCTTATCTCTCCCCTTTTGTCTATACCACCCTTATCTCTCACCTTTTGTCTATACCACCCTTATCCCTCACCTTTTGTCTATACCACCTTTATCTCTCACCTTTTGTCTATACCACCCTTATCTCTCCCCTTTTGTCTATACCACCCTTATCCCTCACCTTTTGTCTATACCACCCTTATCTCTCCCCTTTTGTCTATACCACCCTTATCTCTCACCTTTTGTCTATACCACCCTTATCCCTCACCTTTTGTCTATACCACCCTTATCTCTCCCCTTTTGTCTATACCACCCTTATCTCTCACCTTTTGTCTATACCACCCTTATCTCTCCCCTTTTGTCTATACCACCCTTATCCCTCACCTTTTGTCTATACCACCCTTATCCCTCACCTTTTGTCTATACCACCTTTATCTCTCACCTTTTGTCTATACCACCCTTATCTCTCCCCTTTTGTCTATACCACCCTTATCTCTCCCCTTTTGTCTATACCACCCTTATCTCTCCCCTTTTGTCTATACCACCCTTATCCCTCACCTTTTGTCTATACCACCTTTATCCCTCACCTTTTGTCTATACCACCCTTATCTCTCACCTTTTGTCTATACCACCCTTATCTCTCCCCTTTTGTCTATACCACCCTTATCTCTCACCTTTTGTCTATACCACCCTTATCTCTCCCCTTTTGTCTATACCACCCTTATCTCTCACCTTTTGTCTATACCACCCTTATCTCTCCCCTTTTGTCTATACCACCCTTATCCCTCACCTTTTGTCTATACCACCCTTATCCCTCACCTTTTGTCTATACCACCTTTATCTCTCACCTTTTGTCTATACCACCCTTATCTCTCCCCTTTTGTCTATACCACCCTTATCTCTCACCTTTTGTCTATACCACCCTTATCCCTCACCTTTTGTCTATACCACCCTTATCTCTCCCCTTTTGTCTATACCACCCTTATCTCTCACCTTTTGTCTATACCACCCTTATCTCTCCCCTTTTGTCTATACCACCCTTATCTCTCACCTTTTGTCTATACCACCCTTATCTCTCACCTTTTGTCTATACCACCCTTATCTCTCCCCTTTTGTCTATACCACCCTTATCTCTCCCCTTTTGTCTATACCACCCTTATCCCTCACCTTTTGTCTATACCACCCTTATCCCTCACCTTTTGTCTATACCACCCTTATCTCTCACCTTTTGTCTATACCACCCTTATCCCTCACCTTTTGTCTATACCACCCTTATCCCTCACCTTTTGTCTATACCACCCTTATCTCTCCCCTTTTGTCTATACCACCCTTATCTCTCCCCTTTTGTCTATACCACCCTTATCTCTCACCTTTTGTCTATACCACCCTTATCTCTCCCCTTTTGTCTATACCACCCTTATCCCTCACCTTTTGTCTATACCACCCTTATCCCTCACCTTTTGTCTATACCACCCTTATCTCTCACCTTTTGTCTATACCACCCTTATCCCTCACCTTTTGTCTATACCACCCTTATCCCTCACCTTTTGTCTATACCACCCTTATCTCTCCCCTTTTGTCTATACCACCCTTATCTTTCCTTTTTTGTCTATACCACCCTTATCCCTCACCTTTTGTCTATACCACCCTTATCCCTCACCTTTTGTCTATACCACCCTTATCTCTCACCTTTTGTCTATACCACCCTTATCTCTCACCTTTTGTCTATACCACCCTTATCTCTCACCTTTTGTCTATACCACCCTTATCTCTCCCCTTTTGTCTATACCACCCTTATCCCTCACCTTTTGTCTATACCACCCTTATCCCTCACCTTTTGTCTATACCACCCTTATCTCTCACCTTTTGTCTATACCACCCTTATCTCTCCCCTTTTGTCTATACCACCCTTATCTCTCCCCTTTTGTCTATACCACCCTTATCTCTCCCCTTTTGTCTATACCACCCTTATCTCTCACCTTTTGTCTATACCACCCTTATCCCTCACCTTTTGTCTATACCACCCTTATCTCTCCCCCTTTTCCTCCCTTAATCCCTATTACAGGGATCGTCCCTTATTCAGGGGACCAGATGCACACAGAGTTCTATAAAGACCAATGTGCAATGGTCCCATAATATCTATAATGAACTGGAATTACTAGCAATAACTTTTTTTTAAACACTTTATTCAAATAAAATCACATATATACGTAATAAAATGCTACATAAGTAGCAGCAAAATCACAGATAAATTAACAATATATTAACCTAATGATCTAATTATATGTTCATTTTCAATAAAATGTTACATTTAATATATTATCTTTCACATTACAAAACAAATCATTGTTACACCAATATTCATTGAATTTCATTATTGGTAACCTTTCAAAATCTGCCAACATTCTCAATTTTAATTGAGATACAAAATTTATATATAATATATTTGAATTTACATTTTTCTTTTCAAAATGTTTCACATTTCTATTTAGTCAAACAGTTTTACAATATAGAGATATAATCAATAAAATTACACTTTTTGTTTTATTATTACTGATATCAATATCTTGAAGTACAATATTTTTAAATTTTAAACACATAATGCCATTAGACAAAGCAAATATCCAATTTTTAATTAATAATAACAGTTTTGATTTATAAGTACATTGAAAGAACAAATGTCTTAAAGTTTCAACTTCATTACAATATACACATTTATACGTTTTAGAAATATTATATTTAAACATTAAAATATTAACAGGTAGAATTTCATGAATAATTATATACATAACATCTCTAGAAAACTTGTCAATAAATTTATCAAAAACATTTTTGAATACAAAAGAATAATCAATATCAACGTTTCGTTTTACAATTTTAATAATATGTTTATCATTATCTAATAATAGATTGTATAAAGTTTTCGTAATGTATTGTCCTAATACAACATCATTACATTTATCTTTAAAAGTATTCAGTACCTTTAAACATTTATTGTACGATGTTGCATTTATTTGACGACCTATGATTGGATAAAATCATTCTTAAAAATAACGGCAGAAGGCAGAGCCATATATGGGAATCACGATACCGGTAATAAGATTAATACACTTTACTGATCAGTGGAAAATTCCATTTCTAAAAATAAACGATAGAAGTCGTGAAGGTGACTGCAGCATTGTATAATCTATTGTTGTATAATTTGACCTTGACGCTGTCGAAATGAAGAAATTTTGTAATTTGTAATTGATAACTGAGACACGACGTATGCCAAGTGTACGTGACCAGGCTCACTATATATATGTGTGTGTATTTTGAATTAGCATAATTAAACACCACTGCAAAAAAAATGATGATTTATATTTTCTTCTAAAACAACACAGTAAAAAATCTCTTCTTGAGGCACAATAAAAAAGAAAGAAATTAACGTTTCTAATAAACTACTTAAAAGAATGTACGGCTAACAAATCCCGAGTCAGTCCTTCTTATACACAATGGTCACGGAACAACACTATATATATATATGTGTGTGTGTATTTTGATTTAGAATAACACAGTAAAAAATCTCTTCTCGAGACACAATAAAAAAGAAAGAAATTAACGTTTCTAATAAACTACTTAATAGAGTGTACGGCTAACATATCCCGAGTCAGTCCTTCTTATACACAATGGTCACGGAACAATTGTTGAAATTTTGCTGTTGATTGACACTGTGCTTTACGACGAATGTTTCCGTAAATTCTGCAAACAGTTTATTTAAGTTCATTTAAGTCCACGCCTTG
The DNA here is from genome assembly GCA_963383655.1 of Bathymodiolus septemdierum. Classification (NCBI taxonomy): domain Eukaryota; kingdom Metazoa; phylum Mollusca; class Bivalvia; order Mytilida; family Modiolidae; genus Bathymodiolus; species Bathymodiolus septemdierum. Next base: position 1,050,064 of record OY726530.1, read on the forward strand.
TGCGGTTATGAAACGATGCAAATGGAAATTACAAAAGGTCAGTGGGCGGGGCATAATTTTATCTAGTGACCATTACGTAGGTCAGTGGGCAGGGCTTAATTTTATCTAGTGACCATTACGTATTTAGCCTTATAACTTCCAACAAAGTCCGTAAAACATAGTTCGTGGAAAAAACTTAGTTACTGTTTCAAGTTATAGATCAATATCGTACAAAAATGTTCTCAGCTCTCTAGTGACTGATCATGCTTATTTAGACGCTCACCCTTCAACAATGTACTGACCGTCTAAATAAGCATATTCAGTCACTAGGGAGCTTAGAACATACAAGATTACTATGTGGAACAGATAGTGACGCTAAGCTAAAATTAAAATCCCTTAATTGATAACCTATCCAATATATTGAAAAACTTACAAAGAGGGAGAGGCGTTAAGGTGCAAAATTGGCCCCACATTTTATCAAAAAATAATGCTTGACATAGAATAGAAACAATTTACTAATTTAATTTACAAATTTTCAAAAAATATATCTTTCCGTGAGATTGGGTACGCTATGACGTCATAATGACATCATGCTTAAACGGATAATGCTAAAAATGGACTATAAACGACATATTCAATGTACATTTTAGCTATTTTATATACCTCCACAGTCTTCCACCAACACTAAATTGAGCAGTTGTTTTGAGTATAGAGGGTTAATGATTGTATCAAAATATTTTGTTGGTGGAGGATTGTGGAGGTTGCTAAATATTAATTTATTTATAACCTTGGCCAGACCCTTAAAATCAATATTTTCACTCTTCTGATTGTATATATGATACCATTATGTATATATACACAATCTCTGTACATTTTATCATTCATTTCAAGTAATGAAATTCATCAGTAAATAAACTGTTTCTGTAAATAATTGTATTTATCTTAAATACAGTTTGTATACATTGAAACCAGGAGAAAAACTCAGTGCATGCAGTCCGGCGTCAACGCGATAAAAAGAACTGGGGACTATAAGTTCCATATATGGCCCCATATTTGATGAATCATTATCTTAGAAAATACTTGATTAAAATTTGATGTGTTTTATTTTATAGACGACATCATACTTTTGATGTTAAAACTTGTTTCCAACAAAATCGATACGTATTTGACGTCATTGTGACGTCATGAGCGTTATTTGTTTTCTGTATTTCGTTGAATTTTGCCCGCGATATTTCGACGGTTTTCGAAGAAATTAAGCACCTCCGTAGTCGTGCACCAGACAATATTTTACCAGATTATTAAAATAAATAAAACACAACTACTGTTAAAGTATTTTTTTGGTGCACGAGGTGTTAAATTTCTTGAAAAACCACGGGAAAATGCTCAAATATTATAAGCGCTTAGATGACGTTTTGATGTTTGAGAAGCAATATTTGCCGTAAAAAACGATGGTATGTCGGCACGTAACAGTTATATAACATAAAAATAAAATAAACACCACTTCATCCAAAAGAGGTTTTTTTTCATAAGCCCCCAATTATTGATTATATATTTTCTTCCGGGATACAGAAATAGTTATTACCACCGGGATACTGAGGTACAGTGCTGTTCCATAATTTACCGGCAAAATCCAAGATGGCGGCATTCAAGCATCAAGTTTTGTATTAATAAAAAACCAGTAAATTTATGAAAAAGGTGCTTACCTTTACTCAATACTTTGTCATTTCTCCCTTCACCTTCAATACTTTGCGTAAGCGCTTTGGAATCGAGTGATAAAGTCCTTGAATGTAGTCCACACTGAGATTTTCCCAAAATGTCTTTGATGGCCACTGACAATTCATCGGCAGTGTTCAATACTTCAACTCTCTGCTGCAATCGTATTTTCAGTTTTAGCCACACGTTCTCGATTACGTTTAAGTCGGGTGACTGTGCAGGTCACTCGAGGCAATTTGTTTGGTTCTCTTCCTTATAGTTTTCAACGTCGTTTGCTCGATGTATGGGAGCGTTGTCGTCCTTAAATAAACAGTCCTGCTCTGGAAAATGTCTCGCAATCACAGGCCATAAGTTGTCCTCGAGAATTTCAATGTATTTATGTCTATTTATCGTGCCATTCACTGTCGTAATTGTCCCCACACCGTAGTGCGATATGCATCCCCAAATCATGACCGAAAGTTTTCTCTGGGCCGGTGGACAAACACAATCTCTGGACTCGGCCTCGTCCTTTTTCCGCGGCCTCGTCCTTTTTCCGCCAAATATAAATCCGATTATTGTTTCCAACGACCGCCTGACTTTCGTCTGAAAATATAACTCTGTCCCACTGACCTTCAATTCTCCAATGAAGCTTTTCTCGGGCCCATTTCACACGCTTTTTCCTGTTAACCTCTCTGATCCTGACTTTCTTCTTTACAACTCGCCTGTTGTATCCTTCTTGATACAAGGAACGCTGAACTGTTCTTTTAGACACCTCAGTCTCTCTATTTTCATTAAATCTTGTTGTCACGTCCTTCAATGGGGTCTTACGGTCGCTCCGAACTAGCCTAACAAGCCCCCTTGTGTCTCTCTCGTCCAGCAAACGATGACGTCCCGTATGAGGCTTGTTTTCCACTGATCCTCAGCGCTTAAAACGAACAACTACATCCGAAACCGTTCCTCTAGGAATATTCAAGGTATCTGCAATCTCCTGTAGTTTATGACTACTCTTACGCATTTCTACGATCACATTTTTGATGTCATTTGACAACTGTTTACGTTTTCCAGCCATGATGAAAATATCAATTTTTTGCCCTAACATAGCAGACGACAGGTTTATTTCCGGTCTTATTTTAAAAATAGGTTTAAAAATACATTGTCATAAAATAGATGTTTATTTATTCCCCAGGGTGAAATACAACAGTGTAATTTATTGTGACACCCGCTACGCTTGAATGCCGCCATCTTGGATTTTGCCGGTAAATTATGGAACAGCACTGTAGGTTTAATGGTCTATCGATGCTACTTCTAAAATGAAGGAAAATAGTTTGACCCAAAAGGAGTAGATATGTTTTGGGCACAATCCAACATATCCTTAAGAAGATTTTGAAGATACCACAGGGGCAATCAGAATCTGTATATGCGTTCTGTCATGTGCATAAGTTATTGTTTGCATGAATGACAGACAATATTCATCATATTGTTTTCTAGCTTCTGAACTGTCGATCGAGAAAAAAATAAAATATTCTAGACAGGCAGCATATAGCCAGTCAACGAGGTTTGCAATTAATATCTCGCATGCACAATAACGACCCACCACCACAAGGTGTGGAAAATAGAAATATTCTTCTGTGGTTTAAATGCGTATTAACTGCATTACATGTAAACTGTATTATTCTGTTTCATAAAGTTCTTTAACTAGAACAGATTTTTTTTTACCCTTGAGTGAAATTGTGTTGTAATAAAATATCGTGAACGTGATGTAAAAATATTAAATCTTCAAAAAGATTCCTTGTAGTATAATTACTCGATAATTATCTACTCTTCAACCTCGTATCCATCCAACACAGCCTTTGTATTAATTCGTTAATTATTTACAATATATCTCTATATGTATTATATGTATGCTCAGAATGATCATTATACTATGTGAATTTATTGTATAAATGGGAGAAGACTTCATAAGTTGGTAAAACTTGTGTCCTATCCCTTTTGTTAATATAACAAATAAAATCATCATAAACTAAAAAACTAAAAATATGAAAGCATTTCAAGGTATATTTTAAATGAGGTTGAAACATGTCGCCATTTGATATCAATTTGGTTGTATTTCATTTTGACGATTTTAATCACAACCATATTTTTTTTAACAATTGCAACTCAGCTGTTTTTTTTCATAACATATAATAAGTTTCTGAATTGATATGATCCAATATGTACATTATCAATGTCATAGCAGACGATGAAACCAAAATTGGTCTGTATGAGATATATTTTTTAAATGATTAAAGCTTTGTTAATGTGACGAAAAAATACAATTTGAACGTGAAATAATAGATGTGGTACGTAGTTCTTACATTTAAAGATGACATTTTTAGATCAGATTCCTTGAGATCATTCATGCAATTTCAGCATCATAATATAACCTCTGACAAATGAAGCGATCAAAATAATGAGAGATTTTATCACGTGAAGCAAGTTGTCGAAAACAGGAGACCGTCGAAAATGGGTGACGTTGCGACATTACTATTCGTTCACTTTAATTTCATAATACAGTTTCAGAACATTTTTTATTCCTGAAATCAATCCACATTGTATATTAAGTCAAATTTATGCTTTGTTTATTGAGTTTTATTATGCTTTGTTTTTGTTTTTGTTTTTGTTTTTAAAGGGATATTGTCTACCAGCTGCGTAATTTTTTCATACCCAAAATTATTGTCGATTTCCGTATTGACCTTCATAAAATGAAGATTAACACCGAGTTATGCTGCAAAAGATACCATTTTTTGACAAAAAAGACCCAAAACTATCGCTATTTTAATTATTGTCCTGATGACAAGAATTCAAATCTATTCATATGATCTTCTATGTGAACCCGTCTTGAGCGTGCGCACTGTTTATAAACAATAAACAACATGTCGGAAGAGAAAGGTCAACACGTGGAAGAAAGCGGACTTTGACGGATTCAGAGATAAAGAGGAAAAATCGTCATGGAATAGATCTGTTGGCACCACAATAAATAAATACTATATCAATCAAATGGTGAAAGATGCAGGTTAGATACGGACACTGCCATAATATCTGGTCAAACTGTGGAACAGAACCATTCGCCGTGACAATGGAGAAACTAGCCACAGGAACGCTTACTCTACAGGAACACAAAGCAAAATTCGCAGGGAAAGGTGAAGTCAGCTCCCTTTGTTCTATGTGCAAACAGGAGACTGAAAACACGGCTCATTTCATACTGCAATGTGCAAGCCTACAGGAAGTTAGAAAACCATTCATGGATAAAATGCTATCATATCTGGAAACAAATGAGAATCTGACACCTTATGTCACAGACCTACTGGAGGATCAAAATATGCTACAGCTACTAATTGACTGTACAAAATTTGACTATATACCACTAAAGGAAAGGAACTATTTGGAAACCTTATCCAGAGGTTTATGTTATAAACTGTACCTGCAACTATTACACAAAATAACTACGGTATCATAATAGGATCTAATAAACCAGAGGATTAATAAGATATCGACACCGTTAGAGAGCAGACAGACGTAGATTAGGCATATATATTTTTTTTTATGACCCGTGTATATATATATATATATATATATATATATATATATAAGATTTAGCAGGGTGAAAGCTTGCTGAATCTCGTAACGAATAACTTTTTCTTTTTAGCAATTTTAATTGGATATGCCAGGACATTTTAAACGGTTTTAGAATGAAATTTTAGTGGACAATGTATATAATAACGTACCATCCATCGGCACACTAGAAGCTATTCTTTTTACTTTTTATCAATACAACTGACTCTTTTATGACCCGTGTATATAGAAATAGATATTTTTAAATACTTTTAAACCCGTTTTAAACTAGATAGGGATATGTTAGAGATAAGTTAGGGATAAGTGATAGGGGCACACCATACCAGACATTTATGATTCTGGATTCATATTGATTTTCAAGGTCATATGTCAAAGATCAAGGTCACAGGCTAAAATTTTTACCACGTAGCATCCTTGTGAACACTCTAGAATCAACATCCTTCAATGGATTTTTGACAAAACTTGGTACATACTTAGTCCTTAAGATAATCTGAAACCCTATTGATTTTCAAGGTCATAGCATCATAGGTCAAAGGTCAAGATAACCGGGTCAAAAGTTTACCGCGTAACATCCTTGTGAACACTCTAGAATCAACATCCTTCAATGGATTTTGACCAAACTTGGTACATACTTAGTCCTTAAGAGAATCTGGAACCCTATTGATTTTCAAAGTCAAAGGTCAAGGTCACCGGATAAAATTTGTAGGGGAGGGGATACGCCACGCTTTGTCCTTGTTTAGTTTGGATCTTGTAAGTATGATTTATAAACAAGATTTTTAAGAAATAATGTAAAGATCCATAGCAATTTGCATGTTTCACAGTGTGTGAATTTAACAGTAGACCGATGGCCCATGTCTGTGTTAAAATCGTGCAGGTTTTTGTAAAATTATCTTAATTTTTTAGGCAAATTACTACAAAAACTGGTAATTTCAGACAAATGTGATTTTGTAGTGATTGATATTTGTACTTTTGATTTAGATATTCTGACCAAGGTATTTCTAGAGTAGAAGAAATGAGCAGCCATCACATTTCAACGAAACGGATGAAACTGGAGAAATCAAGTTCATTTGTGAACCCATTTGAGTATGTTCATATTGTTAAAGATTAGACATATTCCTCATTATGTTTATTGGTAACATTATCAATATTGTTCAACACAGTCACTTGTGTAACAGTTTCCTATTAATTATTGTGGCTTGCATAGTGATACTACTAGAACTATATTATATAGGGATCATGTTGGCTTCTGCGTCATCGTTACATTTTCATCAATCCACAAGCTGAAACGGAATGAAACCAAACTGGGACATAATTGACGCACGTCTGGCGCACCAAATTTTTTCCTGGAACTTTGATGTAATTTTGTCTCTTTATATTGGGTTGTGTAGATGTGTGCTGGATACATGTATTTAGATTATAGATTTAATATTATTTTGAAAAGCTTTTTCGTTATACAGCTGCACATCAGAACCATATAACAAAATTTGTTTTGATATTATACACATACACTGTAATAAACAATTAATTTTTATTCTTACAGTCTCTCAATAGATATTACTGAAGAGGGCAGTGATGTTGGTGATGATTCTAACGATGAAAATGTTGAATCTAGCCTCAACTTCACTCTAAGGTTTGTCATATTAATTTCATATGTTTCAGTTGTAACTTACATACTTGAAATGTTGTCCTAATAACAGAACCATGCATGATCATATGTCATAGGAGCTTTATTATACCCCCACTCCACCGGAAGGGAGGGGATACTGTTTTACCTCTGTCCGTCCGTTCGTCCCAAGATGTTCATAACATTTTTCTCAGTAATTATTTATGGCAGCAATATGATATTTGGTCATAGGCTTCAGAAGGGTCAATCGAAAGTCGCAAACACGCTGCGTTGTCCATGGTCAAGTCCGGTAGAAGTCCCATCCGATGAAGGAGAAGACATCAACAACAAATGAAGATCAGTTCTGATTTGGGTAACAGCCACCCTGTAACCATTGACCAGCTCGTGATGCCTGCCGTAGAACTTTATATTTGGAAACAAAAATATTGGAAATTGAAAATTTTCAACAAAGTTCAGTTTGAATTTATTTTCAATGATATGCTCACACTAGCTGGTGTATCCTGCTTGTGACGTCTGATGTGTGGCTGCAGGAACCCAAAGACCCGGCGGACAAACTTGTCACGGTCACTGTTATTCTCACTGGCCTCCTCGGCAAGGATGGGGTCTTTCTTGTCACCACTCGACAGACCATCACCGGACCTCTTCTTGGGTTGGACCCACGCAGCTTCGAGAATCGAGTCCTTTGAATCATCTGCAATGACAGAAATCAAAACAAATAATTAGTACAATCATTGAAATGTTCATTGACAGCAATGTATGTCAATTATCTGAAATAGATTTCAAATATTTCAAAGTATTTGAAATGTAAATTTTTTATACTTACAATCCACCTCGTACTCTGCAGCCTTTCCCTCCCATAGTTGCCTCCTTAATGCATTGTCTTTGTACTGTTTGTCCTTTATGTCATACAGTAGCTTCTTATTCTCCAACCAGCGAGCGATTGCCTCCTCCTGCGCCTCTGTGAAGCTGTTTGGTGCACCAGGGGATGAGTTCTCATTCTGGACCTTGCCTTTCCCTTTGTCACCCTTGCCCTTGCCCACTTCAGGTTTGGACTTGGACTTGCCTGCAGGAAGGGCGGGAGAAGCTGACTCATCTGAAAAGATACCAAATGGAAAAAAAACTAAGTACATGCAGGACAACAATGTATGGGAATATATAACAAAATCAATAATCTCACTTCCCCCCCCCCCCTCCCATCCATACCAAAAATAAGTTATAAATATTTACCTTCATCATTCGAGGATTCGGGCTGTCTGTTACAAGGAGGAGGGGGTGAAGGTGAATCCTGCCGAGAATCTTGGGACTGCTGAGAAGACATCTTAAGACTGTTGAGGAGACCTTTTAGACTGCTGAGGAGACCTTTCAGACCGCTGAGGAGACCTGGAACCCTCTGGGGACCGCTCTGGAGTTTTACTTGTACAAGGACTGACATCGTTCTTGGATTTCCTTCCCCTTCTCTCTCTGGTTGGAGACTCAGAGCTGTCTTCTTGGATCCCTAAATCCTCAGTTTCCTCTGCTTTCTTTTTCTGAGTTTTGTGTTTACCAGCCAGCTTATTTTCCCCTCTGCCTCTCCCTGCCTTGGGTGGCATGTTAAAGTTGAACTAAATCTGAAATAAAGTGGAAATGTACTATGTGTTCTGCTCCCAATAATCTCCGATCAGCAACTGAATTTTCCACGGACGACCGAACGTTTTATACCATCGGGAGGTCACATGACGCCTTCGTGATCTAGTTCGAACGCATCGTACTCTCAATAAGACGTCGCGTAGCCATCGTGTGGCCTTCGTGTGTCCTGCGGGTATAAACTACTATAAAAATTCACATCTTCGTGTTGCCTTCGTGTGTGGTTCGGGTGTCATCGTGTGACCTTCTGTAGGCATCGTACTTGCTTCCGCTGTTCATTGGCTGTTGATCAAGTTCGGGACCATCTTCGTGCGAAATTCAAAATTCCATATTCGTATGGCCATCTGGTGTCAATTTCGGAACAGAGTGACGCCAGCATTACGGACCTCGGGGAAATAACCCTTTTCTCGATTTGATAATTTTGGATATTACATTATCAGGAAAGCCATAATTGTATATTGTATATTGTCTATTGTCTGTATATGGAGAAGTCAACGTTAAGTTGAAAAACTTGTGTCTGAACCTTTTGTCATTATTCAGACAATAAAATATTAACTAAAAGAGAGATAAAAAACAATTAACACACATTACAAAGGGGGAATGCTAAATATAAATTTAGAAGTTCTTAAAAAACATGTAAAACTGTCAGCGTAGGAAGCTTACATAAAATCATAAATAAGTAATTCTAAAAAGATAATTTTTAACATTTTTCTTAAAAATTTCACGGGACTTCATTTAGGGTTTCACTAGGCAGGTTATTCCAAAATGTGGAAGCTGTCTTGTCAAATCGTTTATCACCATAAGTTTTTGTTCTTACACGTGGTTGTTGAATCATCATGGCGTTCTCTTACCGTAGCGACCTTTATGGTTGATAAAAACTGACAAGTTCCCTAAGATATATCGGAGCTTGGCCATGAAGAGCTTTGAAAGTTTATAATAATAATTTGTATTGGAGACAATACTGCACCGGAAGCCAATGAAGAGACATGATAACTGATGTAATGTGATCATGTTATCAATCTAACTGTTGTATTTTGAACACACTGTAGCTTCGAGATTATGTTGGGTATTTACTCTAGCATGACTTTGTAATTGCACTTGCTTGTTTTTGCATGCATAATGTCCTGTCGAAAACCATGCCGAGGTTTTTAACAAATGAAGCATTGATTACTATAGTTCCGTCGAAAGAGAGACAACATTCTGAAAATTCCTTCTCACGGTGTTTCGCGCAAATACAATAAGCTATGTGTTGTTTTGGCTTAATCTGAACATAGTTGAGCTCATCCACACACTAACGTCTGATAAGGGAACGACCATTTAGCTTGAAGGGGGGGGGGTGGGGGGGTTATGGTTTTTTTTTAAAAAAATATTCTGATTCCCAATGTTGCTGAACAAAATATTCTGATTTTGGTGGAGCAAAAAAAAAAATAATCTGATTCAGAGTTTTTGTCATATAACCTAATGATAATTTCTGAAAAAAAATATTATAAAAAAAATTTCTGAACGAAACAAAAAAACCACACCCGCAAATGATAAAATTTACTAGTTGCTTGCACATGGTCGGTGGTTCTCTCCGGGTACTCCGGCTTCCTCCACCACTAAAACTGGTCGCCATGATATAGCTGAAATATTGTTGAAAGTGGCGTTAAAACACCAAAAAATCGAATCAAATCGTCGGGCCGCCCGGGCAACTGCAAATCGTGCCCATGCGTTAAGACAGCACTGCTTGCGAATCAGGGTTCGTGTCCCTATAGCTCTCTATTTCCATTGAGGTTCTTATGCTTTCATTGTTACCAATGAAGCGCAGACTTGCCAAAACTTCAAATTATCGGCGGTTTGTTTCCTCTTGCCAGATCTTGTTTTCGTTATAAAACTGTGGCCGTTTCTTCCATAACACTCAGTAGTTAGTGTGTTCTTACATGTTTAACTATGATTCTTGTATTAAAGAAGGGAAGAAAAAAAGACGCACAATGATCTACAAAATATTGCATAGAAAACTAAAGATTAAGCAACACGGAGCCAATAAAAAAGGATGAACTCATGTGCGCCGGAGTGGTAGATTCTGTGCATTGTGAAAAAGTATGATATCCCAGGTTCCTCAGTAGATGTACATAGAGGCTCGACATGTTTTACTGTATCTTTATTTTCTGTAGAAAAAAGGTAGAGATATATTTTCAAGTGGGTAGCTTATCATTCAATTGTTGACTAAACGTCTTCAATATTCAGAATCAAATGGTACTAGATAGTGTCACACTTCACGTAAATGAAAGTACTTTGCACAACCGGTAGATTATCATAAAATTACTGTATACAATGTTTTTGACATTCCAACAAATGTTATGAATAAAATGATACCAGATATACATACATTTTGTATATATATTGCATTGCATATGAAGTAATAGAGGAGGGTAGTCCTCATTACTGTAGACCACATAGGTAAATCACCACATACTGATGGACTATTTCTCGCGTCGGTCGAGACTAAAAAATAACGCGAAACTAAAAATGTTGGGGGGGGGCTGACATTTAAACCCGGATGTGGAAAGCCAACATAGATACGAAAGTAAATACTTTCATGAAAAAGATTTAAATAATAGCTACTTTGTATTGTTTTTGTGAAATAAAATCTTGTATTTTCATTCCCATGTAAAAAAATTCAAATTCTAATATGACCTGCTGTTTTGGCTTTGTAAACAAAAGGGTATCAAAATCCCCGATTCATTAGGACTTACCCATATTAAAATTTCCAACAAACTTACTCCTTCCATATATGACTTACCCATATTAAAATCTCCAACAAACTTACCCCTTCCATAAATCATTTCTTAAATTTACCGATATGTCCTATTAGAATAGAAATAATTTATGGAAGGGGTAAGTTTGTTGGAGATTTTAATATGGGTAAATATTTCTTAAACTCTGGTCATTTTTTGATGTATGGACATTTTATGTCACGCCCAACTGCATGTTGACTGTCGAACTCCAGATTATTGCCATTTCGTTATATATGACTTACCAGTTTAAAAGAAATCCAAACACAATTCCTGTCTAATTATCCAAGATTATTTGTACCACAATATTCCTAAAGTTCTACAATAAATGCGTAAATAAAAACGAGTCTTGCCACCATTCATCGCCATGTTAATAGTTTTTAATCACGTCATATTGTACGTTGCAACAAGTCAAGGACAGCATTGGAATCGTATTTGGGTCACAACTGACACGCAAAAATGACAATGTCGACATAAAATTATTTCTATTCTAATAGGACATATACGGTAAATTTAAGAAATAATTTATGGAAGGGGTATGTTTGTTGGAGATTTTAATATGGGTACGTCATAGTAAATCGGGGATTTTGATACCCTTGTGTTTACAAAGCCAAAACAGCACGTCATATTAGAATGTTAATTATTTCTATCAGTACCCATTTATTTATTCATCTTACTACCCAAAAGAAAAAAAAAAGAAATTATACAAAATATCTATAGATACATTGTGAAAAATATAAAGAAAAGAAGATTTTTTTTTTACATAGTAAGAGAAGAGAATACCGGTATTAGGCCACAGGTACTAGGGGACAAAATATCTCCACCTTTTTTCCAACACTACGAAAAAAATATATATCGTATCGTATCCTTAGCAATTATTTACAGCTTAAGCATTAATTATCATCACAAAATGACAAAAAAAAATCCATCATCGATTTAGTTTTACATTACATTTGTATGACAGTGGTTCCTTGTACAAAGGTTTTGAACGATTTTTCGTCAGTCTGATCCTACAAAATATTTGAATACTACCAACATCTGCGGAAAATGGTTTAGAATAGTAAGACACAATGAATTTTATTGATATAACTATTTATTATGCCGTTCATACTACAGTATATGTATATCTGTTATTATTTATTAAACTCGGTCTTTCTAAAATAAATGCTATAAAATTATTAACCAGCTTGTTGTTGAAACTTTAAAAGGTAATAATTACACAAGAAGGAATATATTCTCTGTATAATTTTGTCACAGATAATTTTAAAGAGTATGATTTGGATACTGAATATTGCCTTAATATATATATCACGCCTCTACTGTGCTTTTTCCAATAAAAAAATATTGAATATTGATAAATATTTTGTATGTGAAAGCAGAGACATGTCTGATGGAAGCGGTGCCTATATCATTCTTTAAAAATTAAAAACTATTTTGTTCACTTGGAGCTAGCATAATATTGGCCGAAATACACATACTTCAAAATGTCGAAATGAAGATGATCAGTATTACACCCACGTGCACGGTAACCGTACGCAGTGCGGTCTTATGTATGGGCACAATGGGAAGTTGCGCGGTGGTCCCACGAGCAAATGAACCCCATACTAATCTATGTATGTTATATACGGCATGATTTTTAATGTTTAAACACTGATTTTGTTGGAAGTACCAATACAAGAAATATATGTTTAATTTTATCGACCATTTACAGTTTTATTTCTGTGAGTGTGTGTATAGATAGGGGCCTCGGTGCACTGCTTTGACCGGAGCCTATATTGCTGATAAGACGGCCCTGACCGTACGTAATTCATCATTTACATTTCATGAACATGTATCGGCTGTACATAGCATTGTATAGGCCAATATTGTTATGTATTTTGGTTGTATTAATTGATGTTTACGTAATAAAACTCTTTTCTTATGACTTAAAAGACCATACTTTCATTTTACAGACACCGGCGTCTACTACCCCCTTTTAAATATAATGGTTAATACCACCCGCGTACAAGTACAAGTTAGCCTTCAATGTTTGCACTGTCCTTAGTCCAACAATAAAAGATTCCATGCTTTTTTCCCGTATCTTTCCAGTGGATGTCATATCCCATAAAGGTATTTTTAGCATCATTTAATTTCAAATACTTCCGTCCTCTCTATAGGCCGTGCCTACTCATAATACACACCGTACAACTAATTTGTATCATTTCAGTCAAATGCCGTAAGATACGGTCAAAATTTTATATTTATCAAATGAACGCCACCACACAAGGGTAAGTTTTTTTTAGAATTTTCATGTAGAATTATTCGTATGACTGAATGAGCTTTGATTTAAAAGAAGTCCATAGATATTGCACTATATATACAGTTGGTACTTTCTTCATGTTTTTGTAAAATTTGTACTAATTCAAGCCCGTAACGACAAGAAATCCGATCAAAAATTAAGATTTCCGTTTTCCATCGGTTTTTCGTCAAAAGAAGGAACTATTAAGGAAATAAAACTACTGTAACATAAAAACATAATCAGTTTTCTATCCTCTCGTGTATAAAGCACTACCAGTAGTGGTATCATAACCATTGTATGGGGTGATAATCAGTGTTAGGAAAACAAAATAAGATACGGTCAAATTCACCTTCATGATACGATCAAGTGTAGTTTGGATCCACAAATTGATACGGTCAAAATTAGAACATGTATAGCTGAAATTTCACAAAAGCCCCTATTAGTTCTTTGTTTTATTAAAATCCTCAGCTGGAAGCAGGTGAATATTGTGTAGACTATCGGGTTTATACCGTCGCTAGCATTTATTTTGTCTGGTCTAAATTTGAGAGAACCTTGATATCTTCAGATGATATTTGCTTACACATTAGAAGTTTATTACTCTAGTTCATGCATTCATTCATTCATTCATTCATTCATTCATTCATTCATTCATTCATTCTCATTCATTCATTCATTCATTCATTCATTCATTCATTCATAAATAGGCTAACTTTTGACAGGAAAACGAGTTGTTGTGAGGCTGTAGCATGCTATGTTCCGGTGTCGTATAGTAAACCATTCACATAGCAAACCTTCCCCCCTGATTGTTTACTATATAGTAAATATTCACCTTCGGAATATTTGCTATAGAGTAAACCTTCCCCCCGGATACTTTACTATATAGTAAATATACCTCCGGGGGGGGGGGGGGGGGGGGGGGGAGGGGGGGGGGGGGGGAATTTACTATTTTGTAAACATTCCCCCATCCATAGCCGATCATCCTCCCGGGTATTTTGTTATATATAGTAAACGTTACCCTTTAATCCGGATAATTACTATCGATTCTGAATTTAGCACCTTAATCGTATTAATTTTAATTGTTATCTACCATTAATTATATCCGGTTATGATTAAAAGGTAAAAAAAAAATGTACAGAGCCATTTTGCAGTATTAGAGTAGGTAGAAAGGTTTACTATGCGGAATATATACTACCGGTATATAGTAAACGTTCCCCCATGGGGGAAGGTTTACTATATAGTAAATCTCCCGGGGGGAGGGGGTTAATCTACTATGGGGGAAGGTTTACTCTATGACACCGGGTTTTGCAATTTAACATGATACATGATAATATACATATGTACATGTAGGAACGTCAGAATGGTGTTGGAAAACTAATGTTGTTAATTATATAGTATGTACTTATTTTAACCTCAATCGTAACTACTCGGCCATTCTCGCTACCCTACAATATATATATAGTATATGGCCGAGTAGTTACGACTGATTTTAACCTTACAGGTAAT
Organism: Bathymodiolus septemdierum; assembly: GCA_963383655.1. NCBI lineage: Eukaryota > Metazoa > Mollusca > Bivalvia > Mytilida > Modiolidae > Bathymodiolus > Bathymodiolus septemdierum. The sequence goes on from OY726530.1 coordinate 1,065,149, forward strand.
TAAAATTCGTTCCACCACTCCGGAAATTCCATAAAATTAGAGTGTATAAGAATAGCCTTATTACGCTATCACAGCGTATTCTAATTATGTGCTGTACGTGTGCGAATAACACACACAGTAGCCCCAACTCAAGTCGTCACTTTCAAGACTGAGATAAAATTCGATGCTCGCTTGAAGGCAGTGCCTTGTCCATATTATATATCGCAAGGCCAGTACATTATTAGTTCACCTGAACCAAAGGTCCATGGGAACTATTGCTATCACTTGGCGCCCGTCGTCTGTCGTCTGTAAACTTTTCACATTTCAAGCTTCTTCTCCGAAACCACTGGGCCAATTGGAACCAAACTTAGTAGGAATGTTACTTGGATGGTCCTCTACAAAGTTGCTGTTTTTCGTTCTAGTCGAATATTCAACATGGCTACCAGGGCCAATGATATGCTCTGATTGGCTGAAATTTCAAAGACCCTCTTCTCTGAAACTAATGAACTGACTGTACCCAAACTGTAAATGAATGATCATTGGAATGTCCTTTACCAAGTTTCTGTTTTTTATGTGGATCGGAAATCCAAGATGGCCGCCACCGCAGGACATACATTAACATTGGACCCTATGGGAAAATGTTCAAATACCTTCTTCTCAGAAACTAGAAATATGATTAAAGCCAAACTGTACATAAATGTTCATTTGATGGTCCTCTACAAAGTTTAGGTTTTTCCGATATCAAATTCAAAATGGAGGCTACGGCAGTACTTAGTTTAACATTGAACCCTATGGGAAAAATGTTTCAAAACGCTTGTTCTCTGAAACCACTTGAATAATTCAAACCAAACTGCCCAGGAATGATCATTGGAAGGTCCTCTACAAATTTTAAGTTTTTTATGTCAATCGAAAATCCAAGATGGCCGCCACTGCAGGAAATATATTAACATTGAACCATATGGGAGAATGTTCAAATGCCTTCTTCTCAGACACTACAAATATGATTAAAGCCAAACTGTACATGAATGTTCATGTTTAATATAAAATGTGGAATGGCACCTGAATACTTGCGTCATCTAGTTCCCCCAACTATTCAGAGTACTACTATATACCCTTTGCGAAATGGTGATAATTTAATAGTTCCTTTCTGTAGACTATCTATAACCAATTCGTCCTTTATTCCTTCCACAGTTAAAGAATGGAATAAACTTGACATTGCAATCAGAAAATTAGATTCATTATCCAAATTCAAAAACGCTATTCGTCTTAACAGCCAATCAAATAAGATCTCAGTTCCCAAACTTTATTACTATGGACCTAGAAAGTTAAACGTGATCCTAACACAAATTAGATGTACAGCTTCTTTCCTCAACCATGATCTACACAAGGTTCATATTTTATCTATCCCAGCGTGTAGCTGCGGTGCTCCCCAAGAAGATGCGAACCACTTCTTTTTTGTTTGTACCAAATATTCTGAAATAAGAAATGAACTGTTTCTCAGCATAAGCGATTTGTCTCAGTCGATCAATACTTCACTTCTCACTTCAGGAAGTGAAACCTTAAGCTATGCAGACAATTGCTTTATTTTTGATTCAGTTTTCCGATTCATAAAAAGGTCTAAACGATTTCTAATCGTTTAATGTACTAACCAAACATCATCCAGCATCCATACACACACACATACTTTTTCTTCATTTCTTTTTACTCGTTTACTATTTTCAGCTATATTATATGATAAAATTGTATTTTTCTTGTTTTTTTGTGCATTCTCAATATAATGTAATAATGATTGTATATATAGGAGAAGACTCCATAAGTTGGTAAAACTTGTGTCTGATCCTCTTTGTATCATTGATCAAATAAAATAATTATAAACTAATTGGATGGTCCTCTACAAACTTTAGGTTTTTTGTTCCGATATGAAATTCAAAATGGCGGCTACGACAGGACTTAGTTTAACATTGGACCCTATGGGAAAAATGTTTCAAAACGCTTCTTCTCTTAAGGACAATTGAAACCAAACTGCCCAGAAATAATCATTTGAAGGTCCTCTAAACAGTTTGGGTTTTTTATGCCGATCCGAAATCTAAAATGGCTGCCACCGCAGGACATAGATTAACATTGGACCCTATAGGAAAATGTTCAAATATGAATATAATGAGATATGGGGTAAATGTCAATGAGACAACAACCCCAAAGTCAAACTGTATCAGAAATGCCTTCTTTTCAGAAACCATAAATCAGACTCAATCCAAGCTACACAGGAATGTTCACTGGATAGTCCTCTACAAAGCTTAGGTTTTTTGTTCTGATATGAAATCCAAGATGGTGGCTACGGCAGGACTTAGTTTAACATTGGACCTTATGGGAAAAATGTTTCAAAACACAAATCTGATTGAAGCCTGACTGTACATGAATGTTCATTGGATGGTCCTCTACAAAATTTAGGTTTTTGTTCTGATATAAGATTCAAGATGGCAGCTATGGCAGAACTTAGTTTAACATTGAACCTTATGGGAAAATGTTTTAAAACACTTCTTTACTGAAACCGCTTGGACAATTGAAACCAAACTTTTCAGGAATGTTCATTTGATGGACCTCTACAAATTTAGTTTTTTTTTAATGCCGATTGGAAATCCAAGCTAGCCACCATCTCAAGTCATAGATTTATGGGGGACCCAGTTGGAAATCAGTCATTGGAAGGTCCTTTACAAAGTTTGTGTTTTTCATGTTGATCGGAATTCCAAGATGACTACCACTGCAGGACATAGTTTTTACATAGGACCAATTGGATCTTTTTTATAACCAGGTGAACGATACAGGCTCTTGAGAGCCTCTGGTTTACCTTCTGTTCATGGGTAATCAGGTATTTTAGTAAAAATGCGGCTATCACATAACGAATTTGACCCTGTCTGAACACATTCTTTCATCGTATCATAAAGAAACTCTCGACAGATTTTGATCGTATCAATTTTATCGCAACCTCCCTTTTTGACCGGCTATTTACATTGAAATTGAAGATATTTTAATTATGAAAATGGTATGAACTCTGCTGCAAACATTAGAATCTTCCTGAAATCATTCGTACTTAAAAGGAAAAGCCGATGGAGAACAGAAATGTAACTTTTCGATCTGATTTCTTGACATTATGAGCTTGAATTATTACATATTTGACAAAGACATGAAGAAAGTACCAACTGTATATATAGTGCAATATCTATGGACTTCTTTTAAATCAAAGCCATTCAGTCATACGAATAATTCTACATGAAAATTCTAAAAAAAAACTTACCCTTGTGTAGTGGCGTCAATTTGATAAATATAAAATTTTGACCGTATCTTACGGCATTTGACTGAAATGATACAAGTTGGTTGTACGGTGTGTATTAGCTGTAACAATGATACAAGTTAGTTGTACGGTGTGTATTAGCTGTAACAATGATACAAGTTAGTTGTACGGTGTGTATTAGCTGTAACAATGATACAAGTTAGTTGTACGGTGTGTATTAGCTGTAACAATGATACAAGTTAGTTGTACGGGGTGTATTAGCTGTAAAAATGATACAAGTTGGTTGTACGGTGTGTATTAACTGTTAAAATGATACAAGTTAGTTGTACGGTGTGTATTAGCTGTAACAATGATACAAGTTAGTTGTACGGTGTGTATTAGCTGTAACAATGATATAAGTTAGTTGTACGGTGTGTATTAGCTGTAACAATGATACAAGTTAGTTGTACGGTGTGTATTAGCTGTTAAAATGATACAAGTTAGTTGTACGGTGTGTATTAGCTGTAACAATGATACAAGTTGGTTGTACGGTGTGTATTAGCTGTAACAATGATACAAGTTAGTTATACGGTGTGTATTAGCTGTAACAATGATACAAGTTAGTTGTACGGTGTGTATTAGCTGTTAAAATGATACAAGTTAGTTGTACGGTGTGTATTAGCTGTTAAAATGATACAAGTTAGTTGTACGGTGTGTATTAGCTGTTAAAATGATACAAGTTGGTTGTACGGTGTGTATTAGCTGTAACAATGATACAAGTTAGTTGTACGGTGTGTATTAGCTGTAACAATGATACAAGTTAGTTGTACGGTGTGTATTAGCTGTAACAATGATACAAGTTGGTTGTACGGTGTGTATTAGCTGTAACAATGATACAAGTTGGTTGTACGGTGTGTATTAGCTGTAACAATGATACAAGTTGTTGTACGGTGTGTATTAGCTGTAACAATGATACAAGTTAGTTGTACGGTGTGTATTAGCTGTAACAATGATACAAGTTGGTTGTACGGTGTGCATTAGCTGTAACAATGATACAAGTTAGTTGTACGGTGTGTATTAGCTGTAACAATGATACAAGTTAGTTGTACGGTGTGTATTAGCTGTAACAATGATACAAGTTAGTTGTACGGTGTGTATTAGCTGTAACAATGATACAAGTTAGTTGTACGGTGTGTATTAGCTGTAACAATGATACAAGTTGGTTGTACGGTGTGCATTAGCTGTAACAATGATACAAGTTAGTTGTACGGTGTGTATTAGCTGTTAAAATGATACAAGTTAGTTGTACGGTGTGTATTAGCTGTAACAATGATACAAGTTAGTTGTACGGTGTGTATTAGCTGTAGCAATGATACAAGTTAGTTGTACGGTGTGTATTAGCTGTAACAATGATACAAGTTAGTTGTACGGTGTGTATTAGCTGTAACAATGATACAAGTTAGTTGTACGGTGTGTATTAGCTGTTACAATGATACAAGTTGGTTGTACGGCGTGTATTAGCTGTTAAAATGATACAAGTTAGTTGTACGGTGTGTATTAGCTGTAACAATGATACAAGTTAGTTGTACGGTGTGTATTAGCTGTAACAATGATACAAGTTAGTTGTACGGTGTGTATTAGCTGTAACAATGATACAAGTTAGTTGTACGGTGTGTATTAGCTGTAACAATGATACAAGTTAGTTGTACGGTGTGTATTAGCTGTAACAATGATACAAGTTAGTTGTACGGTGTGTATTAGCTGTTAAAATGATACAAGTTAGTTGTATGGTGTGTATTAGCTGTAACAATGATACAAGTTAGTTGTACGGTGTGTATTAGCTGTAACAATGATACAAGTTAGTTGTACGGTGTGTATTAGCTGTAACAATGATACAAGTTGGTTGTACGGTGTGTATTAGCTGTAACAATGATACAAGTTAGTTGCACGGTGTGTATTAGCTGCAACAATGATACAAGTTAGTTGTACGGTGTGTATTAGCTATAACAATGATGCAAGTTAGTTGCACGGTGTGTATTAGCTGTAACAATGATACAAGTTAGTTGTACGGTGTGTATTAGCTGTAACAATGATGCAAGTTAGTTGTACGGTGTGTATTAGCTGTAACAATGACACAAGTTAGTTGTACGGTGTGTATTAGCTGTAACAATGATACAAGTTGGTTGTACGGTGTGTATTAGCTGTAACAATGATACAAGTTAGTTGTACGGCGTGTATTAGTTGTTAAAATGATACAAGTTAGTTGTACGGTGTGTATTAGCTGTAACAATGATACAAGTTAGTTGTACGGTGTGTATTAGCTGTAACAATGATACAAGTTAGTTGTACGGTGTGTATTAGCTGTAACAATGATACAAGTTGGTTGTACGGTGTGTATTAGCTGTAACAATGATACAAGTTGGTTGTACGGTGTGTATTAGCTGTTAAAATGATACAAATTAGTTGTACGGTGTGTATTAGCTGTAGCAATGATACAAGTTAGTTGTATGGTGTGTATTAGCTGTAACAATGATACAAGTTGGTTGTACGGTGTGTATTAGCTGTAACAATGATACAAGTTGGTTGTACGGTGTGTATTAGCTGTAACAATGATACAAGTTAGTTGTACGGTGTGTATTAGCTGTTAAAATGATACAAGTTAGTTGTACGGTGTGTATTAGCTGCAACAATGATACAAGTTAGTTGTACGGTGTGTATTAGCTGTAACAATGATACAAGTTGGTTGTACGGCGGGTATTAGCTGTTAAAATGATACAAGTTAGTTGTACGGCGTGTATTAGCTGTTAAAATGATACAAGTTAGTTGTACTGCGTGTATTAGCTGTTAAAATGATACAAGTTAGTTGTACGGCGTGTATTAGCTGTTAAAATGATACAAGTTGGTTGCACGGTGTGTATTAGCTGTACCAATGATACAAGTTAGTTGTACGGTGTGTATTAGCTGTAACAATGATACAAGTTAGTTGTACGGTGTGTATTAGCTGTAGCAATGATACAAGTTGGTTGTACGGTGTGTATTAGCTGTAACAATGATACAAGTTAGTTGTACGGTGTGTATTAGCTGTTAAAATGATACAAGTTAGTTGTACGGTGTGTATTAGCTGTAACAATGATACAAGTTAGTTGTACGGTGTGTATTAGCTGTAACAATGATACAAGTTAGTTGTACGGTGTGTATTAGCTGTAACAATGATACAAGTTAGTTGTACGGTGTGTATTAGCTGTAACAATGATACAAGTTGGTTGTACGGTGTGTATTAGCTGTAACAATGATACAAGTTGGTTGTACGGCGTGTATTAGCTGTTAAAATGATACAAGTTAGTTGTATGGTGTGTATTAGTTGTAACAATGATACAAGTTAGTTGTACGGTGTGTATTAGCTGTAACAATGATACAAGTTGGTTGTACGGTGTGTATTAGCTGTAACAATGATACAAGTTAGTTGTACGGTGTGTATTAGCTGTAACAATGATACAAGTTAGTTGTACGGTGTGTATAGCTATAACAATGATGCAAGTTAGTTGTACGGTGTGTATTAGCTGTAACAATGATACAAGTTGGTTGTACGGCGTGTATTATCTGTTAAAATGATACAAGTTGGTTGTACGGTGTGTATTAGCTGTAACAATGATACAAGTTAGTTGTACGGTGTGTATTAGCTGTAACAATGATACAAGTTAGTTGTACGGTGTGTATTAGCTGTAACAATGATACAAGTTAGTTGTACGGTGTGTATTAGCTGTAACAATGATACAAGTTAGTTGTACGGTGTGTATTAGCTGTAACAATGATACAAGTTAGTTGTACGGTGTGTATTAGCTGTAACAATGATACAAGTTAGTTGTACGGTGTGTATTAGCTGTAACAATGATACAAGTTAGTTGTACGGTGTGTATTAGCTGTAACAATGATACAAGTTAGTTGTACGGTGTGTATTAGCTGTAACAATGATACAAGTTAGTTGTACGGTGTGTATTAGCTGTAACAATGATACAAGTTAGTTGTACGGTGTGTATTAGCTGTAACAATGATACAAGTTAGTTGTACGGCGTGTATTAGCTGTTAAAATGATACAAGTTAGTTGTACGGTGTGTATTAGCTGTAACAATGATACAAGTTAGTTGTACGTTGTGTATTAGCTGTAACAATGATACAAGTTAGTTGTACGGCGTGTATTAGCTGTTAAAATGATACAAGTTAGTTGTACGGCGTGTATTAGCTGTTAAAATGATACAAGTTGGTTGTACGGTGTGTATTAGCTGTAACAATGATACAAGTTGGTTGTACGGTGTGTATTAGCTGTAACAATGATACAAGTTAGTTGTACGGTGTGTATTAGCTGTAACAATGATACAAGTTAGTTGTACGGTGTGTATTAGCTGCAACAATGATACAAGTTAGTTGTACGGTGTGTATTAGCTGCAACAATGATACAAGTTGGTTGTACGGTGTGTATTAGCTGTAACAATGATACAAGTTGGTTGTACGGTGTGTATTAGCTGTAACAATGATGCAAGTTAGTTGTACGGTGTGTATTAGCTGTAACAATTATACAAGTTAGTTGTACGGTGTGTATTAGCTGTAACAATGATACAAGTTGGTTGTACGGTGTGTATTAGCTGTAACAATGATACAAGTTAGTTGTACGGCGTGTATTAGTTGTTAAAATGATACAAGTTGGTTGTACGGTGTGTATTAGCTGTAACAATGATACAAGTTAGTTGTACGGTGTGTATTAGCTGCAACAATGATACAAGTTAGTTGTACGGTGTGTATTAGCTGTAACAATGATACAAGTTGGTTGTACGGTGTGTATTAGCTGTAACAATGATACAAGTTGGTTGTACGGTGTGTATTAGCTGTAACAATGATACAAGTTAGTTGTACGGTGTGTATTAGCTGTAACAATGATGCAAGTTAGTTGTACGGTGTGTATTAGCTGTAACAATTATACAAGTTAGTTGTACGGTGTGTATTAGCTGTAACAATGATACAAGTTGGTTGTACGGTGTGTATTAGCTGTAACAATGATACAAGTTAGTTGTACGGTGTGTATTAGCTGTAACAATGATACAAGTTAGTTGTACGGTGTGTATTAGCTGTAACAATGATACAAGTTAGTTGTATGGCTTGTATTAGCTGTTAAAATGATACAAGTTAGTTGTACGGTGTGTATTAGCTGTAACAATGATACAAGTTAGTTGTACGGTGTGTATTAGCTGTTAAAATGATACAAGTTAGTTGTACGGTGTGTATTAGCTGTTAAATTGATACAAGTTGGTTGTACGGTGTGTATTAGCTGTAACAATGATACAAGTTAGTTGTACGTTGTGTATTAGCTGTAACAATGATATAAGTTAGTTGTACGGCGTGTATTAGCGGTTAAAATGATACAAGTTAGTTGTACGGCGTGTATTAGCTGTTAAAATGATACAAGTTGGTTGTACGGTGTGTATTAGCTGTAACAATGATACAAGTTGGTTGTACGGTGTGTATTAGCTGTAACAATGATACAAGTTAGTTGTACGGTGTGTATTAGCTGTAACAATGATACAAGTTAGTTGTACGGTGTGTATTAGCTGCAACAATGATACAAGTTGGTTGTACGGTGTGTATTAGCTGTAACAATGATACAAGTTAGTTGTACGGCGTGTATTAGTTGTTAAAATGATACAAGTTGGTTGTACGGTGTGTATTAGCTGTAACAATGATGCAAGTTAGTTGTACGGTGTGTATTAGCTGTAACAATGATACAAGTTGGTTGTACGGTGTGTATTAGCTGTAACAATGATACAAGTTAGTTGTACGGTGTGTATTAGCTGTAACAATGATACAAGTTAGTTGTACGGTGTGTATTAGCTGTAACAATGATACAAGTTAGTTGTATGGCTTGTATTAGCTGTTAAAATGATACAAGTTAGTTGTACGGTGTGTATTAGCTGTAACAATGATACAAGTTAGTTGTACGGTGTGTATTAGCTGTAACAATGATACAAGTTAGTTGTACGGCGTGTATTAGCTGTTAAAATGATACAAGTTAGTTGTACGGCGTGTATTAGCTGTTAAATTGATACAAGTTGGTTGTACGGTGTGTATTAGCTGTAACAATGATACAAGTTAGTTGTACGGTGTGTATTAGCTGTAACAATGATACAAGTTAGTTGTACGGTGTGTATTAGCTGTAACAATGATACAAGTTAGTTGTACGGTGTGTATTAGCTGTAACAATGATACAAGTTAGTTGTACGGCGTGTATTAGCTGTTAAAATGATACAAGTTAGTTGTACGGTGTGTATTAGCTGTTAAAATGATACAAGTTAGTTGTACGGTGTGTATTAGCTGTAACAATGATACAAGTTAGTTGTACGGTGTGTATTAGCTGTAACAATGATACAAGTTAGTTGTATGGCTTGTATTAGCTGTTAAAATGATACAAGTTAGTTGTACGGTGTGTATTAGCTGTAACAATGATACAAGTTAGTTGTACGGTGTGTATTAGCTGTAACAATGATACAAGTTAGTTGTACGGCGTGTATTAGCTGTTAAAATGATACAAGTTAGTTGTACGGCGTGTATTAGCTGTTAAATTGATACAAGTTGGTTGTACGGTGTGTATTAGCTGTAACAATGATACAAGTTAGTTGTACGTTGTGTATTAGCTGTAACAATGATACAAGTTAGTTGTACGGCGTGTATTAGCTGTTAAAATGATACAAGTTAGTTGTACGGCGTGTATTAGCTGTTAAAATGATACAAGTTGGTTGTACGGTGTGTATTAGCTGTAACAATGATACAAGTTGGTTGTACGGTGTGTATTAGCTGTAACAATGATACAAGTTAGTTGTACGGTGTGTATTAGCTGTAACAATGATACAAGTTAGTTGTACGGTGTGTATTAGCTGCAACAATGATACAAGTTAGTTGTACGGTGTGTATTAGCTGTAACAATGATACAAGTTGGTTGTACGGTGTGTATTAGCTGTAACAATGATACAAGTTGGTTGTACGGTGTGTATTAGCTGTAACAATGATACAAGTTAGTTGTACGGTGTGTATTAGCTGTAACAATGATGCAAGTTAGTTGTACGGTGTGTATTAGCTGTAACAATTATACAAGTTAGTTGTACGGTGTGTATTAGCTGTAACAATGATACAAGTTGGTTGTACGGTGTGTATTAGCTGTAACAATGATACAAGTTAGTTGTACGGCGTGTATTAGTTGTTAAAATGATACAAGTTGGTTGTACGGTGTGTATTAGCTGTAACAATGATGCAAGTTAGTTGTACGGTGTGTATTAGCTGTAACAATGATACAAGTTGGTTGTACGGTGTGTATTAGCTGTAACAATGATACAAGTTAGTTGTACGGTGTGTATTAGCTGTAACAATGATACAAGTTAGTTGTACGGTGTGTATTAGCTGTAACAATGATACAAGTTAGTTGTATGGCTTGTATTAGCTGTTAAAATGATACAAGTTAGTTGTACGGTGTGTATTAGCTGTAACAATGATACAAGTTAGTTGTACGGTGTGTATTAGCTGTAACAATGATACAAGTTAGTTGTACGGCGTGTATTAGCTGTTAAAATGATACAAGTTAGTTGTACGGCGTGTATTAGCTGTTAAATTGATACAAGTTGGTTGTACGGTGTGTATTAGCTGTAACAATGATACAAGTTAGTTGTACGGTGTGTATTAGCTGTAACAATGATACAAGTTAGTTGTACGGTGTGTATTAGCTGTAACAATGATACAAGTTAGTTGTACGGTGTGTATTAGCTGTAACAATGATACAAGTTAGTTGTACGGCGTGTATTAGCTGTTAAAATGATACAAGTTAGTTGTACGGCGTGTATTAGCTGTTAAAATGATACAAGTTAGTTGTACGGCGTGTATTAGCTGTAACAATGATACAAGTTAGTTGTACGGTGTGTATTAGCTGTAACAATGATACAAGTTAGTTGTACGGTGTGTATTAGCTGTAACAATGATACAAGTTAGTTGTACGGTGTGTATTAGCAGTAACAATGATACAAGTTAGTTGTACGGTGTGTATTAGCTGTAACAATGATACAAGTTAGTTGTACGGTGTGTATTAGCTGTAACAATGATACAAGTTAGTTGTACGGTGTGTATTAGCTGTAACAATGATACAAGTTGGTTGTACGGTGTGTATTAGCTGTAACAATGATACAAGTTGGTTGTACGGCGTGTATTAGCTGTTAAAATGATACAAGTTAGTTGTACGGTGTGTATTAGCTGTAATAATGATACAAGTTAGTTGTACGGTGTGTATTAGCTGTAACAATGATACAAGTTGGTTGTACGGTGTGTATTAGCTGTAACAATGATACAAGTTAGTTGTACGGTGTGTATTAGCTGTAACAATGATACAAGTTAGTTGTACGGTGTGTATAGCTATAACAATGATGCAAGTTAGTTGTACGGTGTGTATTAGCTGTAACAATGATACAAGTTGGTTGTACGGCGTGTATTATCTGTTAAAATGATACAAGTTGGTTGTACGGTGTGTATTAGCTGTAACAATGATACAAGTTAGTTGTACGGTGTGTATTAGCTGTAACAATGATACAAGTTAGTTGTACGGTGTGTATTAGCTGTAACAATGATACAAGTTAGTTGTACGGTGTGTATTAGCTGTAACAATGATACAAGTTAGTTGTACGGTGTGTATTAGCTGTAACAATGATACAAGTTAGTTGTACGGTGTGTATTAGCTGTAACAATGATACAAGTTAGTTGTACGGTGTGTATTAGCTGTAACAATGATACAAGTTAGTTGTACGGTGTGTATTAGCTGTAACAATGATACAAGTTAGTTGTACGGTGTGTATTAGCTGTAACAATGATACAAGTTAGTTGTACGGTGTGTATTAGCTGTAACAATGATATAAGTTAGTTGTACGGTGTGTATTAGCTGTAACAATGATACAAGTTAGTTGTACGTTGTGTATTAGCTGTTAAAATGATACAAGTTAGTTGTACGGTGTGTATTAGCTGTAACAATGATACAAGTTAGTTGTACGTTGTGTATTAGCTGTAACAATGATACAAGTTAGTTGTACGGCGTGTATTAGCTGTTAAAATGATACAAGTTAGTTGTACGGCGTGTATTAGCTGTTAAAATGATATAAGTTGGTTGTACGGTGTGTATTAGCTGTAACAATGATACAAGTTGGTTGTACGGTGTGTATTAGCTGTAACAATGATACAAGTTAGTTGTACGGTGTGTATTAGCTGTAACAATGATACAAGTTAGTTGTACGGTGTGTATTAGCTGCAACAATGATACAAGTTAGTTGTACGGTGTGTATTAGCTGTAACAATGATACAAGTTGGTTGTACGGTGTGTATTAGCTGTAACAATGATACAAGTTGGTTGTACGGTGTGTATTAGCTGTAACAATGATACAAGTTAGTTGTACGGTGTGTATTAGCTGTAACAATGATGCAAGTTAGTTGTACGGTGTGTACTAGCTGTAACAATTATACAAGTTAGTTGTACGGTGTGTATTAGCTGTAACAATGATACAAGTTGGTTGTACGGTGTGTATTAGCTGTAACAATGATACAAGTTAGTTGTACGGCGTGTATTAGTTGTTAAAATGATACAAGTTGGTTGTACGGTGTGTATTAGCTGTAACAATGATACAAGTTAGTTGTACGGTGTGTATTAGCTGCAACAATGATACAAGTTAGTTGTACGGTGTGTATTAGCTGTAACAATGATACAAGTTGGTTGTACGGTGTGTATTAGCTGTAACAATGATACAAGTTGGTTGTACGGTGTGTATTAGCTGTAACAATGATACAAGTTAGTTGTACGGTGTGTATTAGCTGTAACAATGATGCAAGTTAGTTGTACGGTGTGTATTAGCTGTAACAATTATACAAGTTAGTTGTACGGTGTGTATTAGCTGTAACAATGATACAAGTTGGTTGTACGGTGTGTATTAGCTGTAACAATGATACAAGTTAGTTGTACGGTGTGTATTAGCTGTAACAATGATACAAGTTAGTTGTACGGTGTGTATTAGCTGTAACAATGATACAAGTTAGTTGTATGGCTTGTATTAGCTGTTAAAATGATACAAGTTAGTTGTACGGTGTGTATTAGCTGTAACAATGATACAAGTTAGTTGTACGGTGTGTATTAGCTGTAACAATGATACAAGTTAGTTGTACGGTGTGTATTAGCTGCAACAATGATACAAGTTAGTTGTACGGTGTGTATTAGCTGTAACAATGATACAAGTTGGTTGTACGGTGTGTATTAGCTGTAACAATGATACAAGTTGGTTGTACGGTGTGTATTAGCTGTAACAATGATACAAGTTAGTTGTACGGTGTGTATTAGCTGTAACAATGATGCAAGTTAGTTGTACGGTGTGTATTAGCTGTAACAATTATACAAGTTAGTTGTACGGTGTGTATTAGCTGTAACAATGATACAAGTTGGTTGTACGGTGTGTATTAGCTGTAACAATGATACAAGTTAGTTGTACGGCGTGTATTAGTTGTTAAAATGATACAAGTTGGTTGTACGGTGTGTATTAGCTGTAACAATGATGCAAGTTAGTTGTACGGTGTGTATTAGCTGTAACAATGATACAAGTTGGTTGTACGGTGTGTATTAGCTGTAACAATGATACAAGTTAGTTGTACGGTGTGTATTAGCTGTAACAATGATACAAGTTAGTTGTACGGTGTGTATTAGCTGTAACAATGATACAAGTTAGTTGTATGGCTTGTATTAGCTGTTAAAATGATACAAGTTAGTTGTACGGTGTGTATTAGCTGTAACAATGATACAAGTTAGTTGTACGGTGTGTATTAGCTGTAACAATGATACAAGTTAGTTGTACGGCGTGTATTAGCTGTTAAAATGATACAAGTTAGTTGTACGGCGTGTATTAGCTGTTAAATTGATACAAGTTGGTTGTACGGTGTGTATTAGCTGTAACAATGATACAAGTTAGTTGTACGGTGTGTATTAGCTGTAACAATGATACAAGTTAGTTGTACGGTGTGTATTAGCTGTAACAATGATACAAGTTAGTTGTACGGTGTGTATTAGCTGTAACAATGATACAAGTTAGTTGTACGGCGTGTATTAGCTGTTAAAATGATACAAGTTAGTTGTACGGTGTGTATTAGCTGTTAAAATGATACAAGTTAGTTGTACGGTGTGTATTAGCTGTAACAATGATACAAGTTAGTTGTACGGTGTGTATTAGCTGTAACAATGATACAAGTTAGTTGTATGGCTTGTATTAGCTGTTAAAATGATACAAGTTAGTTGTACGGTGTGTATTAGCTGTAACAATGATACAAGTTAGTTGTACGGTGTGTATTAGCTGTAACAATGATACAAGTTAGTTGTACGGCGTGTATTAGCTGTTAAAATGATACAAGTTAGTTGTACGGCGTGTATTAGCTGTTAAATTGATACAAGTTGGTTGTACGGTGTGTATTAGCTGTAACAATGATACAAGTTAGTTGTACGTTGTGTATTAGCTGTAACAATGATACAAGTTAGTTGTACGGCGTGTATTAGCTGTTAAAATGATACAAGTTAGTTGTACGGCGTGTATTAGCTGTTAAAATGATACAAGTTGGTTGTACGGTGTGTATTAGCTGTAACAATGATACAAGTTGGTTGTACGGTGTGTATTAGCTGTAACAATGATACAAGTTAGTTGTACGGTGTGTATTAGCTGTAACAATGATACAAGTTAGTTGTACGGTGTGTATTAGCTGCAACAATGATACAAGTTAGTTGTACGGTGTGTATTAGCTGTAACAATGATACAAGTTGGTTGTACGGTGTGTATTAGCTGTAACAATGATACAAGTTGGTTGTACGGTGTGTATTAGCTGTAACAATGATACAAGTTAGTTGTACGGTGTGTATTAGCTGTAACAATGATGCAAGTTAGTTGTACGGTGTGTATTAGCTGTAACAATTATACAAGTTAGTTGTACGGTGTGTATTAGCTGTAACAATGATACAAGTTGGTTGTACGGTGTGTATTAGCTGTAACAATGATACAAGTTAGTTGTACGGCGTGTATTAGTTGTTAAAATGATACAAGTTGGTTGTACGGTGTGTATTAGCTGTAACAATGATGCAAGTTAGTTGTACGGTGTGTATTAGCTGTAACAATGATACAAGTTGGTTGTACGGTGTGTATTAGCTGTAACAATGATACAAGTTAGTTGTACGGTGTGTATTAGCTGTAACAATGATACAAGTTAGTTGTACGGTGTGTATTAGCTGTAACAATGATACAAGTTAGTTGTATGGCTTGTATTAGCTGTTAAAATGATACAAGTTAGTTGTACGGTGTGTATTAGCTGTAACAATGATACAAGTTAGTTGTACGGTGTGTATTAGCTGTAACAATGATACAAGTTAGTTGTACGGCGTGTATTAGCTGTTAAAATGATACAAGTTAGTTGTACGGCGTGTATTAGCTGTTAAATTGATACAAGTTGGTTGTACGGTGTGTATTAGCTGTAACAATGATACAAGTTAGTTGTACGGTGTGTATTAGCTGTAACAATGATACAAGTTAGTTGTACGGTGTGTATTAGCTGTAACAATGATACAAGTTAGTTGTACGGTGTGTATTAGCTGTAACAATGATACAAGTTAGTTGTACGGCGTGTATTAGCTGTTAAAATGATACAAGTTAGTTGTACGGCGTGTATTAGCTGTTAAAATGATACAAGTTAGTTGTACGGCGTGTATTAGCTGTAACAATGATACAAGTTAGTTGTACGGTGTGTATTAGCTGTAACAATGATACAAGTTAGTTGTACGGTGTGTATTAGCTGCAACAATGATACAAGTTAGTTGTACGGTGTGTATTAGCAGTAACAATGATACAAGTTAGTTGTACGGTGTGTATTAGCTGTAACAATGATACAAGTTAGTTGTACGGTGTGTATTAGCTGTAACAATGATACAAGTTAGTTGTACGGTGTGTATTAGCTGTAACCATGATACATCGCGATGGTAAATTGAAAAAAGATAGTTTGTAACTTAATCACATGCTATACAGCCATACATCTTGTTTTTCAACTATGAACACCACTAATATCTATTGTTTATTTTATTCTATATTGTGTAGATCTATATGTCTCTCTTTGTCAATCAGTAACTCTTTTCCTGTTTATGTGCATGCCGTTTTTTCATTTTGTCCCTCTGTGACAATGATTGGTTTGGTGTTATTGATCTGATTTCCTTGACACAGTCCTGTCACTTTGGAGAATACCGGGATCTATAATATTTAAATAATAAACACAAAATTAAGTAGTCCAGCAGGAATCTGATTTTATTTGTTGATTCAATATAAATAGTTTCAATACACAAAGGAATCAAAAGAAAAATATCAACAGTTTGAAAGTATAACAATGCATTATAAAAAAATGAAAATCGAAAGTATAGTAAGTAAATTGAAATCGAGACTAAATCATCTAATTATTCTTATCTCTTTCACATTAAGAAAAAAATACAAATTTCACCTTTAAAATACAATTTTTAATTAATCAAATTTATACCTTGAAAGTCCATCTCACATAGGTTCCTACCAATAAAGTACAACATTAATTCAAGATATGCTTATCAATAAAATTAATCATTGAATATTTTCATTCACTTATTCATTTAAGATGCATAAATTATTTCAATTAATTCTGATTCTCATGCTGGAAAAACAAATTTCTTTTATTGTTAACAATCCATAATAATGATATTTAATAACATAAATTTCATATGAAACTAAAGAAATTTGAAATGATCATTAAGATAAAATCATAAAACAAAATAACAGAGACCTACCTATAATATTTAAATAATAAACACATAAATTAAGTAGTCCAGCAGGAATCTGATTTTATTTGTTGACTGCCGCACACTGGAATTTCTCCTCTTTGTATACTACTTGAGAGATCATCACTTGACCTTTCGACCCTCTTTCATTTTTTTACTTATGATTTCTTTTTATTTATTTTCTTTCGATATTAAAAGGTTTTCATATATTTCTTTCCAAACTTTCTGTTTAGATTTTATCCTGAATATATATATTTATTTTATTTTTAATATTTTCTTTTCTTGCGCGGGAACTATTTTTTTCCTTGAATTCTTAAACCAAATTCGGTTAGGTGATGAACCCAATCATTACGGTTTTTTAGCGACCTTGACTTTTTCACCCTGTACTTTTTTTCTCTGAAATAATTTTACTATTGCGTTAGACTGGTTTTCGTAACTGGACAGCGGCCAAGCGATGATTTTATATGTTAGGCAGTCAACATATTTTTTCCTTGATTTTTCTATTCTGACAGATCTCTGCTGGTCCACTAGCTCGTAATAGGAGCTGGGAAATTTATAGCCAAGTCTCAATTCTCCAGCCAGCCTCTATTTTGCTAATAAAATAATATCATGAATTTTTTTTTCTCAGATTTACACAAAGAAATGAATAACTTCTTCAATTATTTTTTAAATGTATCCTCTATTCTATCTTTTAAAAATAAACTATTTATAAAACTGAAGATTTCCAAAACTGGCTGACTATTGATCATTCTAAAAAATATATAACACATGTATTATTAAACAAGTATATCTATTTACATACACACCTATATATACCTAGGCATTGATACAATTATTCAACAATTTTTTCACACAATTACTGATAGATAAAAAAAAAAATCCGAAAACATCTACTTTATTCGTTATTATTATCAACTCTTTCCAAATTAATTTTTCCACACAAAAAAAAATTATAATATTATTCTCTGTCAAATTATCGCGTTGTGGGGTATGCTAACAGGATGGGAAGAGAATTGTCTTCCTCTTAAAGCCTTTATATATTGGAGGTACAACAAGTCATCAACACTATAGCTTCTCTACTATAAACATTTCGTTAGTTACAGTTGTGTTTTCTGTATTCTATTTTGTATGTCACACTCTATCAATTCAGTAGACAGCAACATATTGTCAATCGATACGACAACTCTTCTGAGTTTCCATGGAATTGTTCTGTTTAGATGGGCCTTAGAGTTAAGTTTTTACATATGTATTTTCCTGGTTGTCCCGTTGACTCACCAAATGTCGCCATCTGCCCGAACAGTTTATATTTAAAGTTTCATCTTTTATAATTCCTCATTATACTACCTTTATCTTAAACATGATAAAATATATGACATAATATAATTATACACAATAATACATTATATATATACTTAAAGAAGGAGGGAAAGATATACACAATAATACATTTGTGACGAAATGTAGCGAGAAGGGGTGTGGTGGTGGTGATAAACAGCTGGCCAGTTATCTCCAGTAGGGTGACGACGGACACAGGTGACACTGATACCGACGACGTATGCAAATGACACACGTATTACGATGACAGACACTCGAGTGGTACCAGCTCACTCAACCAAACAGCCCTTCCTTTATATGAATCTTGGTAGCGTGTTCCATAGAAGTTCTTGTCACATAAATAAATAAAATGGGTCCTTGTGAAGTCTGAACTACTATAAATGATACAAGAAGTCGCTGATAAATTCACTATTTTGTATTATAAAATCCTTTGCATATAACAATACATACAGTATAATACAAATATACCAGATCTTACTCGTTACTTAACAAGATGAAAAATAGACTGATTAACATAATAAAGTTGAGCTATTTATACTAAAATTGTGTCCTGTTAATTATATAACAAAAATAGGTTTGACTCAATGTTTCTGATGCAATTACTCCTTAAAATTTGATGAAATAGCACTAACCAAGGTCGCTAGGGCACCTGATCTAACACACTAGGGCACCAGAGGAAGGGCAATAGGGCGCCTGGTGCAATACAATGACGTAGGTCACATTTGGTACAGTCTATTGACCTCATTCCCATTCAAGGAAGTGCAATAAAATACTGTCATGTTACTAATTATAGTCATACGGAAATAGAATTGATGAAACTAGGATGCACTCATACCAAAAGTTCAAGTACAGTTATATTAATGACAATTTCATGAAATCAATAAAGAACATAACAAAGGGAATTATCAAAATTCACTACACATTATATAAATATACTTAATGAAGGAGCGAAAGCTACTAACAACGCTTGAATACTTTTTTCGATAATGAATTTATACTGTTTTAGACACGAAATTTTTAGAAATGATATACGGATATGTATCATGATAGACTGACCAGTGCACTCATGCTGTTTACATTAGATAATTTAACAGGAATGTATTTTGTACTTTGAGGAGGTATTTTTATCTTTGATTATATTCTGATACATCCTACATCTTTTTTAACTAAGGGTATCTTTGTTTTTCTCTTATTGTTTAGTATCAGTTTTTTTTTGTCCAATATTAATTAAAGCTTGATTTACTTGTAAGAAATCCATTCCTAAAATTAAAGAATTCCTTAGTTCTGGAACGATTCGAAAGTATTGATATATAACTTTGCCATCAAAGGTTAAAGGTAAATTTATCTGACCTTTGACCACATGATTTGTTCCTCCTGCACCTATCATACTTTTAACCAAAGATTTTTGAGCTTGGTAATTACGGAAACTTGTCGCATTTAGAAATCTTTCATTTATACATGAAATAAGGGTAATAACAAAATTACCGAACTCCGAACAATCTTACAAAGGGAAAGTCAAAACTCATAATTATATAAACAGACAAAATCAGTCAACAACCGGAAAACTGAAAACCGCAATGACCCCGACTTGGTACAGGCATTTCTGAAGAAATGGTGGGTTGAATCAGATTTTAAAGCGCCAAACCTCCCGCTCTCATTACGGTTCAAAGGTTCCGGCTGTCACTATAACAGCATTTAAACATAGGAACAAAATAGGTAAAATAGTTGTCAAAGCAGTACCATATTCAGTGAAGTAAATGTCAAAAATGTGGGCTCCTGAATCAACTAAAGTTTTTGTATTTCTCCCTCCTAATGATATCTTTATCATATTTTGACAATGACCCGGAATGTTATAAATAGCTGGTTTTCTAGTTCGGATATGCCCACCTCTGTGCACTACAGGGGTGAGCGCGATTCCCTTATTGTGTTCGCTTACTTTGTCGACATACCCTCGAAAAGTGACCCCGCCGTCGATAGTTGTGACATATTTTGACTCTTGCAGGGCACACATTTCTGGTGTGCTGGTCCATACCACAAAATCCACACCTACAAATGTATCAGATGGCTGATAAGTGTTCTGATTCTGTCGTATCTGTGGTCATGGAAATCTCTGCATTTGTGGCCTCGAATTTTGATTGTAATAATTTTGTGACTTACTGTTTGGACGATTGTATTGTCGCGGTTCGAATGTGGGCGAATGTGTGGCGTATTGCATTGTTATTGCGCGCGGTAAATGAATCCGTTTTCATAATTTCAGGTTCCGAGATATTCATTAATTGAGACTTTATCGACTGTAAATCCGATTGCATAACATTTACTGCCGATTGCAACGTATTATCTCCCGTAACGGCGGATTTTTCTGCCAGAATCGCGTAATGTCCCAATTCTCCTATATTTGCCGGTTTCTTGTTCATTACGATGTTCCGAATGTCTGGTCGGAGACCGTTGATACCAACAGAGAGGAGGATTCGTTCCGAAATATTTTTATTTGTTGCAGTCTGGGCAAGACGAGTTAAATATTCTCTTACATTTTTACATGGACACTGCATTATTTGTAAAATTGATAAATCTAATATGCGTTCATTTTCTGTAAATCTTTTCAAGAATGCTGCTTTAAATTGTTGCAAGTTATTTGTAATTTCGGGAGGAAGAGTTGCATACCAAATAGCAGCTTCGTCAGATAATTGAAATGCTATGACCTTAACAACCTTATCATTAGGAACCTCGTAAAGATCAATCCACTTTTGAAATTTGTCCCACCATGTTTGTGGGTGAACACTTGAATCCCCAGTAAATTTGTCTAGCCTTATAGAATTCATTTTGAAATTACACCCTAAATTGTTGTGAATTACCTAAATTATATGACAATGAAGATGGAGAACTGATTGTGTTAGTAACATGCGTGGGTATATTATTTGATGTAACTACAGTCTTATCGTTAGTAACATGCGTGGGTATATTATTTGATGTAACTACAGTCTTATCGTTAGTAACATGCGTGGGTATATTATTTGATGTAACTACAGTCTTATCGTTAGTAACATGCGTGGGTATATTATTTGATGTAACTACAGTCTTATCGTTAGTAACATGCGTGGATATATTATTTGATGTAACTACAGTCTTATCGTTAGTAACATGCGTGGGTATATTATTTGATGTAACTACAGTCTTATCGTTAGTAACATGCGTGGATATATTATTTGATGTAACTACAGTCTTATCGTTAGTAACATGCGTGGATATATTATTTGATGTAACTACAGTCTTATCGTTAGTAACATGCGTGGGTATATTATTTGATGTAACTACAGTCTTATCGTTAGTAACATCCGTGGGTATATTAGTTGATGTAACTACAGTCTTATCGTTATTAACAATGTTAAGTTACTAAATAAATTGTCACTTTGTACTGCCGTTGAACTTTGACTTGTCGTTGAAACTGGGCCACCCCACGCTTCTCCAAGAGCGGTAGTTACAGTCGTCGAGTTCTTGTTTACGTTCGAAAATATGGGATTCCCCCACAACTGGTATGTTTGCTGTCTTTTAGACGCCACAGTTCCCGTACTTGGGTCCTGAACAGTTACTTTTGAGGTTTTTGGTCTTACTGGTGTCTCCACTATATTTTTCTTGCACCTCATCAAATTTAGATAATGCTTCTTCATGATTTTCGATGCTTTCGTCAGGCGAATTAGTGTTGTGTGTAGTTTCCCTTTCTTTATGTTGGTGATCTGGAGTCAACAAAACAGACGCACCTGAAGTTTTGTTTTGTTTTGCGATTGAAAGTGCATGTTGAAATCTATGAGAAAATGATACACCTAGCTCACCTGGTATTTTCCCGTTTCTTAATAGCATCAATTTTCCCTGCAACTCCTCTGCTGGATACTAGCCCTTTTCCTCCACCAGATGTGACAATGACTTTTTTGGTGTTATTTATCTGATTTCCTTGACACAGTCCTGTCACTTTGGGGAATACCGGGATCTATAATATTTAAATAATAAACACAAAATTAAGTAGTTCAGCAGGAATCTGATTTTATTTGTTGACTCAATATAAATCGTTTAAATACACAAAGGAATCAAAAGAAAAATATCAACAGTTTGAAAGTATAACAATGCATTATAGAAAAATGAAAATCGAAAGTATAGTAAGTAAATTGAAATCGAGACTAAATCATCTAATTATTCTTATCTCTTTCACATTAAGAAAAAAATACAAATTTCACCTTTAAAATACAATTTTTAATTAATCAAATTTATACTTTGAAAGTCCATCTCACATAGGTTCCTACCAATAAAGTACAACATTAATTCAAGATATGCTTATCAATAAAATTAATCATTGAATATTTTCATTCACTTATTCATTTAAGATGCATAAATTATTTCAATTAATTCTGATTCTCATGCTGGAAAAACAAATTTCTTTTATTGTTAACAATCCATAATAATGATATTTAATAACATAAATTTCATATGAAACTAAAGAAATTTGAAATGATCATTAAGATAAAATCATAAAACAAAATAACAGAGACCTACCTATAATATTTAAATAATAAACACATAAATTAAGTAGTCCAGCAGGAATCTGATTTTATTTGTTGACTGCCGCACACTGGAATTTCTCCTCTTTGTATACTACTTGAGGGATCATCACTTGACCTTTCGACCCTCTTTCATTTTTTTACTTATGATTTCTTTTTATTTATTTTCTTTCGATATTAAAAGGTTTTCATATATTTCTTTCCAAACTTTCTGTTTAGATTTTATCCTGAATATATATATTTATTTTATTCTTAATATTTTCTTTTCTTGCGCGGGAACTATTTTTTTCCTTGAATTCTTAAACCAAATTCGGTTAGGTGATGAACCCAATCATTACGGTTTTTTAGCGACCTTGACTTTTTCACCCTGTACTTTTTTTCTCTGAAATAATTTTACTATTGCGTTAGACTGGTTTTCGTAACTGGACAGCGGCCAAGCGATGATTTTATATGTTAGGCAGTCAACATATTTTTTTCTTGATTTTTCTATTCTGACAGATCTCTGCTGGTCCACTAGCTCGTAATAGGAGCTGGGAAATTTATAGCCAAGTCTCAATTCTCCAGCCAGCCTCTATTTTGCTAATAAAATAATATCATGAATTTTTTTTTCTCAGATTTACACAAAGAAATGAATAACTTCTTCAATTATTTTTTAAATGTATCCTCTATTCTATCTTTTAAAAATAAACTATTTATAAAACTGAAGATTTCCAAAACTGGCTGACTATTGATCATTCTAAAAAATATATAACACATGTATTATTAAACAAGTATATCTATTTACATACACACCTATATATACCTAGGCATTGATACAATTATTCAACAATTTTTTCACACAATTACTGATAGATAAAAAAAAAAATCCGAAAACATCTACTTTATTCGTTATTATTATCAACTCTTTCCAAATTAATTTTTCCACACAAAAAATATTATAATATTATTCTCTGTCAAATTATCGCGTTGTGGGGTATGATAACAGGATGGGAAGAGAATTGTCTTCCTCTTAAAGCCTTTATATATTGGAGGTACAACAAGTCATCAACACTATAGCTTCTCTACTATAAACATTTCGTTAGTTACAGTTGTGTTTTCTGTATTCTATTTTGTATGTCACACTCTATCAATTCAGTAGACAGCAACATATTGTCAATCGATACGACAACTCTTCTGAGTTTCCATGGAATTGTTCTGTTTAGATGGGCCTTAGAGTTAAGTTTTTACATATGTATTTTTCTGGTTGTCCCGTCGACTCACCAAATGTCGCCATCTGCCCGAACAGTTTATATTAAAGTTTCATCTTTTATAATTCCTCATTATACTACCTTTATCTTAAACATGATAAAATATATGACATAATATAATTATACACAATAATACATTATATATATACTTAAAGAAGGAGGGAAAGATATACACAATAATACATTTGTGACGAAATGTAGCGAGAAGGGGTGTGGTGGTGGTGATAAACAGCTGGCCAGTTATCTCCAGTAGAGTGACGACGGACACAGGTGACACTGATACCGACGACGTATGCAAATGACACACGTATTACGATGACAGACACTCAAGTGGTACCAGCTCACTCAACCAAACAGCCCTTCCTATATATGAAACTTGGTAGCGTGTTCCATAGAAGTTCTTGTCACATAAATAAATAAAATGGGTCCTTGTGAAGTCTGAACTACTATAAATGATACAAGAAGTCGCTGATAAATTCACTATTTTGTATTATAAAATCCTTTGCATATAACAATACATACAGTATAATACAAATATACCAGATCTTACTCTTTACTTAACAAGATGAAAAATAGACTGATTAACATAATAAAGTTGAGCTATTTATACTAAAATTGTGTCCTGTTAATTATATAACAAAAATAGGTTTGACTCAATGTTTCTGATGCAATTACTCCTTAAAAGTTGATGAAATAGCACTAACCAAGGTCGCTAGGGCACCTGATCTAACACACTAGGGCACCAGAGGAAGGGCCCTAGGGCGCCTGGTGCAATACAATGACGTAGGTCACATTTGGTACAGTCTATTGACCTCATTCCCATTCAAGGAAGTGCAATAAAATACTGTCATGTTACTAATTATAGTCATACGGAAATAGAATTGATGAAACTAGGATGCACTCATACCAAAAGTTCAAGTACAGTTATATTAATGACAATTTCATGAAATCAATAAAGAACATAACAAAGGGAATTATCAAAATTCACTACACATTATATAAATATACTTAATGAAGGAGCGGAAGCTACTAACAACGCTTGAATACTTTTTTCGATAATGAATTTATACTGTTTTAGACACGAAATTTTTAGAAATGATATACGGATATGTATCATGATAGACTGACCAGTGCACTCATGCTGTTTACATTAGATAATTTAACAGGAATGTATTTTGTACTTTGAGGAGGTATTTTTATCTTTGATTATATTCTGATACATCCTACATCTTTTTTAACTAAGGGTATCTTTGTTTTTCTCTTATTGTTTAGTATCAGTTTTTTTTGTCCAATATTAATTAAAGCTTGATTTACTTGTAAGAAATCCATTCCTAAAATTAAAGAATTCCTTAGTTCTGGAACGATTCGAAAGTATTGATATATAACTTTGCCATCAAAGGTTAAAGGTAAATTTATCTGACCTTTGACCACATGATTTGTTCCTCCTGCACCTATCATACTTTTAACCAAAGATTTTTGAGCTTGGTAATTACGGAAACTTGTCGCATTTAGAAATCTTTCATTTATACATGAAATAAGGGTAATAACAAAATTACCGAACTCCGAACAATCTTACAAAGGGAAAGTCAAAACTCATAATTATATAAACAGACAAAATCAGTCAACAACCGGAAAACTGAAAACCGCAATGACCCCGACTTGGTACAGGCATTTCTGAAGAAAAGGTGGGTTGAATCAGATTTTAAAGCGCCAAACCTCCCGCTCTCATTACGGTTCAAAGGTTCCGGCTGTCACTATAACAGCATTTAAACATAGGAACAAAATAGGTAAAATAGTTGTCAAAGCAGTACCATATTCAGTGAAGTAAATGTCAAAAATGTGGGCTCCTGAATCAACTAAAGTTTTTGTATTTCTCCCTCCTAATGATATCTTTATCATATTTTGACAATGACCCGGAATGTTATAAATAGCTGGTTTTCTAGTTCGGATATGCCCACCTCTGTGCACTACAGGGGTGAGCGCGATTCCCTTATTGTGTTCGCTTACTTTGTCGACATACCCTCGAAAAGTGACCCCGCCGTCGATAGTTGTGACATATTTTGACTCTTGCAGGGCACACATTTCTGGTGTGCTGGTCCATACCACAAAATCCACACCTACAAATGTATCAGATGGCTGATAAGTGTTCTGATTCTGTCGTATCTGTGGTCATGGAAATCTCTGCATTTGTGGCCTCGAATTTTGATTGTAATAATTTTGTGACTTACTGTTTGGACGATTGTATTGTCGCGGTTCGAATGTGGGCGAATGTGTGGCGTATTGCATTGTTATTGCGCGCGGTAAATGAATCCGTTTTCATAATTTCAGGTTGCGAGATATTCATTAATTGAGACTTTATCGACTGTAAATCCGATTGCATAACATTTACTGCCGATTGCAACGTATTATCTCCCGTAACGGCGGATTTTTCTGCCAGAATCGCGTAATGTCCCAATTCTCCTATATTTGCCGGTTTCTTGTTCATTACGATGTTC
Source organism: Bathymodiolus septemdierum (assembly GCA_963383655.1). Classification (NCBI taxonomy): domain Eukaryota; kingdom Metazoa; phylum Mollusca; class Bivalvia; order Mytilida; family Modiolidae; genus Bathymodiolus; species Bathymodiolus septemdierum. The sequence continues at coordinate 1,091,899 of OY726530.1, forward strand.
CGAATGTCTGGTCGGAGACCGTTGATACCAACAGAGAGGAGGATTCGTTCCGAAATATTTTTATTTGTTGCAGTCTGGGCAAGACGAGTTAAATATTCTCTTACATTTTTACATGGACACTGCATTATTTGTAAAATTGATAAATCTAATATGCGTTCATTTTCTGTAAATCTTCTCAAGAATGCTGCTTTAAATTGTTGCAAGTTATTTGTAATTTCGGGAGGAAGAGTTGCATACCAAATAGCAGCTTCGTCAGATAATTGAAATGCTATGACCTTAACAACCTTATCATTAGGAACCTCGTAAAGATCAATCCACTTTTGAAATTTGTCCCACCATGTTTGTGGGTGAACACTTGAATCCCCAGTAAATTTGTCTAGCCTTATAGAATTCATTTTGAAATTACACCCTAAATTGTTGTGAATTACCTAAATTATATGACAATGAAGATGGAGAACTGATTGTGTTAGTAACATGCGTGGGTATATTATTTGATGTAACTACAGTCTTATCGTTAGTAACATGCGTGGGTATATTATTTGATGTAACTACAGTCTTATCGTTAGTAACATGCGTGGGTATATTATTTGATGTAACTACAGTCTTATCGTTAGTAACATGCGTGGGTATATTATTTGATGTAACTACAGTCTTATCGTTAGTAACATGCGTGGGTATATTATTTGATGTAACTACAGTCTTATCGTTAGTAACATGCGTGGGTATATTATTTGATGTAACTACAGTCTTATCGTTAGTAACATGCGTGGATATATTATTTGATGTAACTACAGTCTTATCGTTAGTAACATGCGTGGGTATATTATTTGATGTAACTACAGTCTTATCGTTAGTAACATCCGTGGGTATATTAGTTGATGTAACTACAGTCTTATCGTTATTAACAATGTTAAGTTACTAAATAAATTGTCACTTTGTACTGCCGTTGAACTTTGACTTGTCGTTGAAACTGGGCCACCCCACGCTTCTCCAAGAGCGGTAGTTACAGTCGTCGAGTTCTTGTTTACGTTCGAAAATATGGGATTCCCCCACAACTGGTATGTTTGCTGTCTTTTAGACGCCACAGTTCCCGTACTTGGGTCCTGAACAGTTACTTTTGAGGTTTTTGGTCTTACTGGTGTCTCCACTATATTTTTCTTGCACCTCATCAAATTTAGATAATGCTTCTTCATGATTTTCGATGCTTTCGTCAGGCGAATTAGTGTTGTGTGTAGTTTCCCTTTCTTTATGTTGGTGATCTGGAGTCAACAAAACAGACGCACCTGAAGTTTTGTTTTGTTTTGCGATTGAAAGTGCATGTTGAAATCTATGAGAAAATGATACACCTAGCTCACCTGGTATTTTCCCGTTTCTTAATAGCATCAATTTTCCCTGCAACTCCTCTGCTGGATACTAGCCCTTTTCCTCCACCAGATGTGACAATGACTTTTTTGGTGTTATTTATCTGATTTCCTTGACACAGTCCTGTCACTTTGGGGAATACCGGGATCTATAATATTTAAATAATAAACACAAAATTAAGTAGTTCAGCAGGAATCTGATTTTATTTGTTGACTCAATATAAATAGTTTCAATACACAAAGGAATCAAAAGAAAAATATCAACAGTTTGAAAGTATAACAATGCATTATAAAAAAATGAAAATCGAAATTATAGTAAGTAAATTGAAATCGAGACTAAATCATCTAATTATTCTTATCTCTTTAACATTAAGAAAAAAATACAAATTTCACCTTTAAAATACAATTTTTAATTAATCAAATTTATACCTTGAAAGTCCATCTCACATAGGTTCCTACCAATAAAGTACTACATTAATTCAAGATATGCTTATCGATAAAATTAATCATTTGAATATTTTCATTCACTTATTCATTTAAGATGCATAAATTATTTCAATTAATTCTGATTCTCATGCTGGAAAAACAAATTTCTTTTATTGTTAACAATCCATAATAATAAATTTCATATGAAACTAAAGAAATTTGAAATTATCATTAAGATAAAATCATAAAACAAAATAACAGAGACCTACCTATAATATTTAAATAAAAAACACATAAATTAAGTAGTCCAGCAGGAACCTGATTTTATTTGTTGACTGCCGCACACTGGAATTTCTCCTCTTTTTATACTACTTGAGGGGTCATCACTTGACCTTTCGACCCTCTTTCATTTTCTTTCTTCTGATTTCTGTTTATTTATTTTCTTTCGATATTAAAAAGTTTTCATATATTTCTTTCCAAACTTTCTGCTTAGATTTTATCCTGAATATATATATTTATTTTATTTTTAATATTTTCTCTTCTTCCGCGGGAACTATTTTTTTCCTTGAATTCTTAAACCAAATTCGGTTAGGTGATAAACCCGATCATCACGGTTTTTAGCGACCTTGTCTTTTTCACCCTGTACTTTTTTTCTCTGAAATAATTTTACTATTGGCATTAGACTGGTTTTCGTAACTGGACAGCGGCCAAACAATGTTTTATATGTTAGACAGTCGACATATTTTTTTCTTGACTTTTCTATTCTGACACCTCCATTGGAAATACACAATTTGTATTTTGATCAACATAATAATGGAGACAAATCCTATAAGTTTATGCTACAAGTATCTAGTTTTCATAGGTAACTAATTTGTATTGCTCCGTCGTATGAAAATTAGCTACCGGAAGTTGGAGGTAGCTAATTTACATGTGTAGCTAAAAAATTTACGACACCGGAAAAGTAGCATAAACCCCACCTCTTGCAAACAGATTGACAGTTCACCAAAAATCAAGATGCTTGAAAATTGTTACGTTTCAAAATGGCATTATTTCGTATTTACTATTCTTTCATAACGAACATATAATTATTTAATATTCAGTACGACAGAGTATAGATTTATCAAAGTCGTACAACAATTCTATTCAAAAAACAGACGTCTGCGTCATGAAAATATTACATTGTCATCAATTGTCATAAATTTATGTTGCAAAAAAAAAGGACTGCCTTAACATGACTGTGAACATAAATAACAATTTTATGACATAACTGTATTAAGATATACTATCTTTCCTAATTTTTAACAAATTTGATGTAAAGTCTGTGTATAATTAGTTAATTCGCACCGATTTACTGTCAAATAATAGTTTTTATTTCATTGTATCATTATGGAAGTTTGGAAAAATTTTATAATATAAAGATACTTTTTTAAATAACATTTCTCTTTCTTTCCTATATTTTTCGCACTGCCAAAGGAAATGGTTTTCATCTTCAATTTCTAAATCATTGCATATTTTACAAAATCTTTCAGTTCTATTTATTTTGAAATAGCGGCCTTTTTCAATTTCGAGGCTATGGGCACAAATTCTTAAATTGGCAATATTCGATCTATCTGATTTCAAAATAATATTATCTACATAAGCTGGCCGTTCATTTTTATCATAAATATTACATAAAAAGAACAATTTGTCACATTCTTTGATTTTTGAGTTTTGATCTTGTAGATTTTAGTCAAATATTCGCTGTTGGATCTGATTGATGAATGGTTTTGTAGGCATAATTTCGTTCAAAAAGGAATATCCTAATCTATTAATGCATGAAATAATATTTCTAATCCATACATTCGACTTCCAAGTAGCCTTAAGTATATCATGGGATAGGGTATCTTTAGAAGAAATGACATGATCTAAATATTTAATGCATGCAGTAATTATTTTTGTTCTACAAGGTTGTCTGGCTAGCTCAGACCTATAGGCAGCATTTGGAGTTTTACAATGCACTCCTAGTATTTCCTTCATAAATTTAGTATGCAATAACTCATAAGTATCAGATTCTTTACATTTCAAAGCAGATTCTAAACCCCAAATCTCACAGCAATATAATGTAATTGGTAATATAAGGGAATTAAAGAGTTTTTCTAATAGTTTACAAGGATTATTTAAGCCAATAGTTTTCTTTATTTTAAAATATGTTTTCCTAGCTTTTTCGGCTAAAGTGGACATGGCAAGGTTGAAACTACCATTACATTTCAACATTATACCAAGGTAGCAATAGTTATTTACTGTCTCAATGACATTTCCATTATACATAAAATGATTTAAGAATGATTTTCCATTTGAGTTGAAAATAAGCACTTTAGATTTAGAGATATTAATCTCTAGTTTCCAACATGAGCGAAATTCATATAAGGTATCAAGATATGTTTGTAATCCACATGGACTACTTGATAAAAGTACAAGGTCGTCTGCATATAGTAAACAATTGATAGAGATGTCACCAACCAAAACTGGATCCGCATCACCACATTCTAATTTTTCAACGATGTTATTTATAAAAATATTAAACAACATAGGGAGTAGTATATGGGGTAATCTGGTACTCGTGACCTCTCGGATTTTGTTGTTGCTAGAGGGGTCAGGTAACGACTGAATCCATGTTTTTAATGGCGGCCGCCATAGCGTACATATATTCCCATTTCAGCAAAGGAAATGATGCACATCATTGAATGAAGCCGTGTCTTAAGTGGGTAATTGGCACAGTTCACATCAGATACATTTATTTGTCCCCTTTAGTTATTTTAGAGGTTGAAGACATCACGCGGAAATGTACTTTTGGTCACATTACAAAAAAGGTGAGTGGTTATCACGACACACCATCTCCAGCTGAATTTCACCTTAAAACTTCAATGAGTGGTTCATTCATGATGTTATCCTCATCAGGCTGTGTTAACTAGGTTTGAATAAGAATTTCCTTTTTCTGATGACTTTTATTGACAATAGGACCATACAAATGTAATTGCAAATAAATTGAAGCAAGCATCATAAGCAGGAAACTATTGTCATAGCATGTATCTAAGATCCAAACATCAAACTGGATTGTGCTAACTCAAAAGCAAAACTTATAACAAAAACAAATTAATTAAAAGCAAGCAAAATAAAAAAGAAATATGCAAATTAAAATAATAGTAGCCCCTCAAATTATAATGCACTTTCTTTGATCACAAATAAGGCAAGCAGCTCAGCAATTCTGTCATTAAATACCTTTTCATGAACATGTTCATCAATTAAAACTGCTGTCATTAGCCTCTGTTTTTGTATTTGATTGCAGTATTAATTCGGATAGTCATGGGTTGTTTTCTCATCGACATTTACCTCATATCTCTTTTTACTTCTATCAGAGACGAACAGGACCTAAACATAGAAGCGGTGTACCCTGTCTACCACTCAAGAAAAGATTGGTGTTGGACAAGCTCATTTTATAGGATAATGGGTCATGCACCATTCTAAAAAGATGACAGATTTGTGACACCTAGTACCGTGTACCTTTTTTTTTACTGTACAAGATATTTATTTTTGATATTTTCCTTCTTTATATCATGCTGCAACCAATAATAGATGTAAAGGATTGCACACATTATTGTGGGGCACATGTACAAGCTAAGATATGGGAGACAAGTTGTGAAGTTGTAATTTCCTAAGTGCATTGACAAGGTAGTAATTATTGAGATAAAACAGACGTGTCATACAGTTTGGTTACACTGGGAGGATATTTCAATATGTTTTTATTTGTTTTAGAAACATTTTCGGGTTCAGACATTGTTTAAATTGGAAAAATGGAGCGATGGAGATGGTGTGTCGTGATAACCACCCCCCTTTTTTGTAATGTGACCAAAAGTACATTTCCGCGTGATGTCTTCAACCTCTAAAATAACTAAAGGGGACAAACAAATGTATCTGATGTGAACTGTGCCAATTACCCACTTAAGACACGGCTTCATTCAATGCTGTGCATCATTTCCTTTGCTGAGATGGGAATATCTGTACGCTATGGCGGCCGCAATTAAAAACATGGATTCAGCCGTTACCTGACCCCTCTAACAACAAAAAATCCAAGGGGTCACGAGTGCCAGACTATATATGGGGACGGACAAAACCGCAGTTGAGGAGGTGGTGCTACCGGAAGTGACGTGACCGGAAATGACGTCAGTAACGTGACAGGAAGAAGCCCTGACCGGAAGTATGTTCTGCGCATGCGCAACCGGTACATTTTGTATTACTACTATAGTAGTAGTACAAAATGTAGTACAGTAGTACAGGTACCATGGCTACCGGAAGTGACCTAAGGTCACGTGACCCCTTCGGAGTTCCCTTGAGTGTGCACATGCGCAACTGGAAGTTGCGCAATATCCGCCCTAGTGGGGCCTTTTGACCAGAAGTGACGTTATGAAACGTCACCCATAGTGACCGAAGGTCACGTGACTCCGAGTTCCCGTGGGTGTGCGCATGCACAACCGGAAGTTGCGCAATATCTGCCCTAGTGGGGCCTTTTCACCGGAAGTGCGCTGATTATCTTCCCCTTCCCCGCCATTTTCATATACATGTAATATAATATATTTCAATAATGGTTTTCACCTACAGTGTTTTCGGATATGTACTCCAAGTAGTCTATCACGTCCGCGTTGCATTTTTGCTATATTTTCAGAGATCTTGACATTTCTTGATTCCTTCCTCTAGTTTTCGTGTTTATTCGACATCTTAATCACTATTTTGTTGACTTGTTACAGTTTTGTCATAGATGTTTACGTTATAATATGTGTGATATTTTCATAATGTGCTTCGTTTTGTTTTTGCTTATAACGTGTTTTGGGTGGAATTTCAACGCTGTGGCTGCTGCTACTACTCTGGTGAAAACGTGTATGGCTGCTGCTTCTGCGGCGTCAGCGGCTGCTGCTACTGCTGCTGCTCTGAAGTAGGTGAGTATGGCTGCTGCTGTTGCTGCTCTGGATACTGGATTCTGCTATCTCATTGGTTCAATTTCCATATTCAACTTACTTTTCTTCTGTATTTTCCAAATCTTTTCATTATTTAACTTACTTTTCTTCCATAATTTCCATATCTTTTCACTATTCAACTTACTTTTCTTCTGTATTTTCCATATCATTTCACTATTCAACCTACTTTTCTAGTGCATGACGTTATAAAACATTTCATTTGCCCGTACTTTTTCCCCATACTTTTTCAAACCGCAACGTTTGAAATGCAACGTTACTTGCTTTTCTAATACATGATGTTATAAAACATTTCAATTTTCCATATCATTTCACAATTCAACCTACTTTTCTTCCATATTTTCCAAATCATTTCACTTTTCAACTTATCTTTCTTCCATATTTTCCATATCATTTCACTATTCAACCTACTTTTCTTCCATAATTTCCATATCTTTTCACTATTCAACTTATTTTTCTTCTGTATTTTCAAAATCTTTTCATTATTCAACCTACTTTTCTAGTGCATGACGTAAGAAAACATTTCATTTTTCCGTACTTTTTTCCCGTACTTTTTCAAACCGCAACGTTTGAAATATCAGTTTGTTGTTTCTCTAGTACATGACGTTATAAAACATTTCATTTTCCCGTACTTTTTCCCCTATCTTTTCAATATTCAACTTACTTTTCTTCTGTATTTTCCAAATCTTTTCACTATTCAACTTATCTTTCTTCCATATTGTCCATATCTTTTCACTATTCGACTTGCTTTTCTTCCATATTTTCCATATCATTTCACAATTGAACCTACTTTTATACCACATTTTCCATATCTTTTCACTATTCAACTCACTTTTCTTACATGTTTCCCTATGTTTTCACTATTCAACTTACCTTTCTTCCGTATTTTCTAAGCTTTTCACTATTCAACTTACTTTTCTTCCATAATTTCCAAATATCATTTCACAATTTTCTTCTGTATTTTCCATATCATTTTACTATTCAACCTACTTTTCTTCCATAATTTCCATATCATTTCACTATTCAACCTACTTTTCTTTCAAAATTTCCATGTCTTTTCACTATTCAACTTACTTTTCTTCTGTATTTTCCATATCATTTCACCATTCAACCTACTTTTTCTGCATATTTTCCATATCTTTTCACTATTCAACTTATCTTTCTTCCATATTTTCCATATCATTTCACTATACAACCTACTTTTCTTCCATAATTTCCATATCTTTTCACTATTCAACTTACTTTTCTTCTGTATATTCCAAATCTTTTCACTATTCAACCTACTTTTCTAGTGCATGACGTTATAAAACATTTCATTTTCCCGTACTTTTTCAAACCGCAACGTTTGAAATATCAGTTAGTTGTTTTTCTAGTACATGACTTATAAAACATTTCATTTTCCCGTACTTTTTTTCCCTATCTTTTCACTATTCAACTTACTTTTCTTCTGTATTTTCCAAATCTTTTCATTATTCAACTTATCTTTCTTCCATATCGTCCATATCTTTTCACTATTCGACTTGCCTTTCTTCCATATTTTCCATATCATTTCACATTTCAACTTACCTTTCTTCCATATTTTCCATATCATTTCACATTTCAAATTACCTTTCTTCCATATTTTCCATATCATATCACAATTGAACCTACTTTTCTTCCCCATTTTCCCTATCTTTTCACTATTCAATCCACTTTGCTTCCATGTTTCCCTATGTTTTCACTATTCAACTTACTTTTCTTCCACATTTTCCATATCTTTTCAGTATTCAACCCACTTTTCTTCCATGTTTCCCTATGTTTTCACTATTCAACTTACTTTTCTTCCGTATTTTCTAAGACTTTTCATTATTCAACTTACCTTTCTTCCATAATTTCCATATCATTTCACAATTTTCTTCTGTATTTTCCATATCATTTTACTATTCAACTTACTTTTCTTCCATAATTTCCATATCATTTCATTATTCAACTTACTTTTCTTCCATATTGTCCATATCTTATCACTATTCGACTTGCCTTTCTTCCATATTTTCCAGTACTCGGGGAAAAAACCACTGACCTGACGGAAGTAATTGACAAACTTTATCACACAAAGTTGTATCGAGTGCATCTCCCCATGAGAAAGATTCGAACTCACAACGTGTGTAGTGATAGATACTGATTGCACATGTAGTTGTAAATCCAACCATGCCATATCTTTACGACCGCGACGACCCGGAAGGCACGCCGAGGACAATAACAGGTCAAACAAGATATGATATGATTTGAAGGATCATAACATGACTCCCAAACAATGGATATCAATTCGCAACATCATAATCTATTTGGAAACTAAATTTTGCCCAAATCGGAGGATTTTTGTATTTTAGCGGCCATTTTGGATTAAAATTGGCCGCCATATCAAACCAAGATGGTTGCAATGTGGTGCAGCATGTCTTACTCCCTGTAAATATCCATTGCCATTGAAATTTTTCATTTTTGAATTTTTAACGATTTTTTTAATTTTTATATTGGCGGCCATTTTGAAAATTTTAAAAACAAAGAGCACAACTTTGAGTGATGATCTATTTTTGTGTCAAGTTTCAAAAGGATCCGCTGTTTGGAATGAATTTAACATTTTTTGCATCTTGGTTACCATGGCAACGGCCGCCATTTTGAATTGTTTCAACCCCCACCAAATTTCAGTTCATTTTGGCAAAGCAGTTTCAGAGAAGAAGATTTTTATGAAATCGACCAATCTAAAACAAGAATTGCCTGTGGCAGCCATGTTTGCTAATGGATCAAAACGAAATGAGCAATCTCTATAGAGAACCTTCCATAGATGCTTCTTACCAAGTTTCATATCATTTGGCCAAGCGGCTTCAGAGGAAAAGCTGTTTTAGAAATCGACCAATAAGAAACAAGAATTGCCTATGACGGCCATGTTTGTTAACGGATCAAAATGGAATGAACAATTCCCATAGAGGACCTTCCATAGATGCTTCCTACCATGTTTTGGTCCATTTGGCCAAGCTGTTTCAGAGTAGAAGAATTTTAGAAATCGACCAATCAGAAAAAAGAATTGCTTGTAGCAGCCATGTTTGTTAATGGATCGGGACAAATGAGCAATCTTTATAGAGAACCTTCCATAGATGCTTCCTACCAAGTTTCGGTTGTTTTGGCAAAGCGGTTTCAGAGGAGAAGATTTTTAGAAATCGACCAATTAGAAACAAGAATTGCCTGTGGCAACCATATTTGTTAATGGATCGGGACGAAAGGAGCAATCTTTATAGAAGACCTCCCGTAAATGCATCATACCAAGTTTCGGTTCATTTTGGTCAAACGGTTTCAGAGAAGAAGAATCTAAAACATCAGCCAATCAGAAACAAGACTCGCCTGTGGCAGCTATGTTTGTTAACGGATCAGGACGGAATGAGCAATCTTTATAGAGGACCTTCCATAGATGCGTCCTACAAAGTTTCGGAATATTTGGCCAAGTGGTTTCAGAGGAAAATATTTTTAGAGATCGACCAATCAGAAACAAGAATTGCCAGTGGCGGCCATGTTTGTTAATGGGTCGGACCGAAATGAGCACTCTGTGTAGAGGACCGCCTATAGATGTTTCCTACCAAGATTTGGTTCATTTGGCCAAGCGGTTTCAGAGAAGAAGAATTTTAGAAATCGACCAATCAGAAACAAGAGTGGCCTGTGACGGCCATGTTTGTAAATGGATCGGAACGAAATGAGCATTCTTTACAGAGGACCTTCCATAGATGCTTCCTACCAAATTTCGGTTCATTTGGCCAAGCGGTTTTAGAGGAGGAGATTTTTAAAAATCAGCCAATCAGGAACAAGAATTGCCTGTGGTGGCCATGTTTGTTAATGGATTGGGACGAAATGAGCAATTTTTATAGAGGACATTCCATAGATGCTTCTTAGCAAGTTTCAGTTCATTTGGCTGAGGGGTTGCAGAGGAATATATCTGTAATTCAATTCAGATATCTGTATAGAGATAACTGCATGTTCAATACAGATACATTTTGTATCTATATTTAAACAAGAGTTATCTTTCTTTTAACAGAAAAGAAGAGTTTTTAGAAATCAACCAATCAGGAACAAGAAATACCTGTGGCGGCCATGTTTTTTAACCAATCGGGACAAAAGGAGCATTCTCTATAGAGGATCTTCCTTCCATAGATGCTTCCTACCAAGTTTCGGTTCATTTGGCCAAGCGGTTTCAGAAGAGAAGATTTTAAAAAATCGGCCAATAAGAAACAAGAATTGCTTGTGGCGGCCATGTTTGTTAATGGATCGGGACGAAATGAGCAATCTTTATAGAGGACCTTCCATAGATGCCTCCTTCCAAGTTTCAGTTCATTTGGCTGAGGGGTTTCAGAGGAGAAGGTTAAAGTGTGAAAAGTCAACGGACGAGAGACGACGGACGACGGACGCCAAGTGATGGCAAAAGCTCACATTTCCTTCGGCAAGATGAGCTAAAAACCACAAGGGGAGGAATCTCAAATGTCAAATTTTCATACAACACTTTTTCAAAATAATTTTGTATTGGTGTCTTGACCTGAATCGCCATAATAATTGGTACCCATTGGTCGGTTATTTTTATCTGACCATTTAAAAAAAAATCTTTTAATTTTAGATCTTAGTAAATAAATATATTAAGGGTTTTAGATGATCTTAACGTCTAAAACTAAGGAGATAAGTATTGGAACTGTGCAGGTCAGCTATATATTTATTAAGATCTAAAATTAAATGAGTTTTTTTAAATGGTCAGATAAAAATAACCGACCAATCAAATCGCACGTAGGAATTCGGCCCGGTACTGACATGTAAACAGAATGGTCCGTAGTTTCGGTGCCTGCAAATTCTGTGAAGTATTGCTTTAAAGTTGCAGATAGTTAAAGATGATGACAAAAAGGAATCGAAATATCAAAAATATATTTATTATGCTTCAAATGGGTACCAATATTATGGCGAATCAGGTCAAGACACCAATACAAAACTATTTTGGAAAAGTGTTCTATGAAAATTTGACATTTGAGATTCCTCCCTTGTGTGTTTTTTTTTAGAGTAGTCGACAGATAAAAAAAAATCGTAACAAGCCCCTGTGGTTTATCTAGATGTTATTGATCGAAAAAAAATCACGTCACGAATAAATTATTCTGATCAGGTAAAATAACAATAACAAAAGTTTACATAACAAATCAAATACCATTCGAAAGGAACTACAATCTGAACATTATTACAAAATATTATATTTTCAACAAAAGACAAAATATATAAAAAGTATGGTATACGGGCTGTCTCTAATCCTTTTCACCACCACCGAGTATTTCCCCACCCATGCAGTCTGTATGTATCTTGTCTGCTTTTGACAACTAATGGACGAGAACGTTCAGTTTCCTTAACAAGTACAGAACCATCGTGTGTCCAAAAAGAATGTATCTTCCTGCCTACACGCAAAGTATTCAATCTTTTCAACAGGGCATATCTGTGTCTGGTTAAGTTTTCAGTAATGAAGGTTTTATCTATATGACCTTTTAGTTCTTTCTTTTTAGCAAAAGCCATGTGCCTCTGGCGATAAGTAAGGAAGCGTACAATTATTGAGATCTTATCATCACAGATTTCACCAATTGGATGAGATCTTCCAATGTCAGTAATATTAAGCTTGACTCCTAGTTGTTTTTTTGCAAATACCAAGGACTAATGAGTTAGTATCAATAGGTGTTTTCACGACATTGTTTCCATTCGTGGCTACTTTGACATTGTTAACATTCGTGGCTACTTTGACATTGTTACCATTCGTGGCTACTTTGACATTGTTACCATTCGTGGCTACTTTGACATTGTTACCATTCGTGGCTACTTTGACATTGTTACCATTCGTGGCTACTTTGACATTGTTGCCATTCGTGGATACTTTGACATTGTTACCATTCGTGGCTACTTTGACATTGTTACCATTCGTGGGTACTTTGACATTGTTACCATTCGTGGCTACTTTGACATTGTTACCATTCGTGGCTACTTTGACATTGTTACCATTCGTGGCTACTTTGACAGTGTTACCATTCGTGGCTACTTTGACATTGTTACCATTCGTGGCTACTTTGACATTGTTACCATTCGTGGCTACTTTGACATTGTTACCATTCGTGGGTACTTTGACATTGTTACCATTCGTGGGTACTTTGACATTGTTACCATTCGTGGGTACTTTGACATTGTTACCATTCGTGGGTACTTTGACATTGTTACCATTCGTGGCTACTTTGACATTGTTACCATTCGTGGCTACTTTGATATTGTTACCATTCGTGGCTACTTTGACATTGTTGCCATTCGTGGCTACTTTGACATTGTTACCATTCGTGGCTACTTTGACATTGTTACCATTCGTGGCTACTTTGACATTGTTACCATTCGTGGGTACTTTGACATTGTTACCATTCGTGGGTACTTTGACATTGTTACCATTCGTGGGTACTTTGACATTGTTACCATTCGCGGCTACTTTGACATTGTTACCATTCGTGGGTACTTTAACATTGTTACCATTCGTGGGTACTTTGACATTGTTACCATTCGTGGGTACTTTGACATTGTTACCATTCGTGGCTACTTTGACATGGTTACCATTCGTGGCTACTTTGACATTGTTACCATTCGTGGGTACTTTGACATTGTTACCATTCGTGGCTACTTTGACATTGTTACCAATCGTGGCTACTTTGACATTGTTACCATTCGTGGGTACTTTGACATTGTTACCATTCGTGGGTACTTTGACATTGTTACCATTCGTGGGTACTTTGACATTGTTACCATTCGTGGCTACTTTGACATTGTTACCAATCGTGGCTACTTTGACATTGTTACCATTCGTGGGTACTTTGACATTGTTACCATTCGTGGGTACTTTGACATTGTTACCATTCGTGGGTACTTTGACATTGTTACCATTCGTGGGTACTTTGACATTGTTACCATTCGTGGGTACTTTGACATTGTTACCATTCGTGGGTACTTTGATATTGTTACCATTCGTGGCTACTTTGACATTGTTACCATTCGTGGCTACTTTGACATTGTTGAACCTCAAGCTGGTTCTTCTTAAGTACTGCTCTTGTTCTTCTAGCCTTTTTTCTAGATTATTTATTTCATCTTATTGATGTACGACAAGACCTACATGTATTATAGACCGTAACGGTAGTGTAATGGTCGGGATGGTCGCCTTGAGTGCGGTAAATCGGGAGTTCGAGCCCGGTCGGGTCAATCCAAATAGTATATATTTGGTATTTGTTGCTTATCCGCTAAGCACGTGACACTAAGGAGTAAGAGCAAAGAACTGGTTGACTTGGATCAGAATAATTTGTCCGAGTGGAGCAACATGTCTACCCACAGACTGTTGTTTCAGTGAGCTAGCATAATTTGAAAAATCGAACTCAGCATTTTGATCTAGTACAAAGCGGAAATCATCATCGTCTCATTAAAACATAACTTGTTCTCGTCATGATATGGCTGAATAACATGGCATTAAACAACAATCACTCACTCACTACATTACTATAGGGACTTACTGTAAATATAGACCGTGCATTTTATCGTTGATAACAAACTTCTGTAAAACTATTGAAAAAAACGTCAGCTTTAATAAGTAAAAGACTGGACTAAAAAAAATACATTTCGTGCAACATATTATGCAAGGGAAGTAACACCAGCTCCTTTACCTTACTGCTACATATAGTTTTCAATCAGAAATGAAATATACATATCAAGCAATAATGTGACCCGTTATTGTCCTCGTGGATTCCGGGTGGTCGTGGTTGTAAAAGTATGGTATGGTTGGATTTACAACTACATGTGCAATCAGTGTCTATCACTATAACCGTTGTGAGTTCGAATCTTTCTCATGGGGAGATACAACTTTGTGTGATAAAGTTGTCAATTACTTCCGGCAGGTTGGTGGTTTTTTCTCCCCCGAGTACTCCGGTTTCCTTCACCAATAAAACTGACCGCCACGATATAACAGAAATGTTATTGAAAGTGGCGTTAAACACCACAAACCAAACCAACCACTCAGTAAGTGGATATGTACAGGGTAGTTACATAATATACAGTTATTTCATGCCTTTTCACGGTTCGGCCTCAGGCAAGTTCTCAAGTCATCTCCAGCACCTCGGGACAATAGTTTTGACTGTTCCCTGAACAAGCATGAAATAACTGTTTTACTATCTTATATACATGCACATAACCACAAATCCACGACTGGTGCGCTTGACAGGAATGACGCACTGCGCATCGTTCTAGGGCATGGAACAGTTCGGATCCGAAGTAGTGGAACAGTCAACTGTTTCACTCCGCCGGATATTTTTTAAATATTCTTGTAATCAGTTAAAATATAGCATATGAAAAATATATACTATAAGTTAAAAAAAATCCATCTTCTTGTGATTCTTATCATTCATGATTTGATTGATTTAATTTGTTGGTGTTTAACTCCACTTTCATCAATATTACAGCTATATCATGGCGACCAATTTTAGTGGTGGAAGAAGCCGGAGTACCCGGAGAGAACCATCGACCATGGGCAAGCAACTGATAAACTTTATCACTTGCGGCTGCGAGTCGAGTTCACCCTTTTTGTAATTTACAAAGCCGAGCGCGAACCCACGCCGTAATGGTGATAGGCTTGTATGAGTTGTTAGGTAATCTAACTACCTAACTCATTGAGCCACCTGGTCCCTTTCTGATCATTTAAAGTTGATAGTTAAATGGCAGACGTCAGACAACATGAAACAAGCGTGACTTTAATCTAAATGGTGATGAGAGGACGCTTTTTCAACAAGCATGCCTAATAAACGTCTACGAGATGTGCAGAACCTAGGTCTAACCAGTACAGTAAAATGTTTAAGTATAGGAGAATGTCCATGTAACTCTCCATTCCTTAAAAATAATGGAGCCGAGGCCCCGAAGGGGCTGGGGCCCATTGTTTTTAAGGAATGGAGAGATACGAGGACATTCTCCAACTTAAAATCCACCCATTGTACTTTATTAATTTGATTAATTATTAATCTTGAAACAAAAAAAAGTCTGTGTATAGTATCTAAAGTACAAAGTATTAAATTGTTTGCCCCTTGTGGGACCTTAAAAGTACAAAGAGAACAATAACTCTCCATTCCTTAAAAATAATGGAGAGTTTTGACAATAGATTTACATCACAGGTGGATTTTAAATACAGCTGAGAGACACTTCTTTTAACTCTAAATGACAATAAATTTTTAACTTTCCTCTCTTTTTGTGTAAATGTTTAATATTTTTCATATAGATAATGTACATACACTTTCTTTACTAAAACTATCACTCTATCTATAGCTCTTCATTATTGGAGGAAATTAATAAATATATTAGTCTTTTGAATCTTTTGACTGTGAGTTTAGTTTTTCCAGAAGCACGTCTTGTGACTATATACTACTAACTTCGATGGTTCGTCGAGTCAATCACAATCAAAGAAAGATAACTCAATATAAAATGTTGTGCTGGGAAATAAGTCTCATTCAAAAATATACAATAATTATATCATCTGATGAATTTAGAATTTACACCACTTTTCTGAGGGGAAAGTTTATATCAAAATATTCGAAAAAAAAATACAGAAATTTGTATTCATTTGAATGAATGAATGAATTGTATCCTCATAAACCAAAAACATACAGTTAACAATATATGTTTGTGATTGCATGTGATCTACTGTGCTTTATCCAATAAAGTATTTGAATTTGCTACAGAGAAGTTAACAGTTCAATAGGTTATTTTCTTATCGGTTTCTTCTTAATTATAATATTTGTTTTTTTACATAACCCTAATAATATTAATAGAAGAATAATAAATAATGTATGCTGTTTACCACTTTTACAACATTATGTGATAAAGTTTGTCAGTGACTTGTGGCGGGTTTTCTCCTGATATTCCGGTTTCCTCCACCAATAAAACTGACCGGCACAATATAATTGAAATATTGTTGAAAGTGTCGTTAAGCAACATAACTCTAACCATCTTCTTGATTATTAGATTTATTTTAACGAAATTCTAATATTGAAAAAAAAAAAAAAAAAAAAAAAAGCGCTGAGACAATGTTTTACTGAAAAATGTAATGCCTAATAACAATTTTGAAAATACAACACTGTCAGAACAGTTCCATAATATAATCGAAAAATCGTAGTAAACAGAGGCAAGAGCTGGATACCTATAATACACATATAAATGATGCTCACTTTCATGGCTTGGTACATACACTTAATTAAATAAAAAAAAAATTCACACGAAATACCCCAACAATTTTCGCGCCCACCTCCGCTCGGCGCATTTTTTTTAAGTGTTTGGTTTAATTTTCAGACGTATATATATATATATCGTTATTCTCTTATGCCATTGAGAGTAACTGATTAATTATGGTTTTAATAGCGACTTTCATCAGAGTAAAATTACAACCGTCATATATAACTCACAGGCGCGGACTTACCACCAACACTTTTTTCTAACTTTCTGTTTACAAATTTATTTTCAATAACATTTCTTTATTTCTTTATTATTTCATCTCTTTTTTCCTTATTTTAACTTGTTCATGTCAATATTCATACAATCTTATGTTAACATCAAATTGCATGTGTTAACTTTATATAGATATATAGTATCTATATACATTTGTATAGGGTCGACAGTGACGACACATGCAATTTCATGTTAACATAAGATTGTATGAATATTGACACGAACAAGTTAAAATAAGGAAGAAGAGATGAAATAATAAAGAAATAAAGAAATGTTATTGAAAATAAATTTGTAAACAGAAAGTTAGAAAAAAAAGAGGGTGGCAAGTCCGTGCCACAAGCGCCTGTGATATAACTGGGCTAGCAGCGTTGTTATAAAGAACGCTATAATCTTGAACATTATACATAATATATTTAATCTCCGTAAGAAGTTGCTATTTGTATACGATTATGATGCCCGTATAATTGTACGCCAAAACTCCACTATGGTTTTACGATAAATAAAGAATCTTGAATCTTGAGTGCATATTTTACAAATTATTCACTGTAAATTGATTGTAAATATGTAATTATATATTTACACATTTATCCCATGGCTATGAATGTGTTTTAATCAAATCATCTCGTGTCAATTTGTATTAATAAGCTTGCTAACAATGTTGTTTGCCACTTATAAAATACCCTTAGGTTACCTCATGTACATTTTTGATCACGTGACATGAATATCGGCATACAACACTAATTCTGAACAAAAACAAAAGAGTGAGAGAACAAAAATGTAAATAGTGTCGAGAAAAACAGACTTTTGACAGGAAAACATGGATTTAGAACTACTCGTAAGATTCGTTGTTTTAATTGGACTATTGTCAAAAGGTAAGATTTCACACAAAGACTTTTTTTCAAGCCAGCCAATAATATATATGTACCTGTGATTTTACTTATATATACACCTGTATTATTCCTTACCATGATTACCTATTGTTATTTATATAAGTATGTACATAATAACACAGGCCAAAATGTATTTATATATCATGATGAATTATTATATTTTGCTTTATTTTACTATAAGTTCTATATGTGACTGTAAAGTTGACGAAAAAACTTATAAATGTACGAGATTAGGATCTGTTTATTTCTTATGTCGACACTAATTAAAGTATAGTATAAGTTTCTGTTAATATAAGATTGTATGAATATGGTCAAGAACAAGTTATTTAAAGGAAAGAATTTAAAAAAAAATTGTAAAAATAAATTAAACAGAAAATTATAAAGGGGTGGAAAATCGGTACAACTAGCGCCTATGAATAAAAATACTGGTGAAAACTGTAAGCGGATTAAATTAGATCAAATAATATGACGTTCTCAACTTCAGTATTTAAATCCTGACCAAGGAAACATATGACTGACAGAGTTCGCGAAATGTGTCAGACCTGTCAGACATGACCAGCAAAATTTGGGCAGATTTGACCAAGGACTGACACAAGTTTGGTATTTTCCAATAGAAAATTAATGAGGTCTGACATTCTTTTCACTAGGACCACCAAAACCCACATGCAATTTCGCGAACCCTGGACTGATGTTACATGTATTCCCCATAACATATGTTCAAAAAACGTGTAGAGGAAGCTCAGGTATAAAATATTTAACAATCTGTCTGTATTGATTCTTACTTACGTTGTATGTACATAGTAAACTAAATTAAAACATCAATTATAACACGACACGAATATTGCTAGTGGTGTAAAATGCCGGGGGGAATGACCGGTCACAGACATGTTAGTGCTATGGGGAGGGGGGAAGGAATTACCTTATTCCCCCTTGCAATTCGGATCTAAAAAAGATAATGCCCATTTCAAGGTGAGGACGATATGCCTATACCCTCGGAATATGGACATGAGAAAAAAAAAGGGCTATGGAACACTGGATATTTCACCAGGCAGTCAGTCTGAATTCTCTCGCCCCAATCAGTCTAGTCACAATAAACACACACAACTCCTCTCTTGGAGTATATCTGAAGGAATTTAAAGTGACATTAAACACTAACGACTCAATAGACTTAAAGAGACGAAAGATAAGGACAAGGTTAATAATTACATTCAGGGTATTAAGTCTACCCGTACATGACGGGTGCCTTACAAGAGGCAGGAACTGCTTACCCTTCACGAACACATGGATTCACCCAGTTTTTTGGTTGGATCCGCGTCGCTCATCTTTTTAGTATCTGTATTGTGTTGTAATTAAGTCTCCCAAACAACGTTTGGAGACTTATTGTTTTTGCTCCGTTTCTTCTTATTATTATTATTCTTTCTTTCCGTGCACCATGAACTTGTCCACGGCAGATCTCATGAACTACAGGACAGAATTTCATGAAACTTGGTGGAGTTATAGATATATGTTTCTAGTTGATCCTAAAGTTTTCAGATTTGTGGTAAAGGGGGTCAAAGCCATATTTATGGGGGTTCAAAGGGGGTGGGGGTTACTATAGAATCCTATGGGAAACTTGAAATTCAACATTGTCCGATATCATTAAAATTTGATATGTGGGTAGATAGTGTCAGTGGCCGGTTTGGGAGACTTCATAATCGTTAGATTATAATCATATCTTGTTTGCTTTATGTTTGTTTTTTTTGTTTGTTTTGTTTGTCTTATTCCTGTATACCGAGTGTCTCTTGATTGTCAATTCTTAATTGTCCCTTCGGATTTCTCTAACGTTTATTATGGACAGAAGAATGCAGTATAATGGATATCTTTAATAAAATGTTGCTTGCTGTTGACAAGATATAAGCTGCATTTCGCCTCGAAGTTCTTCTATCAATTCTATGTTAAAATTTCTAAAATGTCTGGATAGATGTCGCATGATTCCATTTCCTAATATTTCAGCCTGATTGCTGTTTTCAGTTTTTAACCACCCACCCAACAAAAAAATCAAATGGTTGTTTCGTTATAGCAAAATGACAATGTATGACTTGATTCAAAAGTTCAAAGCATTTACATAGCGAAACCTGATATACAATGTATTATGTAGGACATTGATTTTGCAACCCCCACCATTTTTTACGCTTAGGCGTCCAAAGTCAGTTTCAGTTGATACACAAGTTACCAATGTTATGTGTGTGGACCAACCTATTATGACTATTAAATCCAACTAGGCATGTTGGTCTAGTACAAAACGGACATAATATCGAATGTAACATGTTCTCGCCATGATATAACTGAAAAATTGTTCATTTGGTGTTAAGCAATAACCAATCCGATCGCTTACACCTTCAGATTAGCACAGGCCTTTTTCACAATCATTTAATACGTTACTTTGTTACAGACTGGGGGTATACATGTATCCACATAAGGTTCATATTAATTTGTGAGCGCAGCTCCGGGATGGTATACCGAAAAGGTACGGTGGTGACACTCGAGTTTGAAAAACACCTCCATTCATATATTTCATCGGCGTGTAAACTATTTCCTTTCATATAGCATACGGTTCTTGGTGACCCATTCATATACTATACTAAAATCCAAAAATAAACACATATAGATAAATTTTACATCTTATCATGTTGAATTATCACATACATAATTAGAGAATTTGTCTTGGCAATAAGGGGTCGTCGTTGCTGTGATTGTATGGTAGTTGGATTTACAATTACCTACTGTGCAATCAGTGCATATCACCACTTACGTTGTAAGTTTGAACCCTGTTCTTGGCGAGGTTTACTCGGTTCAACAATATGTGATAAAGTTTGTCAGTGACTTGACACGGGTCGGTGGTTATCTCCGGTTTCCTCCACCAATGAAACTGACCGCCACGATATAACTGAAATATTGTTGAAAGTGGCGTTAAACACCAAAAACCTAAACCGCTTGTAGAATTATAACCCATTGCTAAATCATAATTTAAAATCCCCACCCATCGATATATTGAAGTAGTATTCAGTGGCGAATTCAGTGTCGAATAAGTCAAGCACATATAGTAACAATTTTCCGGGATACACGATGAAGACATTTATTATTTGTCATCGAAACAAACCAATAGAAATTAACTTTAAAGGATATTGTTAAAATAATATATTCAAAATTGAGGTCATGACCTTATATGATAATTGAAGTATTATCTATCTAATGCCATTTTCCCCTGGGGCTTAAAATAATGAATATAATTACCATGTAGATTTATATACGTCATAACATGCAGGTACCTACTATAAGTTTGTTTAATATTCAGTTGCAGTGTAGGGAGATATTCGGTAGAACCAATTTAAAGTTACATGTTGTTGTTTTTCTTCAATTGATGAGACAAGTCATGAAGGTCATACTTTAAAAAATGGTTTTCTGTAACATGTAAAGTTTAATGTAGGTAGACAGATAGGCATTTATTTCTTTAAAATGTTTGACAATTTTTATGGAATTTTAGATAGTTTCAGTGCGTCTGCCGGGTTACAGTATGATGACCCAACAAATCATAAAGTCTATGACATGGGTTCGCGTCCGGCTTTGTAAATTACAAAAAGGTGCACTTGACTCGCAGCGCAAGTGATAAAGATTATCAGTTGCTTGCCCATGGTCGGTGGTTTTCTTTGGCTTTTTCCACCACTAAAACTGGTCGCCATGATATAGCTGAAATATTGCTGAAAGTGGCGTTAAACACAATAAATCAATCAAACCCAATACCAACCTCGTGAAGTGTTAAGATGTCCAGGTTCTACACATTGGCGGGGGTCTCGCCGGACGTCAATTCGCTATATATATATTTATATTTTAACATTTCACATGATCATGATATCCATCTTGGACAAATGTAGCGTACTCGTGAATTTAAATCATATATTGTGTAAAGTTAGCGTGTTTGTTTAGGATGAGGGGAATTGTTTGTTCGAGCCCCAGTGAGTGTTGGGAGGGGTGACTTACTATGTTATTACTTCCTATATTCGTGTAACAAGCAATGATCCACGAGGATAGGCAGCCATTTTGACCCCAGAATGATTTAGTTGCTAGCTTCAGACAATATATGAAAGGCCCTATATTTACATAACTTATAAATACCCCAAGTTTTTCACCGACAGATATTGTTTGTTAGAAGTATTAGCTTACCAACCAACTTGCTTTTAATGTTTATATAACATACATATATATATATATCAATACTTTCATTCGTCAAATCGACCAACTCCCAAAATGTTTAACTTTTTATTTTAAATCTGATAGTACTGGAATTTCTTTCCTTTCTCTAAATTCCACATGAAATTCCATCCTGTACTTTTTTCAGGCAGATTCTACCTAGTCTTGACATTTGCTGAACAATACAAATTTTCAGTCAAACTGGTGCATAGGGAAGACTTTGTTGACTTATAGTGGTCATATCATGCCGTCCCCGGAGTAGCCCTTTATTTCAGCCGGAGTAGCCCTTTATTTCAGAAAAGAATTATGACCATTTAGTACGTTTCTTGTTTGTTATCCTGTGATCCACTAAAACATTAAACAAGATTCAACAGACACACAATGTTAATTAGATATTACTCATTAGTATAGTTACATTGCAATAAAACATAACTATTATGTTGTGAACCTTTAAAAACAAAACTCCGTTTACATCTCTGAGTGGAATTCGGGACACCGTATGCTACATATGCTAAGTAGATAGCAGTTGTTATATCATTTGTCTAAACGTTATACGAGGTCTTGTACCTTTCCAGTTTTATTAATAGAAGGCAACATGTTATCAGGCGAGACAGGACGGATGTGGCGCTTTGATTGACAGTTAAACTTGTTAAAGCAATGAGGCGCTAGAACTTGCCCTAATCCATTCAATGATTTTCCCGAGTTTTAGTTCCCCTGGTGACCGTTTCACTAGAGGTCGTAAACGTATTCACTAGAGGTCGTAAACGTAGACGTAAGTGCTCTCTTCAGACTTACGACCGTTTCACTAAATATTATTTACGACTTACGATAAACAGTGATCGTAAAGTTAGCAGTGGTGGTAGGTAGTGATGGGAATCGGTAACATTTTCAAGATCGATGATCGTTATTTCAACATCGACCGATGATCGATCATCGGTGACAATTGCCTGCTAAATGTATTTACTGACTATAATTAATCAAATAGTCTTTATTTCAAGAGTATGATTAACAAAAGTAAAGATATGAATAAAATTGTAACATAAATTCATAAACTATAATTTTTCCATTAGTAAACATTAACTTAGGGACCGACCATTTAACTTGAAAGGGGAGGGGGGGGGGGGGGGGGGGGGGAGGTTATGGTTTTTGTTTCGTTCAGAATTTTTTTTTCGGACAACACAAGAGTTAGAATATTTAGTTTTTTTGTCGCGCAAAGCGAGAATTTTTTTTCCAGAATTTAACATTAGGTTATATGACAAAAACTCTGAATCAGATTATTTTTTTTTCCTTCACCAAAATCAGAATATTTTTTTCAGCAACATTGGGAATCAGAATATTTTTTTAGAAAAAAAACATAAAATAGCCCATGCTTTGCATGCTTTGTGTATATACTATTAGAAAATGAAAACAAGTTTTATGTATGTTATTTAAGCATAATAAAAAAACAAGTAATTAATATATTTTTTTTTAATATAAAAGAACAAATATAAAATAAAGGTAGAAAAAAAAAAATTGTCTTTTCATAAATTAATAGGTGCAAATATAAAATGATCTGCCCTTATTTAGAACTCTACCAATACTTATATAGAAAGGATAGCCATGCCTCTCAAAACTTCGGATGAAAAACAGGATTCAATACTAAAAGTGTTTGATTATTTTGAAGCCGAATCAAAATTGTCACTTGGTGAAAGTGAAATGAACATCTCATGCATGCTTGGGTTCTGGTGACATATTCAAATTAGGTAATCACACGACAGTGAAATGTAAATAAAATCACATGTGTTGTTGTTATTGTTTACACTGGAAGTTGGTAACAACAAGCATACTAACTCCCACTGCACATATCCACATTTGGTACAAATATTTAACATAGAGACCTAATGGGTAACTTTTTGGAAAATAGTGTCAAAATTCTGAAATTATTTGTCGGAGTAGGTAGATGATATACAAGTAAATGTGTGAAGAAAAAATCAATATGTTGAACTGTTGATTTTTAATTAATTTTTTAGTCCTGTTTTAGGCTAGCCAAACGAACAATAGAACTAGTGTGTAAGTAAAGTTCTATTATTATATCATCATAAGCTGACAATTCCCACATCGTATGACGGTTCACCTGTAAAACAGGCGTTGTGTTAGGTGTTATACATTTAAATAGACAAAGATTACTGAACTCTGGAAAGTTTAAAATCGTGTGTATTCCCGATGCGTCATAATAATTGTGTTCTATATTAAGAAGGCGTTTTATATAGCATTGAAAATTAATCCTATCAAGCTACTTTAGATGATTTTATTTTTTTATTTTTGGTGTTTTAACGCCACTTTCAGCAATATTTCAGCTATATCATGGCGACTAGTTTTAGTGGTGGAAGTAGCCGGAGTACCCGGAGAGAACCACAGACCATGGGCAAGCAACAGATAAACTTTATCACTTGCGGCTGCGAGTCGAGTGCGCCCTTTTTGTAAATTACAAAGCCAGGCGCGAACCCACGCCATATTGGTGATAGACTTGTTTGAGTTGTTAGGTAATCCAACTATCTAACTCATTGAGCCACCCGGACCCTCCTACTTTAAATGATATATAAAGTAGTAATTTATTTTTACATTTTATGGTGTTATAGAGGTAGATAAGTTTCTAGGTTTTAATCTTACATCAGTACAGTCACAGAAGTAGTGTTAGAACAAAGAGTAACTTACATCAGTACAGTCACAGAAGTAGTGTTAGAACAAAGAGTAACTTACATCAGTACAGTCACAGAAGTAGTGTTAGAACAAAGAGTAACTTACATCAGTACAGTCACAGAAGTAGTGTTAGAACAAAGAGTAACTGACATCAGCACAGTCACAGAAGTAGTGTTAGAACAAAGAGTAACTTACATCAGTACAGTCACAGAAGTAGTGTTAGAACAAAGAGTAGCTTACATCAGTACAGTCACAGAAGTAGTGTTAGAACAAAGAGTAACTTACATCAGTACAGTCACAGAAGTAGTGTTACAACAAAGAGTAACTTACATCAGTACAATCACAGAAGCAGTGTTAGAACAAAGAGTAACTTACATCAGTACAGTCACAGAAGTAGTGTTAGAACAAAGAGTAGCTTACATCAGTACAATCACAAAAGTAGTGTTAGAACAAAGAGTAACTTACATCAGTACAGTCACAGAAGTAGTGTTAGAACAAAGAGTAGCTTACATCAGTACAATCACAGAAGTAGTGTTAGAACAAAGAGTAACTTACATCACTACAGTTACAGAAGTATTGTTAGAACAAAGAGTAACTTACATCAGTACAGTCACAGAAGTAGTGTTAGAACAAAGAGTAACTTACATCAGTACAGTTACAGAAGTAGTGTTAGAACAAAGAGTAACTTACATCAGTACAATCACAGAAGTAGTGTTAGAACAAAGAGTAACTTACATCAGTACAATCACAGAAGTAGTGTTAGAACAAAGAGTAACTTACATCAGTACAGTCACAGAAGTAGTGTTAGAGCAAAGAGTAACTTACATCAGTACAATCACAAAAGTAGTGTTAGAACAAAGAGTAACTTACATCAGTACAATCACAGAAGTAGTGTTAGAACAAAGAGTAACTTACATCAGTACAGTCACAGAAGTAGTGTTAGAACAAAGAGTAGCTTACATCAGTACAGTCACAGAAGTAGTGTTAGAACAAAGAGTAGCTTACATCAGTACAGTCACAGAAGTAGTGTTAGAACAAAGAGTAACTTACATCAGTACAGTTACAGAAGTAGTGTTAAAACAAAGAGTAACTTACATCAGTACAATCACAGAAGTAGTGTTAGAACAAAGAGTAACTTACATCAGTACAGTTACAGAAGTAGTGTTAGAACAAAGAGTAACTTACATCAGTACAATCACAGAAGTAGTGTTAGAACAAAGAGTAACTTACATCAGTACAGTCACAGAAGTAGTGTTAGAACAAAGAGTAACTTACATCAGTACAATCACAGAAGTAGTGTTAGAACAAAGAGTAACTTACATCAGTACAGTTACAGAAGTAGTGTTAGAACAAAGAGTAACTTACATCAGTACAGTCACAGAAGTAGTGTTCGAACAAAGAGTAACTTACATCAGTCCAGTTACAGAGGTAGTGTTAGAACAAAGAATAACTTACATCAGTACAATCACAGAAGTAGTGTTAGAACAAAGAGTAACTTACATCAGTACAGACACAGAAGTAGTGTTAGAACAAAGAGTAACTTCACCATTTTACATCAGTACAGTCACAGAAGTAGTGTTAGAACAAAGAGTAACTTCACTATTTTACATCAGTACAGTCACAGAAGTAGTGTTAGAACAAAGAGTAACTTACATCAGTAGTCACAGAAGTAGTGTTAGAACAAAGAGTAACTTCACTATTTTACATCAGTACAGTCACAGAAGTAGTGTTAGAACAAAGAGTAACTTAACTATTTTACATCAGTACAGTCACAGAAGTAGTGTTAGAACAAAGAGTAACTTCACTATTTTACATCAGTACAGTCACAGAAGTAGTGTTAGAACAAAGAATAACTTACATCAGTACAGCCACAGAAGTAGTGTTAGAACAAAGAGTAACTTACATCAGTACAGTCACAGAAGTAGTGTTAGAACAAAGAGTAACTTCACTATTTTACATCAGTACAGTCACAGAAGTAGTGTTAGAACAAAGAGTAACTTAACTATTTTACATCAGTACAGTCACAGAAGTAGTGTTAGAACAAAGAGTAACTTCACTATTTTACATCAGTACAATCACAAAAATAGTGTTAGAACAAAGAGTAACTTCACTATTTTACATCAGTACAGTCACAGAAGTAGTGTTAGAACAAAGAGTAACTTCACTATTTTACATCAGTACAATCACAAAAGTAGTGTTAGAACAAAGAGTAACTTAACTATTTTACATCAGTACAGTCACAGAAGTAGTGTTAGAACAAAGAGTAACTTCACTATTTTACATCAGTACAGTCACAGAAGTAGTGTTAGAACAAAGAGTAACTTACATCAGTACAGTCACAGAAGTAGTGTTAGAACAAAGAGTAACTTCACTATTTTACATCAGTACAGTCACAGAAGTAGTGTTAGAACAAAGAGTAACTTCACTATTTTACATCAGTACAGTCACAGAAGTAGTGATAGAACAAAGAGTAACTTCACTATTTTACATCAGTACAATCACAAAAATAGTGTTTGAACAAAGAGTAACTTCACTATTTTACATCAGTACAGTCACAGAAGTAGTGTTAGAACAAAGAGTAACTTCACTATTTTACATCAGTACAGTCACAGAAGTAGTGTTAGAACAAAGAGTAACTTAACTATTTTACATCAGTACAATCACAAAAGTAGTGTTAGAACAAAGAATAACTTAACTATTTTACATCAGTACAGTCAAAGAAGTAGTGTTAGCACAAAGAGTAACTTCACTATTTTACATCAGTACAGTCACAGAAGTAGTGTTAGAACAAAGAGTAACTTCACTATTTTACATCAGTACAATCACAAAAGTAGTGTTAGAACAAAGAGTAACTTAACTATTTTACATCAGTACAGTCACAGAAGTAGTGTTAGAACAAAGAGTAACTTAACTATTTTACATCAGTACAGTCACAGAAGTAGTGTTAGAACAAAGAGTAACTTACATCAGTACAGTCACAGAAGTAGTGTTAGAACAAAGAGTAACTTCACTATTTTACATCAGTACAATCACAAAAATAGTGTTAGAACAAAGAGTAACTTCACTATTTTACATCAGTATAGTCACAGAAGTAGTGTTAGAACAAAGAGTAACTTAACTATTTTACATCAGTATAGTCACAGAAGTAGTGTTAGAACAAAGAGTAACTTCACTATTTTACATCAGTACAGTCACAGAAGTAGTGTTAGAACAAAGAGTAACTTCACTATTTTACATCAGTACAGTCACAGAAGTAGTGTTAGAACAAAGAGTAACTTACATCAGTACAGTCACAGAAGTAGTGTTAGAACAAAGAGTAACTTCACTATTTTACATCAGTACAGTCACAGAAGTAGTGTTAGAACAAAGAGTAACTTAACTATTTTACATCAGTACAGTCACAGAAGTAGTGTTAGAACAAAGAGTAACTTCACTATGTTACATTAGTACAATCACAAAAATAGTGTTAGAACAAAGAGTAACTTCACTATTTTACATCAGTACAATCACAAAAGTAGTGTTAGAACAAAGAGTAACTTAACTATTTTACATCAGTACAGTCACAGAAGTAGTGTTAGAACAAAGAATAACTTACATCAGTACAGTCACAGAAGTAGTGTTAGAACAAAGAGTAACTTCACTATTTTACATCAGTACAGTCACAGAAGTAGTGTTAGAACAAAGAGTAAACTTAACTATTTTACATCAGTACAGTCACAGAAGTAGTGTTAGAACAAAGAGTAACTTAACTATTTTACATCAGTACAGTCACAGAAGTAGTGTTAGAACAAAGAGTAACTTCACTATTTTACATCAGTACAGTCACAGAAGTAGTGTTAGAACAAAGAGTAACTTCACTATTTTACATCAGTACAGTTATAGAAGTAGTGTTAGAACAAAGAGTAATTTACATCAGTACAGTCACAGAAGTAGTGTTAGAACAAAGAGTAACTTACATCAGTACAGTCACAGAAGTAGTATTAGAACAAAGAGTAACATAACTATTTTACATCAGTACAGTCACAGAAGTAGTGTTAGAACAAAGAGTAAACTTAACTATTTTACATCAGTACAGTCACAGAAGTAGTGTTAGAACAAAGAATAACTTACATCAGTACAGCCACAGAAGTAGTGTTAGAACAAAGAGTAACTTACATCAGTACAGTCACAGAAGTAGTGTTAGAACAAAGAGTAACTGCACTATTTTACATCAGTACAGTCACAGAAGTAGTGTTAGAACAAAGAGTAACTTAACTATTTTACATCAGTACAGTCACAGAAGTAGTGTTAGAACAAAGAGTAACTTCACTATTTTACATCAGTACAATCACAAAAATAGTGTTAGAACAAAGAGTAACTTCACTATTTTACATCAGTACAGTCACAGAAGTAGTGTTAGAACAAAGAGTAACTTCACTATTTTACATCAGTACAATCACAAAAGTAGTGTTAGAACAAAGAGTAACTTAACTATTTTACATCAGTACAGTCACAGAAGTAGTGTTAGAACAAAGAGTAACTTCACTATTTTACATCAGTACAGTCACAGAAGTAGTGTTAGAACAAAGAGTAACATAACTATTTTACATCAGTACAGTCACAGAAGTAGTGTTAGAACAAAGAGTAAACTTAACTATTTTACATCAGTACAGTCACAGAAGTAGTGTTAGAACAAAGAATAACTTACATCAGTACAGCCACAGAAGTAGTGTTAGAACAAAGAGTAACTTACATCAGTACAGTCACAGAAGTAGTGTTAGAACAAAGAGTAACTTCACTATTTTACATCAGTACAGTTACAGAAGTAGTGTTAGAACAAAGAGTAACTTCACTATTTTACATCAGTACAGTCACAGAAGTAGTGTTAGAACAAAGAGTAACTTCACTATTTTTCATCAGTACAATCACAAAAATAGTGTTAGAACAAAGAGTAACTTCACTATTTTACATCAGTACAGTCACAGAAGTAGTGTTAGAACAAAGAGTAACTTCACTATTTTACATCAGTACAATCACAAAAGTAGTGTTAGAACAAAGAGTAACTTAACTATTTTACATCAGTACAGTCACAGAAGTAGTGTTAGAACAAAGAGTAACTTCACTATTTTACATCAGTACAGTCACAGAAGTAGTGTTAGAACAAAGAGTAACTTCACTATTTTACATCAGTACAGTCACAGAAGTAGTGTTAGAACAAAGAGTAACTTACATCAGTACAGTCACAGAAGTAGTGTTAGAACAAAGAGTAACTTCACTATTTTACATCAGTACAGTCACAGAATTAGTGTTAGAACAAAGAGTAACTTCACTATTTTACATCAGTACAGTCACAGAAGTAGTGATAGAACAAAGAGTAACTTCACTATTTTACATCAGTACAATCACAAAAATAGTGTTAGAACAAAGAATAACTTCACTATTTTACATCAGTACAGTCACAGAAGTAGTGTTAGAACAAAGAGTAACTTCACTATTTCACATCAGTACAGTCACAGAAGTAGTGTTAGAACAAAGAGTAACTTAACTATTTTACATCAGTACAATCACAAAAGTAGTGTTAGAACAAAGAGTAACTTAACTATTTTACATCAGTACAGTCACAGAAGTAGTGTTAGAACAAAGAGTAACTTCACTATTTTACATCAGTACAGTCACAGAAGTAGTGTTAGAACAAAGAGTAACTTCACTATTTTACATGAGTACAATCACAAAAGTAGTGTTAGAACAAAGAGTAACTTAACTATTTTACATCAGTACAGTCACAGAAGTAGTGTTAGAACAAAGAGTAACTTACATCAGTACAGTCACAGAAGTAGTGTTAGAACAAAGAGTAACTTCACTATTTTACATCAGTACAGTCACAGAAGTAGTGTTAAAACAAAGAGTAACTTAACTATTTTACATCAGTACAGTCACAGAAGTAGTGTTAGAACAAAGAATAACTTACATCAGTACAGTCACAGAAGTAGTGTTAGAACAAAGAGTAACTTCACTATTTTACATCAGTACAGTCACAGAAGTAGTGTTAGAACAAAGAGTAACTTCACTATTTTACATCAGTACAATCACAAAAGTAGTGTTAGAACAAAGAGTAACTTAACTATTTTACATCAGTATAGTCACAGAAGTAGTGTTAGAACAAAGAGTAACTTCACTATTTTACATCAGTACAGTCACAGAAGTAGTGTTAGAACAAAGAGTAACTTCACTATTTTACATCAGTACAGTCACAGAAGTAGTGTTAGAACAAAGAGTAACTTCACTATTTTACATCAGTACAATCACAAAAGTAGTGTTAGAACAAAGAGTAACTTAACTATTTTACATCAGTATAGTCACAGAAGTAGTGTTAGAACAAAGAGTAACTTAACTATTTTACATCAGTATAGTCACAGAAGTAGTGTTAGAACAAAGAGTAACTTCACTATTTTACATCAGTACAGTCACAGAAGTAGTGTTAGAACAAAGAGTAACTTCACTATTTTACATCAGTACAGTCACAGAAGTAGTGTTAGAACAAAGAGTAACTTCACTATTTTACATCAGTACAGTCACAGAAGTAGTGTTAGAACAAAGAATAACTTACATCAGTACAGTCACAGAAGTAGTGTTAGAACAAAGAGTAACTTCACTATTTTACATCAGTACAGTCACAGAAATAGTGTTAGAACAAAGAGTAACTTCACTATTTTACATCAGTACAATCACAAAAGTAGTGTTAGAACAAAGAGTAACTTAACTATTTTACATCAGTATAGTCACAGAAGTAGTGTTAGAACAAAGAGTAACTTCACTATTTTACATCAGTACAGTCACAGAAGTAGTGTTAGAACAAAGAGTAACTTCACTATTTTACATCAGTACAGTCACAGAAGTAGTGTTAGAACAAAGAGTAACTTCACTATTTTACATCAGTACAGTTACAGAAGTAGTGTTAGAACAAAGAGTAATTTACATCAGTACAGTCACAGAAGTAGTGTTAGAACAAAGAGTAACTTACATCAGTACAGTCACAGAAGTAGTGTTAGAACAAAGAGTAACTTCACTATTTTACATCAGTACAGTCACAGAAGTAGTGTTAGAACAAAGAGTAACTTCACTATTTTACATCAGTACAGTCACAGAAGTAGTGTTAGAACAAAGAGTAACTTCACTATTTTACATCAGTACAGTTACAGAAGTAGTGTTAGAACAAAGAGTAATTTACATCAGTACAGTCACAGAAGTAGTTTTAGAACAAAGAGTAACTTACATCAGTACAGTCACAGAAGTAGTGTTAGAACAAAAAGTAACTTCACTATTTTACATCAGTACAGTCACAGAAGTAGTGTTAAAACAAAGAGTAACATAACTATTTTACATCAGTACAGTCACAGAAGTAGTGTTAGAACAAAGAGTAAACTTAACTATTTTACATCAGTACAGTCACAGAAGTAGTGTTAGAACAAAGAGTAACTTAACTATTTTACATCAGTACAGTCACAGAAGTAGTGTTAGAACAAAGAGTAACTTCACTATTTTACATCAGTACAGTCACAGAAGTAGTGTTAGAACAAAGAGTAACTTAACTATTTTACATCAGTACAATCACAAAAGTAGTGTTAGAACAAAGAGTAATTTACATCAGTACAGTCACAGAAGTAGTGTTAGAACAAAGAGTAACTTACATCAGTACAGTCACAGAAGTAGTGTTAGAACAAAGAGTAACATAACTATTTTACATCAGTACAGTCACAGAAGTAGTGTTAGAACAAAGAGTAAACTTAACTATTTTACATCAGTACAGTCACAGAAGTAGTGTTAGAACAAAGAATAACTTACATCAGTACAGCCACAGAAGTAGTGTTAGAACAAAGAGTAACTTACATCAGTACAGTCACAGAAGTAGTGTTAGAACAAAGAGTAACTTCACTATTTTACATCAGTACAGTCACAGAAGTAGTGTTAGAACAAAGAGTAACTTAACTATTTTACATCAGTACAGTCACAGAAGTAGTGTTAGAACAAAGAGTAACTTCACTATTTTACATCAGTACAATCACAAAAATAGTGTTAGAACAAAGAGTAACTTCACTATTTTACATCAGTACAGTCACAGAAGTAGTGTTAGAACAAAGAGTAACTTCACTATTTTACATCAGTACAATCACAAAAGTAGTGTTAGAACAAAGAGTAACTTCACTATTTTACATCAGTACAGTCACAGAAGTAGTGTTAGAACAAAGAGTAACTTCACTATTTTACATCAGTACAGTCACAGAAGTAGTGTTAGAACAAAGAGTAACTTACATCAGTACAGTCACAGAAGTAGTGTTAGAACAAAGAGTAACTTCACTATTTTACATCAGTACAGTCACAGAATTAGTGTTAGAACAAAGAGTAACTTCACTATTTTACATCAGTACAGTCACAGAAGTAGTGATAGAACAAAGAGTAACTTCACTATTTTACATCAGTACAATCACAAAAATAGTGTTAGAACAAAGAGTAACTTCACTATTTTACATCAGTAGAGTCACAGAAGTAGTGTTAGAACAAAGAGTAACTTCACTATTTTACATCAGTACAGTCACAGAAGTAGTGTTAGAACAAAGAGTAACTTCACTATTTTACATCAGTACAATCACAAAAGTAGTGTTAGAACAAAGAGTAACTTAACTATTTTACATCAGTACAGTCACAGAAGTAGTGTTAGAACAAAGAGTAACTTCACTATTTTACATCAGTACAGTCACAGAAGTAGTGTTAGAACAAAGAGTAACTTCACTATTTTACATCAGTACAATCACAAAAGTAGTGTTAGAACAAAGAGTAACTTAACTATTTTACATCAGTACAGTCACAGAAGTAGTGTTAGAACAAAGAGTAACTTAACTATTTTACATCAGTACAGTCACAGAAGTAGTGTTAGAACAAAGAGTAACTTACATCAGTACAGTCACAGAAGTAGTGTTAGAACAAAGAGTAACTTCACTATTTTACATCAGTACAGTCACAGAAGTAGTGTTAGAACAAAGAGTAACTTAACTATTTTACATCAGTACAGTCACAGAAGTAGTGTTAGAACAAAGAATAACTTACATCAGTACAGTCACAGAAGTAGTGTTAGAACAAAGAGTAACTTCACTATTTTACATCAGTACAGTCACAGAAGTAGTGTTAGAACAAAGAGTAACTTAACTATTTTACATCAGTACAATCACAAAAGTAGTGTTAGAACAAAGAGTAACTTAACTATTTTACATCAGTACAGTCACAGAAGTAGTGTTAGAACAAAGAGTAACTTCACTATTTTACATCAGTACAGTCACAGAAGTAGTGTTAGAACAAAGAGTAACTTCACTATTTTACATCAGTACAATCACAAAAGTAGTGTTAGAACAAAGAGTAACTTAACTATTTTACATCAGTACAGTCACAGAAGTTGTGTTAGAACAAAGAGTAACTTAACTATTTTACATCAGTACAGTCACAGAAGTAGTGTTAGAACAAAGAGTAACTTACATCAGTACAGTCACAGAAGTAGTGTTAGAACAAAGAGTAACTTCACTATTTTACATCAGTACAATCACAAAAATAGTGTTAGAACAAAGAGTAACTTCACTATTTTACATCAGTATAGTCACAGAAGTAGTGTTAGAACAAAGAGTAACTTAACTATTTTACATCAGTATAGTCACAGAAGTAGTGTTAGAACAAAGAGTAACTTCACTATTTTACATCAGTACAGTCACAGAAGTAGTGTTAGAACAAAGAGTAACTTCACTATTTTACATCAGTACAGTCACAGAAGTAGTGTTAGAACAAAGAGTAACTTACATCAGTACAGTCACAGAAGTAGTGTTAGAACAAAGAGTAACTTCACTATTTTACATCAGTACAGTCACAGAAGTAGTGTTAGAACAAAGAATAACTTACATCAGTACAGTCACAGAAGTAGTGTTAGAACAAAGAGTAACTTCACTATTTTACATCAGTACAATCACAAAAGTAGTGTTAGAACAAAGAGTAACTTCACTATTTTATATCAGTAGTCACAGAAGTAGTGTTAGAACAAAGAGTAACTTCACTATTTTACATCAGTACAGTCACAGAAGTAGTGTTAGAACAAGGAGTAACTTCACTATTTTACATCAGTACAGTCACAGAAGTAGTGTTAGAACAAAGAGTAACATCACTATTTTACATCAGTACAGCCACAGAAGTAGTGTTAGAACAAAGAGTAACTTAACTATTTTACATCAGTACAGTCACAGAAGTAGTGTTAGAACAAAGAGTAACTTCACTATTTTACATCAGTACAGCCACAGAAGTAGTGTTAGAACAAAGAGTAACTTAACTATTTTACATCAGTACAGTCACAGAAGTAGTGTTAGAACAAAGAGTAACTTAACTATTTTACATCAGTATAGTCACAGAAGTAGTGTTAGAACAAAGAGTAACTTACATCAGTACAGTTACAGAAGTAGTGTTAGAACAAATAGAAACTTACATCAGTACAGTCACAGAAGTAGTGTTAGAACAAAGAGTAACTTACATCAGTACAGTCACAGAAGTAGTGTTAGAACAAAGAGTAACTTACATCAGTACCGTCACAGAAGTAGTGTTAGAACAAAGAGTAACTTCACTATTTTACATCAGTACAGTCACATAAGTAGTGTTAGAACAAAGAGTAACTTCACTATTTTACATCAGTACAGTCACAGAAGTAGTGTTAGAACAAAGAGTAACTTCACTATTTTACATCAGTACAGTCACATAAGTAGTGTTAGAACAAAGAGTAACTTCACTATTTTACATCAGTACAGTCACAGAAGTAGTGTTAGAACAAAGAGTAACTTACATCAGTACAGTCACAGAAGTAGTGTTAGAACAAAGAGTAACTTCACTATTTTACATCAGTACAGTCACATAAGTAGTGTTAGAACAAAGAGTAACTTCACTATTTTACATCAGTACAGTCACATAAGTAGTGTTAGAACAAAGAGTAACTTCACTATTTTACATCAGTACAGTCACAGAAGTAGTGTTAGAACAAAGAGTAACTTCACTATTTTACATCAGTACAGTCACATAAGTAGTGTTAGAACAAAGAGTAACTTCACTATTTTACATCAGTACAGTCACAGAAGTAGTGTTAGAACAAAGAGTAACTTACATCAGTACAGTCACAGAAGTAGTGTTAGAACAAAGAGTAACTTCACTATTTTACATCAGTACAGTCACATAAGTAGTGTTAGAACAAAGAGTAACTTCACTATTTTACATCAGTACAGTCACAGAAGTAGTGTTAGAACAAAGAGTAACTTACATCAGTACAGTCACAGAAGTAGTGTTAGAACAAAGAGTAACTTCACTATTTTACATCAGTATAATCACAAAAATAGTGTTAGAACAAAGAGTAACTTCACTATTTTACATCAGTACAGTCACAGAAGTAGTGTTAGAACAAAGAGTAACTTCACTATTTTACATCAGTACAGTCACATAAGTAGTGTTAGAACAAAGAGTAACTTCACTATTTTACATCAGTACAGTCACAGAAGTAGTGTTAGAACAAAGAGTAACTTCACTATTTTACATCAGTACAGTCACAAAAATAGTGTTAGAACAAAGAGTAACTTACATCAGTACAATCACAGAAGTTGTGTTAGAACAAAGAGTAACTTACATCAGTACAGTCACAGAAGTAGTGTTAGAACAAAGAGTAACTTCACTATTTTACATCAGTACAGTCACAGAAGTAGTGTTAGAACAAAGAGTAACTTACATCAGTACAATCACAGAAGTAGTGTTAGAACAAAGAGTAATTTCACTATTTTACATCAGTACAGTCACAGAAGTAGTGTTAGAACAAAGAGTAATTTCACTATTTTACATCAGTACAGTCACAGAAGTAGTGTTAGAACAAATAGTAACTTACATCAGTACAGTCACAGAAGTAGTGTTAGAACAAAGAGTAACTTCACTATTTTACATCAGTACAGTCACAGAAGTAGTGTTAGAACAAAGAGTAACTTCACTATTTTACATCAGTACAGTCAGAGAAGTAGTGTTAGAACAAAGAGTAACTTACATCAGTACAGTCACAGAAGTAGTGTTAGAACAAAGAGTAACTTCACTATTTTACATCAGTACAGTCACAGAAGTAGTGTTAGAACAAAGAGTAATTTCACTATTTTACATCAGTACAGTCACAGAAGTAGTGTTAGAACAAATAGTAACTTACATCAGTACAGTCACAGAAGTAGTGTTAGAACAAAGAGTAACTTCACTATTTTACATCAGTACAGTCACAGAAGTAGTGTTAGAACAAAGAGTAACTTCACTATTTTACATCAGTACAGTCAGAGAAGTAGTGTTAGAACAAATAGAAACTTACATCAGTACAGTCACAGAAGTAGTGTTAGAACAAAGAGTAACTTCACTATTTTACATCAGTACAGTCACAGAAGTAGTGTTAGAACAAAGAGTAACTTACATCAGTACAATCACAGAAGTAGTGTTAGAACAAAGAGTAACTTCACTATTTTACATCAGTACAGTCACAGAAGTAGTGCTAGAACAAAGAGTAACTTCACTATTTTACATCAGTACAGTCACAGAAGTAGTGTTAGAACAAATAGTAACTTACATCAGTACAGTCACAGAAGTAGTGTTAGAACAAAGAGTAACTTCACTATTTTACATCAGTACAGTCACAGAAGTAGTGTTAGAACAAAGAGTAACTTCACTATTTTACATCAGTACAGTCAGAGAAGTAGTGTTAGAACAAAGAGTAACTTACATCAGTACAGTCACAGAAGTAGTGTTAGAACAAAGAGTAAC
Organism: Bathymodiolus septemdierum; assembly: GCA_963383655.1. Classification (NCBI taxonomy): domain Eukaryota; kingdom Metazoa; phylum Mollusca; class Bivalvia; order Mytilida; family Modiolidae; genus Bathymodiolus; species Bathymodiolus septemdierum. The sequence continues at coordinate 1,129,861 of OY726530.1, forward strand.
TTACATCAGTACAATCACAGAAGTAGTGTTAGAACAAAGAGTAACTTCACTATTTTACATCAGTACAGTCAGAGAAGTAGTGTTAGAACAAAGAGTAACTTACATCAGTACAGTCACAGAAGTAGTGTTAGAACAAAGAGTAACTTCACTATTTTACATCAGTACAGTCACAGAAGTAGTTAGAACAAAGAGTAACTTCACTATTTTACATCAGGATTGCCCCTGATAACGGTAATGAAATGTTGTTTAAAGTTTTGAAGAATTTATGAAAACTGTATCCTTGGTGTAAAATAAAGTATAAAAGTATATATTACTATAAATTCAGAATTTGTAAAAAAGATTGTCAGATTATTGAAATCTACTTTATGCCCCTGATCCAACTTGAATGTTTGAATGCCTTTAATATGATGTTTAAATACTCATTTTATACTCAACATTAATGGATCCTCCAGTTTCCACCACCAATAAAACTGACCATCACGATATAATTGAAACATTGTTGAAAGTGGCGTTAAACACCATCAAACAAACAAACAAACATGAACCTTAATGTGCCTCATGACAATACATATTTATATTTTGTAATTGGTCAAGTGTTGATGTTGTGTAGTCGTAACTGTTGATGTCATTCACTGAAGCGTAGGAACACGTTTTAAATATGAAACATCAGACGATATTGACGGGAATTCAGATAATGTGTGTGGGGTTTTTTCATTGAACGACTCAATAAAATTTAACATTAAAATGTGTATTAATCAAGATTTATTTATGACGATTTTTAATACAATGGTGAATCATTGATCCGGTTTCGTATGAAAATCTTATAACACGCTATAAGAATTTCCGGCTTTGAATGATGCTCTCAAAATAAAAATAATATATTCATTTGTTAACCGCATCGGTTGTGTGATGGTTAGTGTGCTCGCGTAGAGTGTGATCGATCGCGGGTTCGAGCTCGACTCGGGTCAAACCAGACTATACATAATTTGTTGCTTCTCTACTAGATGTAAGAGCAAAGATTGCTTGTTCAGAATCAGTATAACGTGTCCGAGTGGAGCGACATGTCTACCCGCAGACTGTTTATTTTTTCCTCAACTAGATAACTCCATAAAGATGATAATAAGGGTGTTTGTCTAGTAATTATCATCATTTATTTGAATGTAACTTGTTTTTGCATGGATGATATAGCTGAACATTGCTCATGTGGCGTTAATCAACAATCACTCACTCACTATACATTTGTTACTGATAAGATTATGTCATTTGCTGTTTCCGTTGGATTGGTTGATTTGATGATTTATTGTGTTTAACGTCACTTTCAGCAATATTTTAGCTATATTATGGCAACCAGTTTCAGTGGTGGAAGAAGCCGGAGTACCCGGAGATAACCACCGACCATAGGCAAGCAACTGGTAAACTTTATCACACGCGGCTGCGAGTCGAGTGCACCTTTCTTGTAATTTACAAAGCTGGGCATGATCCCACGCCGTATTGGTGATAGGTTTGTACGAGTTGTTAGATAATCCATCTACCTAACTCATTGAGCCACCCGGACCCTTCCGTTGGATTGGTTCAAAAGATAAATATGTAATGTTGACGTCGTTGGCCGCGTGCCAATGTAATTATACAGTGCCGAATATAGTCATAAGAAAACAAGATACACCGTTGTAAATTACAATTCACCCGGGTATCAAAAAGATTCCAAAAATAGCATTTGGGTTTCCTAATCGTCTTCCACCCAAAATCAGTATATCTAAGAAATAATTGATGGAAGCCATATAAAAGTTCCTCGAGTGATTGAGTTTCAAAAATGTTAAAACGGTCGAAAACGAAAATTACTTGCCGCGTTGCGTCAAACCGAAGTGCATCTGAAAGACTTTTTCTGCAATTCCACAATGACATTTCCTTCATTTGAATCGTTTGTATGTACAAGGTTTACTCGCGTGTCACAGATGATTTAGCATGGATTCTTCGGCAATTATTTATATTGGAACATGTGTGCATTTGGTCGGTTGTCTTTTTATTAATGTCAACCGGTAGGTAAATTAAACCCGAAAGATTGATAGACGATGTGTTTGATGAATATTGGTGGAGGAAACCGGAGTACCCGGAGAAAACCACCTACCTGTCGCAAGTCACTGACAAACTTTATCGCATAATGTTGTATATCCAGTACACCTCGCCATGAGCAGGGTTCAAACTTACAACATCAGTGGTGATAGGCACTGATTGCACAGGTAGTTGTAAATCCAACTAGCATACGATCAGGACCACGACGTCTCCTCATAGGAAAGGAATCGAACTACTCCCGGAAATGTAAAGGACTTTTATTTCAAGGGATTTATCTTTGAAAATTCAGGCCAGTTGTAGATATTATAAATTTAATTTTGAAATTCTATTTTATCTTCAAGTTATTTCTTATTGTTTAGATCTATTAAAGTAGAGAAGCTTAATTGATTGCTGTTTGTTTCTTTCTGTTACTAGAATATTCTAGAAAAAAAAATTAGGTAACAATTGTCAACTCACAAATAAACCTCAGATATACAGAAAGTTGAGCTATTGAAAATGTAGAAGTACATTTAACAAACTCAGCCTTCCATATAAGAAACATAGATAGTGACCATGTAATGTTAAATCTCAAACATAGATGGTGACCATGTAATGTTAAATCTCAAACATAGATAGTGACCATGTAATGTTAAATCTCAAACATAGATGGTGACCATGTAATGTTAAATCTCAAACATATATAGTGACCATGTAATGTTAAATCTCAAACATAGATGGTGACCATGTAATATTAAATCTCAAACATAGATGGTGACCATGTAATGTTAAATCTCAAACATAGATGGTGACCATGTAATGTTAAATCTCAAACATATATAGTGACCATGTAATGTTAAATCTCAAACATAGATGGTGACCATGTAATATTAAATCTCAAACATAGATGGTGACCATGTAATGTTAAATCTCAAACATAGATAGTGACCATGTAATGTTAAATCTCAAACATAGATGGTGACCATGTAATGTTAAATCTCAAACATATATAGTGACCATGTAATGTTAAATCTCAAACATAGATGGTGACCATGTAATGTTAAATCTCAAACATAGATAGTGACCATGTAATGTTAAATCTCAAACATAGATAGTGACCATGTAATGTTAAATCTCAAACATAGATGGTGACCATGTAATGTTAAATCTCAAACATAGATAGTGACCATGTAATGTTAAATCTCAAACATAGATGGTGACCATGTAATATTAAATCTCATACATAGATGGTGACCATGTAATGTTAAATCTCAAACATAGATAGTGACCATGTAATGTTAAATCTCAAACATAGATGGTGACCATGTAATGTTAAATCTCAAACATAGATAGTGACCATGTAATGTTAAATCTCAAACATAGATGGTGACCATGTAATATTAAATCTCAAACATAGATGGTGACCATGTAATGTTAAATCTCAAACATATATAGTGACCATGTAATGTTAAATCTCAAACATAGATGGTGACCATGTAATGTTAAATCTCAAACATAGATGGTGACCATGTAATGTTAAATCTCAAACATAGATGGTGACCATGTAATATTAAATCTCAAACATAGATGGTGACCATGTAATGTTAAATCTCAAACATAGATGGTGACCATGTAATATTAAATCTCAAACATAGATGGTGACCATGTAATGTTAAATCTCAAACATAGATGGTGACCATGTAATATTAAATCTCAAACATAGATGGTGACCATGTAATGTTAAATCTCAAACATAGATAGTGACCATGTAATGTTAAATCTCAAACATATATGGTGACCATGTAATATTAAATCTCAAACATAGATGGTGACCATGTAATGTTAAATCTCAAACATAGATGGTGACCATGTAATGTTACATCTCAATAGAAAAAGTTAATGACATATTAATTCTGACCATTTACCTTCAGATGGAGTATAGTAATTTATTTTCAATGCAAAAATGTAAGTAATAGGAATATAATAACAAGTACCATATTGTTGAAAGAGGGTACAGATGATACGGACTATTTTTGTTTTTTTTTATTGTTTGTAGGTAATTTTAACATGGGTAATAATATTTATCTCCGGAAATAGTCTTAAAACTAACAAATTATGACTTTCGTAAATTAATTCTTAATCAATGTCAATGACCTTTTGACCTTTCACAGTAAAACTTTTATTCACCTTCATTTATTGACTTGTCGACATTCGACAATAAAGTGAATCTCGTTATCTATGTCGTACTCGTATAAGTCGTTTCCGCGGATAAAGTAAAAGGGAACATTAAGTTGATTCGTGGTAACGTTTAGCTTGGCTGTACCATATATTTCTGGAATATTCGTCTAGTACGAAGTTTCACTGTAAAATATTAATGTGTATTATTATTTTAGGTTTTGGCCAAGATGTCGATAATATGTACAGATGTCCAGACCATTTATCGAGGACTATTTATCTGAAGGCCTTTAAAGACAAATGCTACAGGTTTGAGAAGAGCGAAATGTATTGGACTTCGGCAAGGGATAGATGTTCTGGAGAACAGGGAACTCTTATACAAATCAGGAATCAGGAAACACAGAACTGGGTTGTCAATACCTTGAATGCACTTCATTGGAGCACGGATGGTGTTTGGATAGGGGCCCACGACAGGGATAAGGAAATGGATTGGCGATGGGTTACGGGTAATTATCATAGTACTTACTACACTTTCAATTAAAACTGTGGCCATAATTGATGACTTCATTCGTAATCATGTGACTCTGTTTGTAATTTATTGGCTAAGAGTTTCAACATCCTTATCTATCGATTGTTTATTGGCTGGGAGATTCAAATCCTTATCTATCGATCGTTTATTGACAAGGAGATTCAAATCCTTATCTATCAATCGTTTATTGACTGGGAGATTCAAATCCTTATCTATCGATCGTTTATTGACTGGGAGATTCAAATCCTTATCTATCGATCGTTTATTGACTGGGAGATTCAAATCCTTATCTATCGATCGTTTATTGATTGGGAGATTCAAATCCTTATCTATCGATCGTTTATTGGCTGGGAGATTCAAATCCTTATCTATCGATCGTTTATTGACAGGGAGATTCAAATCCTTATCTATCGATCGTTTATTGACTGGGAGATTCAAATCCTTATCTATCGATCGTTTATTGACTGGGAGATTCAAATCCTTATCTATCGATCGTTTAGTGACAGGGAAATTCAAATCCTTATCTATCAATCGTTTATTGACTGGGAGATTCAAATCCTTGTCTATCAATCGTTTATTGACTGGGAGATTCAAGTTCTTATCTGTCGATCGTTTATTGACTGGGAGATTCAAATCCTTATCTATCGATCGTTTATTGACTGGGAGATTCAAATCCTTATCTATCTATCGTTTAGTGACAGGGAAATTCAAATCCTTATCTATCGATCGTTTATTGACTGGGAGATTCAAATCCTTATCTATCTATCGTTTAGTGACAGGGAAATTCAAATCCTTATCTATCGATCGTTTATTGACTGGGAGATTCAAATCCTTATCTATCAATTGTTTATTGACTGGGAGATTCAAATCCTTATCTGTCGATCGTTTATTGACTGGGAGATTCAAATCCTTATCTATCGATCGTTTATTGACTGGGAGATTCAAATCCTTATCTATCTATCGTTTAGTGACAGGGAAATTCAAATCCTTATCTATCGATCGTTTATTGACTGGGAGATTCAAACCCTTATCTGTCGATCGTTTATTGGCCAAGAGATTTGACCTCCTACAGAATCGTTGTCAATTTAGGGGAATAATATATGTAATTACCTTTCATCTTGTGCTTTCTGTCTTTTTTCTTATGTCCGCAGGATAGAATTGTGTCGCTTTTAACAGAAGTCCCCCATCACATGCTTACGATATCAATTTTATATCATCAAAAAAAAAAAAACACAGAAAACTACTAGTATTCATGTAGTAAAATTTATTAGAAAATTTCAACTCTTGTCACATTAGTTAGAATCATTTCATCGTCTTGTCACATTAGTTAGAATCATTTCATCGTCTTGTCACATTAGTTAAAATCATTTCATCGTCTTGTCACATTGGTTAGTATCATTTCATCGTCTTGTCACATTAGTTAGAATCATTTCATCGTCTTGTCACATTAGTTAGAATCATTTCATCATCTTGTTACATTAGTTAGAATCATTTCATCGTCTTGTCACATTAGTTAGAACCATTTCATCGTCTTGTCACATTAGTTAGAATCATTTCATCATCTTGTCACATTAGTTAGAACCATTTCATCGTTTTGTCACATTAGTTAGAATCATTTCATCGTCTTGTCACATTAGTTAGAATCATTTCATCGTCTTGTAACATTAGTTAGAATCATTTCGTCGTCTTGTCACATCGGTTAGTATCATTTCATCGTCTTGTCACATTAGTTAGAATCATTTCATCGTCTTGTCACATTAGTTAGAATCATTTCATCATCTTGTCACATTAGTTAGAATCATTTCATCGTCTTGTCACATTAGTTAGAATCATTTCATCGTCTTGTCACATTAGTTAGAATCATTTCATCATCTTGTCACATTAGTTAGAATCATTTCATAATCTTGTCACATTAGTTAGAATCATTTCATCATCTTGTCACATTAGTTAGGATCATTTCATCGTCTTGTCACATTAGTTAGAACCATTTCATCGTCTTGTCACATTAGTTAGAATCATTTCATCGTCTTATCACATTAGTTATAATCATTTCATCGTCTTGTCACATTAGTTAGAATCATTGCATCGTCTTGTCACATTAGTTAGAATCATTTCATCGTCTTGTCACATTAGTTAGAATCATTTCATCGTCTTGTCACATTAGTTAGAATCATTTCATCATCTTGTCACATTAGTTAGAACCATTTGATCGTCTTGTCACATTAGTTAGAACCATTTCATCGTCTTGTCACATTAGTTAGAACCATTTCATCGTCTTGTCACATTAGTTAGAATCATTTCATCATCTTGTCACATTAGTTAGAATCATTTCATCGTCTTGTCACATTAGTTAGAATCATTTCATCATCTTGTCACATTAGTTGGAACCATTTCATCTTCTTGTCACATTAGTTAGAATCATTTCATCATCTTGTCACATTAGTTAGAATCATTTCATCATCTTGTCACATTAGTTAGAATCATTTCATCATCTTGTCACATTAGTTAGAATCATTTCATCGTCTTGTCACATTAGTTAGAATCATTTCATCGTCTTGTCACATTAGTTAGAGTCATTTCATCGTCTTGTCGCATTAGTTAGAATCATTTCATCGTCTTGTCACATTAGTTAGAATCATTTCATCGTCTTGTTGCATTAGTTAGATTCAGATTTACATGAGAATTTAACAAAAAGTATCCATTTCATTGCTAAGAAAAAGTTGAAGATACCAAATGGATAACCAGAAGCCATAAATCTAAAGACAGACAGCACAATGGCCAAAAGAAGACGGACAAACAATGGTATACAAAGCCAATGTTTCTGTCAATATATTCGCTATGATGAATGTGTCCTACCCACCACAAATTGTAGGGCATAGCCGCAAACATTTCTTACGTTTGGGATCCATTGAGACTCCGACAAATTAAACATGGAACCTACTTCGATTTGTTTCACGTGGTTTGAATAACCCAGTTAAAGTTTTTTTTTCACGTGGTTTGAATAACATAGTTTAAGTTTGTTTCACGTGGTTTGAATAACATAGTTTAAGTTTGTTTCGCGTGGTTTAAATAATCCAGTTTAAGTTTGTTTCACGTGGTTTGAATAACATAGTTTAAGTTTGTTTCGCGTGGTTTGATTCAGTTTAAGTTTGTTTCACGTGGTTTGAATAACCCAGTTTAAGTTTGTTTCACGTGGTGTGAATAACCCAGTTTAAGTTTGATTCCCGCGTATTGAATAACTCAGTTTAACTTTGATTCAGCTCACTGGTGTATGAAGTCAGGCTGTTGCGTGGTGCATGGATTAATTCTCATGTGAACTGAGCAAAATCTCTTGTACCCGTAACTAAGTTTTAGCAAGCACATTCTCGAAGCTGATCCTGAAAAATTTACAAAACAGCAGCAGAAAATGTTTGCTGGGGAGGACCGCGGTTTCATAAGGTGAAGGACGCAAGAGACTTAAATCCTAACCCGAACCCGGTATGGGCCCGTTTTCCGGAAATTTATATTGAACTTTTATTAAATGTGCTTTATCATGTTAAATGATAACCATTAATTAATATCAATTAGGAGAAAGAATAACTTGGTCATACTGGGCTTCTGGTCAACCTAGCTGTGGTTGGTTTTGTGTGGAGGATTGTGGCTCTTTACGGAGAGATGACGGGGGACGATGGCATGACAAACAGTGCAGTTCTTGGTTATTTACATACTCCTTCATATGTCAGTTCGGTAAGTAAATATGTCATGTATATATGTCAGTATAGTGATAAATGAAAAAACAAAAATACCAGTCTCGGAACATTTCTAAAATACCACAGTCTCGGAACATTTCTAAAATTCCATAAGAAAATCGTAGAAAGAGACAAAATTATGCCACTAACAAACAAATACACGGCCACTCACTCTCCTGACTTGGTACATGCACTTCAATAAAAAAAATGACCGGGTTAAACTAGTTAATTGGCGCGTAAATTGTGTACATGACAGTACAGTAAACGATCTGTTTAATGTCGGCATTACTTTCAGATATTGTGTCATTTTGGCAGTACGGGATTGGGGATAAAGTTTGCTCGATGTCACTTTGTGTGGTATAGTTAGTCAAATATTTGTGACGAATCGGTGGATTTCTCAAAGTACTCTGGTTTCTTTCGGCACTAAATCTGACCATCACAATAAAACTGATATTGATTGTAAGAGCTATTCAGGCTCCACATATAATCTAGTATTTGGAGGTTTTTTTTAATATTTAAATGGATGGTATGATAAAATAAACAAGGACAGAATGATTTTATAAATGTTTCCTAATTATATGAAATACAATTACTGTGTTGACATGTCATACTTAACGACAATGAAGGCATATATATATCACAAAGCATGCAAAGGGAAAGGTTGTTTATTGCCGTTGAAAATCCCACAGGTCGTAGACCCCTCTGGAGAGATGCCACAGGTCGTAGACCCCTCTGGAGAGGTTTAATAGATACTTTATTGTTAGTCATTTCATGCTTGATAAGGTTTGTCAAATACCCCTACTGTTTGTTGACCCCCACCTTTCATTATAAGATGTAATTATACCTTGACTCGGTTAGTTGATAAAAATAGCGTCATCGTAGTTGTAGCAAAAAAAAATTGTACGATGTTGCATTTATTTGACGACCTATGTTGGATAACATAATTCCTAAAAATAACGATAGATACAGAGCCATATATGGAAATCTAGAGAATAAGATTAATACACTTTATTCAGTGAAAATTCCATTCATAAAAATAACGATGCAGACGATAGATAAACCTGCAGTTACGAAACGATGCAGACGGAAAATTACAGAAGGTCAGTGGGCGGTGCTTAATTTTGCGTAGTGACCATTACGTCTTTAGCCTTAGAACTTCCAAGAAAGTCCGTCAAGCATAGTTCGTGGAAAAAAACTTAGTTACTGTTTCAAGTCATAGATCAGCAAAATCATACAAAAATGTTCTAAGCTCCCGTGACCGACTATGATTATTTGGACGGTCAGTAAATAGTTGTAGGGTTCGCGCTAAAGCGCTCACCCTTCAACAATTTACTGACCGTCCAAATAACGATAGACGGTCACTAGGGAGCTTAGAACTTATAATATTCTTCGTGTAACAAAAAGAGAAAATCACTGGTTGTGTATTCTCAATGTTCGTAATTATTTCTACAGCTATTTCTAACTTTACTTTAAACATATTTTAATGTCAAACAAATACAGACAAAGGATCAGACACAAATTATAAACTTACGAGGTCTTCTCCAACCCTGTATGGCAAAAGAATCATTTTTTTCAAACAAACGCATATTGTTCCTTTTTATACTCCCGCAAACGTAGCTTGGGGGGGGGGGGGGGGGGGGGTATATAGGAATCGGCCTGTCTGTCTGTCAGTCAGTCTGTCCGGACCAGCTTCCAAATCTTTTGTCCGATTTCCACCAAGCTTTCTGTAATTTAAGATCATGATGTGTAAACTTTGCTGTATAAAGGATTTTATTGTCCATTGAGCTTTACCCATGTTATGCCTCTTTGGACTTAGAAATTTGATACAATTCAGTGTGCACTTTATCATCGCAAATTCCCCTACATGATTAATCAGAAGCTCATTAAACTTTGTACATTGCAACATCCTAATATGAAGATGTACACATTAGTAGGATATTCCAGTCCGTTGCGATTTACCCATGTTATGCTTCTTTGGGCTTATAAATTTTGAGACAATTCAGTATGCAATTTATCATCGCAAATTCCCCTACATGATCAATCAGGAGTTCATGAAACTTTGTACATTGCAAGATCCTAATATGAAGATGTACACATTAGTAGGATATCCCAGTCCATTGAGTTTTACCCCTGTTATGCTTCTTTGGACTTAAGAAATTTTGAGACAATTCACCATGCACTTTACCATAGGTCTCCCACAACGAGATGTTTGTGAAACTTAGTATGTTGCGAGATCCTAATATGAAGATGTACACATTAGTAGTATATCGTGGTCCATCGAGTTTTCCCAGAATTATGAATCTAAAAGTAGTGTTCCAAATATGTTTGGCTCAATTATTAAGATGATGGGGACGCGGGGATATTAGTCCCGCGTAGCAGACAGTTAAGTTATTCCATTTATGTATCAAAGCGGAACTCATTTTAATATTCTTCTGACTTTGTTAACTTTAAGTATAGTTTTGTTGATTGGGTCAGTGTGTCAGTTGCATGCTATCTATGTACACCATAGCTAGTCCATACCTGTATCATGGTGGATGCATGTCAGCCAAGCATATACCACATGACCTTAACATTATGGTCATGGTCCACTGACATTGTAAGTCAGTAGACCATGACATAATACCAGTAATTGTATTTCATATAATTAGGAACCATCTACATCTAAATATGGTTATTTAGAATAACTACACCTTTACATTGGGGCACATACAGGTGGCGTACATACAGTGCGTTTAAGTAAATACATCAATATTTAGTGATTAGGACAGTTTTTCGTTATTGTCATACCATCTATGTTGACCATGCTCACTTTGGTCCCCCTGTTTTTACTTCCTCTTTCGTTTTCTATGTAGTGTTTTGTGGATCATTGTTTATCTTTTTTTCATTTTTTGTCGATACATTGATGATGGAGGGTACATCTCAACTTTTCATCACCATATTTGGTCATACATTGATGATGGCTGTAATGTTTCTTGTATGGTCCCACAATTATTTTGTATTTTATGTTGAAATCGAAGACGGTCACCATTGCTGGAAAAGTTTTAACATAGCCATATGGTATAGTGATAAAATAACATAGAGATTGAACCAAATATGTATATACCTAAGGTATACTTTGATAATAAACATATTGTCACATGTAAACCTCCAAGTTATATTATCATAGGTCATCATGTTTATCATGGAAATAATTTTATGATGAAATCGGAAGACGTTCACCATTGCTGGAAAAGTTTTAACACAGCCCTATGGTACAGTGATAAAATAGCATAGATGCTACAAAACGGATTGAACCAAACATGTACACAAGGGATACTTCGATAGTAAACATATTTTAAAGAAATACATTGTCAGGTGTGAACCTCAAGATTATATTATCATAAGTCATTTTTATCATGGAAATAATTTTAAAATGTATTAATCTTTTCAGATATGAAACCTGCGACAACAACAACGATCACTACTACCACTCCAACAACGACGACACCAACAACGACGACACCAACAACAACGACACCAACAACGACGACACCAACGACAACAACACCAACAACAACGACACCAACAACGACGACACCAACGACAACAACACCAACAACAACGACACCAACGACAACAACACCAACAACAACAACACCAACAACAACGACACCAACAACGACAATACCTACAACCACAACAACGAAGCCTACGACACAGAATGCACCAACTACCACAACAATGGAATTAGTGACTTATAATATAAGTATGTATTATTTTACCTGTGTACCAGTCAACTGTAAAACACCAAAGTCCATGGACAGACACAAACACTATAGATACAATACAATAGATACAACATGTACAATGCAATAGATACAGCATGTACAATACAATAGATACAGCATGTACAATACAATATATACAATAAGTACAATACAATAGATACAGCCTGTACAATACAATAGATACAGCATGTACAATACAATATATACAATAAGTACAATACAATAGATACAACATGTAAAATACAATAGATACAACATGTAAAATACAATAGATACAACATGTACAATACAATAGATACAACATGTACAATACAATAGATACAACCTATACAATACAATAGATACAACATGTACAATACAATAAATACAACATGTAAAATACAATAGATACAACATGTACAATACAATAGATACAACATGTACAATGCAATAGATACAACATGTACAATACAATAGATACAACATGTACAATACAATATATAGAACATGTACAATACAATAGATACAACATGTACAATACAATAGATACAACCTGTACAATACAATATATAGAACATGTACAATACAATAGATACAACATGTACAATGCAATAGATACAACATGTACAATACAATAGATACAACCTGTACAAAACAATAGATACAACCTACAATACAATAGATACAACATGTACAATACAATAGATACAACCTGTACAAAACAATAGATACAACCTACAATACAATAGATACAACATGTACAATACAATAGATACAACCTGTACAATACAATAGATACAACCTATAATTACAATAGATACAACATGTAAATGCAATATATAGAACATGTACAATACAATAGATACAACATGTACAATACAATAGATACAACATGTACAATACAATAGATACAACATGTACAATACAATATATACAACATGTACAATACAATAGATACAACATGTACAATACAATAGATACAACATGTACAATACAATAGATACAACATGTACAATTCAATAAATACAACATGTACAATACAATAGATACATCATGTACAATACAATAGATACAACTTGTACAATACAATAGATACAACATGTACAGTACAATAGATACAACATGTACAATACAATAGATACAACATGTACAATACAATAAATACAAAATGTACAATGCAACAGATACATCATGTACAATACAATAGATACATCATGTACAATACAATAGATACAACATGTACAATACAATAGATACAACATGTACAATACAATAGATACAACATGTACAATGCAATAGATACAACATGTACAATACAATAGATACAACATGTACAATACAATAGATATAACATGTACAGTACAATAGATACAACATGTACAATGCAATAGATACAACATGTACAATACAATAGATACAACATGTACAATACAATAGATATAACATGTACAGTACAATAGATACAACATGTACAATGCAATAGATACAACATGTACAATACAATAGATACAACATGTACAATACTATAGATACAACATGTACAATACAATAGATACACCATGTACAATACAATAGATACAACATGTACAATACAATATATACAACATGTACAATACAATAGATATAACATGTACAGTACAATAGATACAACATGTACAATGCAATAGATGCAACATGTACAATACAATAGATACAACATGTACAATACTATAGATACAACATGTACAATACAATAGATACACCATGTACAATACAATAGATACAACATGTACAATTCAATAAATACAACATGTACAATACTATAGATACAACATGTACAATGCAATAGATATAACATGTACAGTACAATAGATACAACATGTACAATACAATAGATACAACATGTACAATACAATAGATACAACATGTACAATACAATAGATATAACATGTACAATACAATAGATACACCATGTACAATACAATAGATACAACATGTACAATACAATATATACAACATGTACAATACAACATGTACAATACAATAGATACAACATGTACAATACAATAGATACAACATGTACAATACAATAGATACAACATGTCCAATACAATAGATACAACATGTACAATACAACAGATACATCATGTACAATACAATAGATACAACATGTACAATACAATAGATACAACATGTACAATACAATAGATACCACATGTACAATACAATATATACAACATGTACAATACAATAGATACACCATGTACAATACAATATATACAACATGTACAATACAATAGATACAACATGTACAGTACAATAGATACAACATGTACAATACAATATATACATCATGTACAATACAATAGATACAACATGTACAATACGATATATACAACATGTACAATACAATATATACAACATGCACAATACAATGTATACATCATGTACAATACAACATGTACAATACAATAGATACATCATGTACAATACAACAGATACATCATGTACAATACAATAGATACATCATGTACAATAAAATAGATACAACATGTACAATACAATAGATACCACATGTACAATACAATATATACAACATGTACAATACAATAGATACAACATGTAAAACACAATATATACAACATGTACAATACAATATATACAACATGTACAATACAATAGATATAACATGTACAATACAATATATACATCATGTACAATACAATAGATACAACATGTACAATTCAATAGATACAACATGTACAATACAATAGATACAACATGTACAATACAATATATACAACATGTACAATACAATAGATATAACATGTACAATACAATATATACATCATGTACAATACAATAGATACAACATGTACAATTCAATAGATACAACATGTACAATACAATAGATACAACATGTACAATACAATAAATACAACATGTACAATACAATATATACAACATGTACAATACAATAGATACAACATGTACAATACAATAGATACAACATGTACAATACAATAGATACATCATGTACAATACAATAGATACAATATGTACAATACAATAGATACAACATGTACAATACAATAGATACAATAAGTACAATACAATAAATACAACATGTACAATACAATAGATACAACATGTACAATAAAATAGATACAACATGTAAAATATAATAAATACAACATGTACAATACAATAGATACAACATGTACAATACAATAAATACATCCTGTACAATGCAATAGATACAACATGTACAGTACAATAGATATAACATGTACAATACAATAGATACAGCATGTACAATACAATAGATACATCATGTACAATACAATAGATACAATATGCACAATACAATAGATATAATATGTACAATACAATAGATATAACATGTACAGTACAACATGTACAATACAATAGATACAGTATGTACAATACAATAGCTACATCATGTACAATACAATATATACATCATGTACAATACAACATGTACAATACAATAGATATATCATGTACAATACAACATGTACAATACAATAGATACAACATGTACAATACAATAAATACAACATGTACAATACAATAGATACAACATGTACAATACAATAGATACAACATGTACAATACAATAGATACAACATGTACAATACAACATGTACAATACAATAGATACAACATGTACAATACAATAGATACAACATGTACAATTCAATAAATACAACATGTACAATACAATAGATACATCATGTACAATACAATAGATACAACTTGTACAATACAATAGATACAACATGTACAATATAATAGATACAACATGTACAATACAATAGATACAATATGTACAATACAATAAATACAAAATGTACAATACAATAGATACAGCATGTACAATACAATAGATACAACATGTACAATACAATAGATACAACATGTACAATACAATAGATACATCATGTACAATACAATAGATACAACATGTACAATACAATAGATACAGCAAGTACAATACAATAGATACAACATGTACAATACAATAGATACAACATGTACAATACAATAGATACATCATGTACAATACAATAGATACAACATGTACAATACAATAGATACAACATGTACAATACAATAGATACAACATGTACAATACAATAGATACAACATGTACAATACAATAAATACAACATGTAAAATACAATATATACATCATGTACAATACACAATACAATAGATACAACATGTACAATACAATATATACATCATGTACAATACAATAGATACAACATGTACAATACAATAAATACAACATGTAAAATACAATATATACATCATGTACAATACACAATACAATAGATACAACATGTACAATACAATATATACATCATGTACAGTACAATAGATACAACATGTACAATACAATAAATACAACATGTAAAATACAATATATACATCATGTACAATACACAATACAATAGATACATTATGTACAATACAATATATACAACATGTACAGTACAATAGATACAACATGTACAATACTATAGATACAACACGTACAGTACAATAGATACAACATGTACAATACTATAGATACAACATGTACAATACAATAAATACAACATGTACAATACAATAGATACAACATGTACAATACAATAGATACAACATGTACAATACAATAGATACAACATGTACAATACAATAGATACAACATGTACAATACAATAAATACAACATGTACAATACAATATATACATCATGTACAATACACAATACAATAGATACAACATGTACAATACAATATATACATCATGTACAATACAATATATACATTATGTACAATACAATATATACAACATGTACAGTACAATAGATACAACATGTACAATACTATAGATACAACATGTACAGTACAATAGATACAACATGTACAATACAATAGATACAACATGTACAATACAATAGATACAACATGTACAATACAATAGATACAACATGTACAATACAATAGATACAACATGTACAATACTATAGATACAACATGTACAATACAATAGATACAACATGTACAATACAATAGATATAACATGTACAATACAATAGATACAACATGTACAATACAATAGATACAACATGTACAATACAATACAATCTGACCTATTTGTATCAAGAGTAGCATGACAGGTGCCACTAGTAGAACAAGAACTGCTTACATTCCGGAGCACCCGAATTCACTCTGTTTTTTTGTGGGGTTCATGTTACCCAATCGTGTATCAATTGTCATCATTGTCTACTTTTCTATGTTATGCACGGTTCAGTTGGATTTTCCAGCAGAAACAATTACATTCATTATGATTGATTGATTGATTGATTGATTGAATCACACGAGCATTAATGCAGAGATAATGATGATGACAATCAATTAATAATGTAGGTTTACATTTACTGGTTTATTATTCTATGACACTTTTATTTACTTACAGGTGTTGTTGATGCTTTTATTTCTAAAGACAAACTCAGTCAAGGTGTGTATTTAAAGTATTGAAAAATTCCTTATACACTTAATATTTAAGTAATGGTAATTATAATTGTGTGTTTAGTGCCACTTTCAACAATTATTTAATTCTATCATGGCGGAGTACTTACAGAAACCCACCTCCATGATGCCACATGTCACTGACGTAGATGTACATTTTGTACGTACGTACATGTCACCACAGGTGACTGACAAGATGTAAGTTCAAGCCGCCGCAGACCACTAACAAAGATGTACGTACATGAAGCCACAGGCCACTAGCAAAGATATATGTACATGCCGTTGTAGATCACTGACAAAGATATGCATTCATGCCACTGCTGGCCACTAACAAGGATATACGTTCATGTCGCTGCTGGTCATTAGCAAAGATATACGTTCATGCCGCCACAGGCCACTAACAAAGATATACGTTCATGCCGCTGCAGGCCACTAACAAAGATATATGTTCATGCGGCCACTGACCACTAACAAAGATATACGTTCATGCCGCTGCTGGCTACTAACAAAGATGTACGCACATGAAGCCACAGGTCACTGACAAGATGTAAGTTCAAGCCGACGCAGGCCACTAACAAAGATGTACGTTCATGCCGCCACAGGCCACTAACAAAGATATACATTCATGCCACTGCTGGCCACTAACAAGGATATGCGTTCATGCCACTGCTGGCCACTAACAAGGATATGCATTCATGCCGCCACTGGCCACTAACAAAGATATACATTCATGCCGCTGCTGGCCTCTAACAAAGATATACGTTCATGCGGCCAATGGCCACTATGAGCAAAGATATACGTTCATGCCGCCGCCAGGCCTCTAACAAAGATATACAATCATGCGGCCAATGGCCACTATAAACAAAGATATACGTTCATGCCGCTGCTGGCCATTAACAAAGATATTCATTCATGCCGCTGCTGGCCACTAACAAAGATGTACGTTCATGCCGCTGCTGGCCACTAACAAAGATATGCGTTAATGCCGTTGCTGGCCACTAACAAAGATACATGTTCATGCCGTTGCTGGCCACTAACAAAGATATACGTTCATGCGGTCAATGGCCACTATAAGCAAAGATATATGTTCATGCCGCCGCCAGGCCACTAACAAAGATATATGTTCATGCCGCTGCTGGCCATTAACAAAGATATGCGTTCATGCCACTGCTGGCCACTAACAAAGATATACGTTCATGCCGCCACTGGCCACTAACAAAGATATGCGTACATGCCGCTGCTGGCCACTAACGCAGATACACGTTCATGCGGTCAATGGCCACTATAAACAAAGATATATGTTCATGCTGCCACCAGGCCACTAACAAAGATATACGTTCATGCCGCTACTGGCCATTAACAAAAATATACGTTCATGCCGCTGCTGGCCACTAACAAAGATATATGTTCATGCGGCCGCTGGGCACTAACAAAAATATACATTCATGCCGCCGCCAGTCCACTAACAAAGATATACGTTCATGCCGCTGCTGGCCACTAACAGATATACGTTCATGCTGCTGCTGGCCACTAACAAAGATATACGTTCATGCATCCAATGGCCACTATGAACAAAGATATATGTTCATGCCGCCACCAGGCCACTAACAAAGATATACGTTCATGCCGCTACTGGCCATTAACAAAAATATACGTTCATGCCGCTGCTGGCCACTAACAAAGATATATGTTCATGCCGCTGCTGGCAACTAACAAAGATATATGTTCATGCAGCCACTGGGCACTAACAAAGATATGCGGTCATGCCGCTGCTGGCCACTAACAAGGATATACATTCATGCCGCCGCTGGCCAATAGCAAAGATATACGTTCATGTCGCTGCTGGCCTCTAGCAAAGATATACGTTCATGCGGCCAATGGCCATTATAAACAAAGAGATATGTTCATGCCGCCGCCAGGCCACTAACAAAGATATACGTTCATGCCGCTGTTGGCCATTAACAAAGATATGCATTCATGCCACTGCTGGCCACTAACAAAGATATACGTTCATGCTGCCACTGGCCACTAACAAAGATATGCGTTCATGCCGCTACTGGCCATTAACAAAGATATACGTTCATGCCGCTGCTGGCCACTAGCAAAGATATACGTTCATGCTGCCACTGGCCACTAACAAAGATATACGTTCATGCCGCTACTGGCCATTAACAAAGATATACGTTCATGCCGCTGCTGGCCACTAGCAAAGATATACGTTCATGCCGCCACCAGGCCACTAACAAAGATATACGTTCATGCCGCTACTGGCCATTAACAAAGATATACGTTCATGCCGCTGCTGGCCACTAACAAAGATATATGTTCATGCTGCTGCTGGCCACTAGCAAAGATATACGTTCATGCCGCTGCTGGCCACTAGCAAAGATATACGTTCATGCCGCTGCTGGCCACTAACAAAGATATATGTTCATGCCGCCACCAGGCCACTAACAAAGATATACGTTCATGCCGCTACTGGCCATTAACAAAGATATACGTTCATGCCGCTGCTGGCCACTAGCAAAGATATACGTTCATGCCGCTGCTGGCCACTAGCAAAGATATATGTTCATGCTGCCGCCAGGCCACTAACAAAGATATACGTTCATGCCGCCACCAGGCCACTAACAAAGATATACGTTCATGCCACTACTGGCCACTAACAAAGATATACGTTCATGCCGCTACTGGCCATTAACAAAGATATACGTTCATGCCGCTGCTGGCCACTAGCAAAGATATACGTTCATGCCACCACCAGGCCACTAACAAAGATATATGTTCATGCCGCTACTGGCCATTAACAAAGATATACGTTCATGCCGCCACCAGGCCACTAACAAAGATATACGTTCATGCCACTACTGGCCATTAACAAAGATATACGTTCATGCCGCTGCTGGCCACTAGCAAAGATATACGTTCATGCCGCCACCAGGCCACTAACACAGATACACGTTCGTGCGGTCAATGGCCACTATGAACAAAGATATATGTTCATGCTGCCACCAGGCCATTAAGAAAGATATACGTTCATGCCGCTACTGGCCATTAACAAAGATATACGTTCATGCCGCTGCTGGCCATTAACAAAGATATATGTTCATGCTGCTGCTGGCCACTAGCATAGATATATGTTCATGCGCCGCTGAGCACTAACAAAGATATACATTCATGCCACCGCCAGGCCACTAACAAAGATATACGTTCATGCCACCACTGGCCACTAACAAAGATATATGTTCATGCCGCTGCTGGCCACTAACAGATATACGTTCATGCTGCTGCTGGCCACAATCAACAAAGATATATGTTCTTGCTGCTGCTGGCCACTAACAAAGATATATGTTCATGCTGCTGCTGGCCATTAACAAAGATATACGTTCATGCTGCTGCTGGCCACTAACAAAGATATATGTTCATGCGCCGCTGAGCACTAACAAAGATACACATTCATGCCGCCGCCAGGCCACTAACAAAGATATACGTTCATGCCGCCACTGGCCACTAACAAAGATATATGTTCATGCCGCTGCTGGCCACTAACAGATATACGTTCATGCTGCTGCTGGCCACAATCAACAAAGATATATGTTCATGCTGCTGCTGGCCACTAACAAAGATATATGTTCATGCGCCGCTGAGCACTAACAAAGATACACATTCATGCCGCCGCCAGGCCACTAACAAAGATATACGTTCATGCCGCCACTGGCCACTAACAAAGATATATGTTCATGCCGCTGCTGGCCACTAACAGATATACGTTCATGCTGCTGCTGGCCACAATCAACAAAGATATACGTTCATGCTGCTGCTGACCATTAACAAAGATATACGTTCATGCTGCTGCTGTCCACTAACAAAGATATACGTTCATGCCGCCACTGGCCACTAACAGATATATACGTTCATGCCGCCGCTGGCCACTAGCAAAGATATATGTTCATGCCGCCACTGGCACTAACAAAGATATAATTATATAAGTACATAGATATACGTTCATGCCGCCGCTGGCACTAACAAAGATATTTGTTCATGCCGCCACTGGCACTAACAAAGATGTACGTACATGAAGCCACGGGTCACTAACAAAGATGTACGTACATGAAGCCACGGGTCACTGGTGAACTGTATTACATGTACCTCTATCTCTACAGTTAGAAATAAAACTGTAAACGTTAGTGGTGATAGGTACACATTGTATTAGTAGATGTTATTTACAGGTACCGTACGGTTACGATCAAATACCCATGAACTCACACCACAAATTATTAATAGCCCATGTGACGATGTGTTTGAAGTAGATTTACACAAATGTTCATATAATGCTATTAATACAAGACGAACTTGTAGCAAATATTATAAAGAAAAAAATAGACATACAGCAATTACTCTATAAATTAAAAACAGATATCCTATTTGGGAATACCAAATGGAATTAATTTCCCCATCATGAGATAACCACCGTTATTGCTTATGTGCAGTGTTATGTAGATTATCGTTTGTCTCTTTTTTATTGTCCTTTTTCCAATTACTGATTGTTCAGTTAGTATCTTCAAACTCTTTTCACTAACTACCTTTACACATCAAGTCTATTGAGTACACTACACGATGACAAGATAAACATGTGCTCATATACGTTAGTGATGATAGACAACTGATTGAGATTGAGTACACTACACGATGACAAGATAAACATGTGCTCATAGACGTTAGTGATGATAGACAACTGATTGAGATTGAGTACACTACACGATGACAAGATAAACATGTGCTCATAGACGTTAGTGATGATAGACAACTGATTGAGATTGAGTACACTACACGATGATAAGATAAACATGTGCTCATAGACGTTAGTGGATTAGTGGTAACTTGTGTTCTTGATGACATATACATCTATGATATGTTTTTTATTATTTATTAGCAGGTGCCCTAGCTGGATTAGTGGTAGCTTGTGTTCTTGATGACATATACATCTATGATATGTTTTTTGTTATTTATTAACAGGTGCCCTAGCTGGACTAGTGGTAGCTTGTGTTCTTGATGACATACACATCTATGATATGTTTTTTGTTATTTATTAACAGGTGTCCTAGCTGGACTAGTGGTAGCTTGTGTTCTTGATGACATATACATCTATGATATGTTTTTTATTATTTATTAGCAGGTGCCCTAGCTGGATTAGTGGTAGCTTGTGTTCTTGATGACATATACATCTATGATATGTTTTTTGTTATTTATTAACAGATGCCCTAGCTGGACTAGTGGTAGCTTGTGTTCTTGATGACATACACATCTATGATATGTTTTTTGTTATTTATTAACAGGTACCCTAGCTGGATTAGTGGTAGCTTGTGTTCTTGATGACATATACATCTATGATATGTTTTTTGTTATTTATTAACAGGTACCCTAGCTGGACTAGTGGTAGCTTGTGTTCTTGATGACATATACATCTATGATATGTTTTTTGTTATTTATTAACAGGTACCCTAGCTGGATTAGTGGTAGCTTGTGTTCTTGATGACATATACATCTATGATATGTTTTTTGTTATTTATTAACAGGTGCCCTAGCTGGACTAGTGGTAGCTTGTGTTCTTGATGACATACACATCTATGATATGTTTTTTGTTATTTATTAACAGGTGTCCTAGCTGGACTAGTGGTAGCTTGTGTTCTTGATGACATATACATCTATGATATGTTTTTTATTATTTATTAGCAGGTGCCCTAGCTGGATTAGTGGTAGCTTGTGTTCTTGATGACATATACATCTATGATATGTTTTTTGTTATTTATTAACAGATGCCCTAGCTGGACTAGTGGTAGCTTGTGTTCTTGATGACATACACATCTATGATATGTTTTTTGTTATTTATTAACAGGTACCCTAGCTGGATTAGTGGTAGCTTGTGTTCTTGATGACATATACATCTATGATATGTTTTTTGTTATTTATTAACAGGTACCCTAGCTGCATTAGTGGTAGCTTGTGTTCTTGATGACATATACATCTATGATATGTTTTTTGTTATTTATTAACAGGTACCCTAGCTGCATTAGTTGTAGCTTGTGTTCTTGATGACATATACATCTATGATATGTTTTTTATTATTTATTAGCAGGTGCCCTAGCTGGATTAGTGGTAGCTTGTGTTCTTGATGACATACACATCTATGATATGTTTTTTGTTATTTATTAACAGGTGTCCTAGCTGGACTAGTGGTAGCTTGTGTTCTTGATGACATACACATCTATGATATGTTTTTTGTTATTTATTAACAGGTACCCTAGCTGGATTAGTGGTAGCTTGTGTTCTTGATGACATACACATCTATGATATGTTTTTTTGTTATTTATTAACAGGTGCCCTAGCTGGGTTAGTGGTAACTTGTGTATTTGATGACATACACATCTATGATATGTTTTTTGTTATTTATTAACAGGTGCCCTAGCTGGATTAGTGGTAGCTTGTGTTCTTGATGACATACACATCTATGATATGTTTTTTGTTATTTATTAACAGGTGTCCTAGCTGGATTAGTGGTAGCTTGTGTTCTTGATGACATACACATCTATGATATGTTTTTTGTTATTTATTAACAGGTGTCCTAGCTGGATTAGTGGTAGCTTGTGTTCTTGATGACATACACATCTATATATGTTTTTTTGTTATTTATTAACAGATGCCCTAGCTGGGTTAGTGGTAGCTTGTGTTCTTGATGACATACACATCTATGATTTGTTTTTTTTTGTTATTTATTAACAGGTGCCCTAGCTGGATTAGTGGTAGATTGTGTTCTTGATGACATACACATCTATGATATGTTTTTTTGTTATTTATTAACAGGTGCCCTAGCTGGATTAGTGATAGCTTGTGTTCTTGATGACATACACATCTATGATATGTTTTTTGTTATTTATTAACAGGTGCCCTAGCTGGATTAGTGGTACCTTGTGTTCGTGATGACATACACATCTATGATATGTTTTTTGTTATTTATTAACAGGTGCCCTAGCTGGATTAGTGGTAGCTTGTGTTCTTGATGACATACACATCTATGATATGTTTTTTGTTATTTATTAACAGGTACCCTAGCTGGATTAGTGGTAGCTTGTGTTCTTGATCACATACACATCTATGATATGTTTTTTTGTTATTTATTAACAGGTGCCCTAGCTGGATTAGTGGTAACTTGTGTTCTTGATGACATACACATCTATGATATGTTTTTTGTTATTTATTAACAGATGCCCTAGCTGGATTAGTGGTAGCTTGTGTTCTTGATGACATACACATCTATGATATGTTTTTTGTTATTTATTAACAGATGTCCTAGCTGGATTAGTGGTAGCTTGTGTTCTTGATGACATACACATCTATGATATGTTTTTTGTTATTTATTAACAGATACCCTAGCTGGATTAGTGGTAGCTTGTGTTCTTGATGACATACACATCTATGATATGTTTTTTGTTATTTATTAACAGGTGCCCTAGCTGGATTAGTGGTAGCTTGTGTTCTTGATGACATACACATCTATGATATGTTTTTTATTATTTATTAACAGGTACCCTAGCTGGATTAGTGGTAGCTTGTGTTCTTGATGACATACACATCTATGATATGTTTTTTTGTTATTTATTAACAGGTGCCCTAGCTGGATTAGTGGTAGCTTGTGTTCTTGATGACATATACATCTATGATATGTTTTTTCTTATTTATTAACAGGTGCCCTAGCTGGATTAGTGGTAGCTTGTGTTCTTGATGACATACACATCTATGATATGTTTTTTGTTATTTATTAACATGTGTCCTAGCTGGATTAGTGGTAGCTTGTGTTCTTGATGACATACACATCTATGATATGTTTTTTATTATTTATTAACAGGTACCCTAGCTGGATTAGTGGTAGCTTGTGTTCTTGATGACATACACATCTATGATATGTTTTTTTGTTATTTATTAACAGGTGCCCTAGCTGGATTAGTGGTAGCTTGTGTTCTTGATGACATACACATCTATGATATGTTTTTTGTTATTTATTAACAGGTGCCCTAGCTGGATTAGTGGTAGCTTATGTTCTTGATGACCTACACATCTATGATATGTTTTTTTGTTATTTATTAACAGGTGCCCTAGCTGGATTAGTGGTAGCTTGTGTTCTTGATGACATACACATCTATGATATGTTTTTTGTTATTTATTAACAGGTGCCCTAGCTGGATTAGTGGTAGCTTGTGTTCTTGGTGACATACACATCTATGATATGTTTTTTTGTTATTTATTAACAGGTGCCCTAGCTGGATTAGTGGTAGCTTGTGTTCTTGATGACATACACATCTATGATATGTTTTTTGTTATTTATTAACAGGTGCCCTAGCTGGATTAGTGGTAGCTTGTGTTCTTGGTGACATACACATCTATGATATGTTTTTTGTTATTTATTAACAGGTGCCCTAGCTGGATTAGTGGTAGCTTATGTTCTTGATGACCTACACATCTATGATATGTTTTTTTGTTATTTATTAACAGGTGCCCTAGCTGGATTAGTGGTAGCTTGTGTTCTTGATGACATACACATCTATGATATGTTTTTTGTTATTTATTAACAGGTGTCCTAGCTGGATTAGTGGTAGCTTGTGTTCTTGGTGACATACACATCTATGATATGTTTTTTGTTATTTATTAACAGGTGTCCTAGCTGGACTAGTGGTAGCTTGTGTTCTTGATGACATACACATCTATGATATGTTTTTTGTTATTTATTAACAGGTGTCCTAGCTGGACTAGTGGTAGCTTGTGTTCTTGATGACATACACATCTATGATATGTTTTTTGTTATTTCTTAACAGGTACCCTAGCTGGATTAGTGGTAGCTTGTGTTCTTGATGACATACACATCTATGATATGTTTTTTTGTTATTTATTAACAGGTGCCCTAGCTGGGTTAGTGGTAACTTGTGTATTTGATGACATACACATCTATGATATGTTTTTTGTTATTTATTAACAGGTGCCCTAGCTGGATTAGTGGTAGCTTGTGTTCTTGATGACATACACATCTATGATATGTTTTTTGTTATTTATTAACAGGTGTCCTAGCTGGATTAGTGGTAGCTTGTGTTCTTGATGACATACACATCTATGATATGTTTTTTGTTATTTATTAACAGGTGTCCTAGCTGGATTAGTGGTAGCTTGTGTTCTTGATGACATACACATCTATATATGTTTTTTTGTTATTTATTAACAGATGCCCTAGCTGGATTAGTGGTAGCTTGTGTTCTTGATGACATACACATCTATGATTTGTTTTTTTTTGTTATTTATTAACAGGTGCCCTAGCTGGATTAGTGGTAGATTGTGTTCTTGATGACATACACATCTATGATATGTTTTTTTGTTATTTATTAACAGGTGCCCTAGCTGGATTAGTGATAGCTTGTGTTCTTGATGACATACACATCTATGATATGTTTTTTGTTATTTATTAACAGGTGCCCTAGCTGGATTAGTGGTACCTTGTGTTCGTGATGACATACACATCTATGATATGTTTTTTGTTATTTATTAACAGGTGCCCTAGCTGGATTAGTGGTAGCTTGTGTTCTTGATGACATACACATCTATGATATGTTTTTTGTTATTTATTAACAGGTACCCTAGCTGGATTAGTGGTAGCTTGTGTTCTTGATCACATACACATCTATGATATGTTTTTTTGTTATTTATTAACAGGTGCCCTAGCTGGATTAGTGGTAACTTGTGTTCTTGATGACATACACATCTATGATATGTTTTTTGTTATTTATTAACAGATGCCCTAGCTGGATTAGTGGTAGCTTGTGTTCTTGATGACATACACATCTATGATATGTTTTTTGTTATTTATTAACAGATGCCCTAGCTGGATTAGTGGTAGCTTGTGTTCTTGATGACATACACATCTATGATATGTTTTTTGTTATTTATTAACAGATACCCTAGCTGGATTAGTGGTAGCTTGTGTTCTTGATGACATACACATCTATGATATGTTTTTTGTTATTTATTAACAGGTGCCCTAGCTGGATTAGTGGTAGCTTGTGTTCTTGATGACATACACATCTATGATATGTTTTTTGTTATTTATTAACAGGTGCCCTAGCTGGATTAGTGGTAGCTTGTGTTCTTGATGACATACACATCTATGATATGTTTTTTGTTATTTATTAACATGTGTCCTAGCTGGATTAGTGGTAGCTTGTGTTCTTGATGACATACACATCTATGATATGTTTTTTATTATTTATTAACAGGTACCCTAGCTGGATTAGTGGTAGCTTGTGTTCTTGATGACATACACATCTATGATATGTTTTTTTGTTATTTATTAACAGGTGCCCTAGCTGGATTAGTGGTAGCTTGTGTTCTTGATGACATACACATCTATGATATGTTTTTTGTTATTTATTAACAGGTGCCCTAGCTGGATTAGTGGTAGCTTATGTTCTTGATGACCTACACATCTATGATATGTTTTTTTGTTATTTATTAACAGGTGCCCTAGCTGGATTAGTGGTAGCTTGTGTTCTTGATGACATACACATCTATGATATGTTTTTTGTTATTTATTAACAGGTGCCCTAGCTGGATTAGTGGTAGCTTGTGTTCTTGGTGACATACACATCTATGATATGTTTTTTTGTTATTTATTAACAGGTGCCCTAGCTGGATTAGTGGTAGCTTGTGTTCTTGATGACATACACATCTATGATATGTTTTTTGTTATTTATTAACAGGTGCCCTAGCTGGATTAGTGGTAGCTTGTGTTCTTGGTGACATACACATCTATGATATGTTTTTTGTTATTTATTAACAGGTGCCCTAGCTGGATTAGTGGTAGCTTATGTTCTTGATGACCTACACATCTATGATATGTTTTTTTGTTATTTATTAACAGGTGCCCTAGCTGGATTAGTGGTAGCTTGTGTTCTTGATGACATACACATCTATGATATGTTTTTTGTTATTTATTAACAGGTGTCCTAGCTGGATTAGTGGTAGCTTGTGTTCTTGGTGACATACACATCTATGATATGTTTTTTGTTATTTATTAACAGGTGCCCTAGCTGGATTAGTGGTAGCTTGTGTTCTTGATGACATACACATCTATGATATGTTTTTTTTTATTTATTAGCAGGTGCCCTAGCTGGATTAGTGGTAGCTTGTGTTCTTGATGACATACACATCTATATATGTTTTTTTGTTATTTATTAACAGGTGCCCTAGCTGGATTAGTGGTAGCTTGTGTTCTTGATGACATACACATCTATATATGTTTTTTTGTTATTTATTAACAGGTGCCCTAGCTGGATTAGTGGTAGCTTGTGTTCTTGATGACATTCACATCTATGATATGTTTTTTGTTATTTATTAACAGGTGCCCTAGCTGGATTAGTGGTAGCTTATGTTCTTGATGACCTACACATCTATGATATGTTTTTTTGTTATTTATTAACAGGTGCCCTAGCTGGATTAGTGGTAGCTTGTGTTCTTGATGACATACACATCTATGATATGTTTTTTGTTATTTATTAACAGGTGCCCTAGCTGGATTAGTTGTAGCTTATGTTATTGATGACATACACATCTATGATATGTTTTTTGTTATTTATTAACAGGTGCCCTAGCTGGATTAGTTGTAGCTTATGTTATTGATCACATACACATCTATGATATGTTTTTTGTTATTTATTAACATGTGCCCTAGCTGGATTAGTGATAGCTTGTGTTCTTGATGACATTCACATCTATGATATGTTTTTTTGTTATTTATTAACAGGTGCCCTAGCTGGATTAGTTGTAGCTTATGTTCTTGATGACCTACACATCTATGATATGTTTTTTGTTATTTATTAACAGGTGTCCTAGCTGGATTAGTGGTAGCTTGTGTTCTTGGTGACATACACATCTATGATATGTTTTTTGTTATTTATTAACAGGTGCCCTAGCTGGATTAGTGGTAGCTTGTGTTCTTGATGACATACACATCTATGATATGTTTTTTGTTATTTATTAACAGGTGCCCTAGCTGGATTAGTTGTAGCTTATGTTATTGATCACATACACATCTATGATATGTTTTTTGTTATTTATTAACAGGTACCCTAGCTGGATTAGTTGTAGCTTGTGTTCTTGATGACATACACATCTATGATATGTTTTTTGTTATTTATTAACAGGTGCCCTAGCTGGATTAGTGGTAGCTTGTGTTCTTGGTGACATACACATCTATGATATGTTTTTTGTTATTTATTAACAGGTACCCTAGCTGGACTAGTGGTAGCTTGTGTTCTTGATGACATACACATCTATGATATGTTTTTTGTTATTTATTAACAGGTACCCTAGCTGGATTAGTGGTAGCTTGTGTTCTTGATGACATACACATCTATGATATGTTTTTTTGTTATTTATTAACAGGTGCCCTAGCTGGGTTAGTGATAACTTGTGTATTTGATGACATACACATCTATGATATGTTTTTTGTTATTTATTAACAGGTGCCCTAGCTGGATTAGTGGTAGCTTGTGTTCTAGATGACATACACATCTATGATATGTTTTTTGTTATTTATTAACAGGTGTCCTAGCTGGATTAGTGGTAGCTTGTGTTCTTGATGACATACACATCTATGATTTGTTTTTTTTTGTTATTTATTAACAGGTGCCCTAGCTGGATTAGTGGTAGCTTGTGTTCTTGATGACATACACATCTATGATTTGTTTTTTTTTGTTATTTATTAACAGGTGCCCTAGCTGGATTAGTGGTAGCTTGTGTTCTTGATGACATACACATCTATGATATGTTTTTTTGTTATTTATTAACAGGTGCCCTAGCTGGATTAGTGATAGCTTGTGTTCTTGATGACATACACATCTATGATATGTTTTTTGTTATTTATTAACAGGTGCCCTAGCTGGATTAGTGGTACCTTGTGTTCGTGATGACATACACATCTATGATATGTTTTTTGTTATTTATTAACAGGTGCCCTAGCTGGATTAGTGATAGCTTGTGTTCTTGATGACATACACATCTATGATATGTTTTTTGTTATTTATTAACAGATGCCCTAGCTGGATTAGTGGTAGCTTGTGTTCTTGATCACATACACATCTATGATATGTTTTTTTGTTATTTATTAACAGGTGCCCTAGCTGGATTAGTGGTAACTTGTGTTCTTGATGACATACACATCTATGATATGTTTTTTGTTATTTATTAACAGATGCCCTAGCTGGATTAGTGGTAGCTTGTGTTCTTGATGACATACACATCTATGATATGTTTTTTGTTATTTATTAACAGATGCCCTAGCTGGATTAGTGGTAGCTTGTGTTCTTGATGACATACACATCTATGATATGTTTTTTGTTATTTATTAACAGGTGTCCTAGCTGGATTAGTGGTAGCTTGTGTTCTTGATGACATACACATCTATGATATGTTTTTTATTATTTATTAACAGGTACCCTAGCTGGATTAGTGGTAGCTTGTGTTCTTGATGACATACACATCTATGATATGTTTTTTTGTTATTTATTAACAGGTGCCCTAGCTGGATTAGTGGTAGCTTGTGTTCTTGATGACATACACATCTATGATATGTTTTTTGTTATTTATTAACAGGTGCCCTAGCTGGATTAGTGGTAGCTTATGTTCTTGATGACCTACACATCTATGATATGTTTTTTTGTTATTTATTAACAGGTGCCCTAGCTGGATTAGTGGTAGCTTGTGTTCTTGATGACATACACATCTATGATATGTTTTTTGTTATTTATTAACAGGTGCCCTAGCTGGATTAGTGGTAGCTTGTGTTCTTGGTGACATACACATCTATGATATGTTTTTTGTTATTTATTAACAGGTGCCCTAGCTGGATTAGTGGTAGCTTATGTTCTTGATGACCTACACATCTATGATATGTTTTTTTGTTATTTATTAACAGGTGCCCTAGCTGGATTAGTGGTAGCTTGTGTTCTTGATGACATACACATCTATGATATGTTTTTTGTTATTTATTAACAGGTGCCCTAGCTGGATTAGTGGTAGCTTGTGTTCTTGGTGACATACACATCTATGATATGTTTTTTGTTATTTATTAACAGGTGCCCTAGCTGGATTAGTGGTAGCTTATGTTCTTGATGACCTACACATCTATGATATGTTTTTTTGTTATTTATTAACAGGTGCCCTAGCTGGATTAGTGGTAGCTTGTGTTCTTGATGACATACACATCTATGATATGTTTTTGGTTATTTATTAACAGGTGTCCTAGCTGGATTAGTGGTAGCTTGTGTTCTTGATGACATACACATCTATGATATGTTTTTTGTTATTTATTAACAGATGCCCTAGCTGGATTAGTGGTAGCTTGTGTTCTTGATCACATACACATCTATGATATGTTTTTTTGTTATTTATTAACAGGTGCCCTAGCTGGATTAGTGGTAACTTGTGTTCTTGATGACATACACATCTATGATATGTTTTTTGTTATTTATTAACAAATGCCCTAGCTGGATTAGTGGTAGCTTGTGTTCTTGATGACATACACATCTATGATATGTTTTTTGTTATTTATTAACAGATGCCCTAGCTGGATTAGTGGTAGCTTGTGTTCTTGATGACATACACATCTATGATATGTTTTTTGTTATTTATTAACAGGTGTCCTAGCTGGATTAGTGGTAGCTTGTGTTCTTGATGACATACACATCTATGATATGTTTTTTATTATTTATTAACAGGTACCCTAGCTGGATTAGTGGTAGCTTGTGTTCTTGATGACATACACATCTATGATATGTTTTTTTGTTATTTATTAACAGGTGCCCTAGCTGGATTAGTGGTAGCTTGTGTTCTTGATGACATACACATCTATGATATGTTTTTTGTTATTTATTAACAGGTGCCCTAGCTGGATTAGTGGTAGCTTATGTTCTTGATGACCTACACATCTATGATATGTTTTTTTGTTATTTATTAACAGGTGCCCTAGCTGGATTAGTGGTAGCTTGTGTTCTTGATGACATACACATCTATGATATGTTTTTTGTTATTTATTAACAGGTGCCCTAGCTGGATTAGTGGTAGCTTGTGTTCTTGGTGACATACACATCTATGATATGTTTTTTGTTATTTATTAACAGGTGCCCTAGCTGGATTAGTGGTAGCTTATGTTCTTGATGACCTACACATCTATGATATGTTTTTTTGTTATTTATTAACAGGTGCCCTAGCTGGATTAGTGGTAGCTTGTGTTCTTGATGACATACACATCTATGATATGTTTTTTGTTATTTATTAACAGGTGCCCTAGCTGGATTAGTGGTAGCTTGTGTTCTTGGTGACATACACATCTATGATATGTTTTTTGTTATTTATTAACAGGTGCCCTAGCTGGATTAGTGGTAGCTTATGTTCTTGATGACCTACACATCTATGATATGTTTTTTTGTTATTTATTAACAGGTGCCCTAGCTGGATTAGTGGTAGCTTGTGTTCTTGATGACATACACATCTATGATATGTTTTTGGTTATTTATTAACAGGTGTCCTAGCTGGATTAGTGGTAGCTTGTGTTCTTGGTGACATACACATCTATGATATGTTTTTTGTTATTTATTAACAGGTGCCCTAGCTGGATTAGTGGTAGCTTGTGTTCTTGATGACATACACATCTATGATATGTTTTTTGTTATTTATTAGCAGGTGCCCTAGCTGGATTAGTGGTAGCTTGTGTTCTTGGTGACATACACATCTATGATATGTTTTGTGTTATTTATTAACAGGTGCCCTAGCTGGATTAGTGGTAGCTTGTGTTCTTGATGACATACACATCTATATATGTTTTTTTGTTATTTATTAACAGGTGCCCTAGCTGGATTAGTGGTAGCTTGTGTTCTTGATGACATACACATCTATATATGTTTTTTTGTTATTTATTAACAGGTGCCCTAGCTGGATTAGTGGTAGCTTGTGTTCTTGATGACATTCACATCTATGATATGTTTTTTGTTATTTATTAACAGGTGCCCTAGCTGGATTAGTGGTAGCTTATGTTCTTGATGACCTACACATCTATGATATGTTTTTTTGTTATTTATTAACAGGTGCCCTAGCTGGATTAGTGGTAGCTTGTGTTCTTGATGACATACACATCTATGATATGTTTTTTGTTATTTATTAACAGGTGCCCTAGCTGGATTAGTGGTAGCTTGTGTTCTTGGTGACATACACATCTATGATATGTTTTTTGTTATTTATTAACAGGTGCCCTAGCTGGATTAGTGGTAGCTTATGTTCTTGATGACCTACACATCTATGATATGTTTTTTTGTTATTTATTAACAGGTGCCCTAGCTGGATTAGTGGTAGCTTGTGTTCTTGATGACATACACATCTATGATATGTTTTTGGTTATTTATTAACAGGTGTCCTAGCTGGATTAGTGGTAGCTTGTGTTCTTGGTGACATACACATCTATGATATGTTTTTTGTTATTTATTAACAGGTGCCCTAGCTGGATTAGTGGTAGCTTGTGTTCTTGATGACATACACATCTATGATATGTTTTTTGTTATTTATTAGCAGGTGCCCTAGCTGGATTAGTGGTAGCTTGTGTTCTTGGTGACATACACATCTATGATATGTTTTGTGTTATTTATTAACAGGTGCCCTAGCTGGATTAGTGGTAGCTTGTGTTCTTGATGACATACACATCTATATATGTTTTTTTGTTATTTATTAACAGGTGCCCTAGCTGGATTAGTGGTAGCTTGTGTTCTTGATGACATACACATCTATATATGTTTTTTTGTTATTTATTAACAGGTGCCCTAGCTGGATTAGTGGTAGCTTGTGTTCTTGATGACATTCACATCTATGATATGTTTTTTGTTATTTATTAACAGGTGCCCTAGCTGGATTAGTGGTAGCTTATGTTCTTGATGACCTACACATCTATGATATGTTTTTTTGTTATTTATTAACAGGTGCCCTAGCTGGATTAGTGGTAGCTTGTGTTCTTGATGACATACACATCTATGATATGTTTTTTGTTATTTATTAACAGGTGCCCTAGCTGGATTAGTTGTAGCTTATGTTATTGATGACATACACATCTATGATATGTTTTTTTGTTATTTATTAACAGATGCCCTAGCTGGATTAGTGGTAGCTTGTGTTCTTGATGACATACACATCTATGATATGTTTTTTGTTATTTATTAACAGGTGTCCTAGCTGTATTAGTGGTAGCTTGTGTTCTTGATGACATACACATCTATGATATGTTTTTTGTTATTTATTAACAGATACCCTAGCTGGATTAGTGGTAGCTTGTGTTCTTGATGACATACACATCTATGATATGTTTTTTGTTATTTATTAACAGGTACCCTAGCTGGATTAGTGGTAGCTTGTGTTCTTGATGACATACACATCTATGATATGTTTTTTGTTATTTATTAACAGGTGCCCTAGCTGGATTAGTTGTAGCTTATGTTATTGATGACATACACATCTATGATATGTTTTTTTGTTATTTATTAACAGATGCCCTAGCTGGATTAGTGGTAGCTTGTGTTCTTGATGACATACACATCTATGATATGTTTTTTGTTATTTATTAACAGGTGCCCTAGCTGGATTAGTGGTAGCTTGTGTTCTTGATGACATACACATCTATGATATGTTTTTTGTTATTTATTAACAGGTACCCTAGCTGGATTAGTGGTAGCTTGTGTTCTTGATGACATACACATCTATGATATGTTTTTTGTTATTTATTAACAGGTACCCTAGCTGGATTAGTGGTAGCTTGTGTTCTTGATGACATACACATCTATGATATGTTTTTTGTTATTTATTAACAGGTGCCCTAGCTGGATTAGTTGTAGCTTATGTTATTGATGACATACACATCTATGATATGTTTTTTTGTTATTTATTAACAG
This sequence comes from Bathymodiolus septemdierum, assembly GCA_963383655.1. Classification (NCBI taxonomy): domain Eukaryota; kingdom Metazoa; phylum Mollusca; class Bivalvia; order Mytilida; family Modiolidae; genus Bathymodiolus; species Bathymodiolus septemdierum. The sequence goes on from OY726530.1 coordinate 1,165,632, forward strand.
ATGCCCTAGCTGGATTAGTGGTAGCTTGTGTTCTTGATGACATACACATCTATGATATGTTTTTTGTTATTTATTAACAGGTGTCCTAGCTGTATTAGTGGTAGCTTGTGTTCTTGATGACATACACATCTATGATATGTTTTTTGTTATTTATTAACAGATACCCTAGCTGGATTAGTGGTAGCTTGTGTTCTTGATGACATACACATCTATGATATGTTTTTTGTTATTTATTAACAGATACCCTAGCTGGATTAGTGGTAGCTTGTGTTCTTGATGACATACACATCTATGATATGTTTTTTGTTATTTATTAACAGGTACCCTAGCTGGATTAGTGGTAGCTTGTGTTCTTGATGACATACACATCTATGATATGTTTTTTGTTATTTATTAACAGGTGCCCTAGCTGGATTAGTTGTAGCTTATGTTATTGATGACATACACATCTATGATATGTTTTTTTGTTATTTATTAACAGATGCCCTAGCTGGATTAGTGGTAGCTTGTGTTCTTGATGACATACACATCTATGATATGTTTTTTGTTATTTATTAACAGGTGCCCTAGCTGGATTAGTGGTAGCTTGTGTTCTTGATGACCTACACATCTATGATATGTTTTTTGTTATTTATTAACAGGTGTCCTAGCTGTATTAGTGGTAGCTTGTGTTCTTGATGACATACACATCTATGATATGTTTTTTGTTATTTATTAACAGGTACCCTAGCTGGATTAGTGGTAGCTTGTGTTCTTGATGACATACACATCTATGATATGTTTTTTGTTATTTATTAACAGGTGTCCTAGCTGTATTAGTGGTAGCTTATGTTATTGATGACATACACATCTATGATATGTTTTTTGTTATTTATTAACATGTGCCCTAGCTGGATTAGTGATAGCTTGTGTTCTTCATGACATACACATCTATGATATGTTTTTTTGTTATTTATTAACAGATGCCCTAGCTGGATTAGTGGTAGCTTGTGTTCTTGATGACATACACATCTATGATATGTTTTTTGTTATTTATTAACAGGTGCCCTAGCTGGATTAGTGGTAGCTTGTGTTCTTGATGACATACACATCTATGATATGTTTTTGTTATTTATTAACAGATACCCTAGCTGGATTAGTGGTAGCTTGTGTTCTTGATGACATACACATCTATGATATGTTTTTTGTTATTTATTAACAGGTGCCCTAGCTGTATTAGTGGTAGCTTGTGTTCTTGATGACATACACATCTATGATATGTTTTTGTTATTTATTAACAGGTGCCCTAGCTGGATTAGTGGTAGCTTGTGTTCTTGATGACATACACATCTATGATATGTTTTTGTTATTTATTAACAGGTGCCCTAGCTGGATTAGTGGTAGCTTGTGTTCTTGATGACATACACATCTATGATATGTTTTGTGTTATTTATTAACAGGTGCCCTAGCTGGATTAGTGGTAGCTTGTGTTCTTGATGACATACACATCTATGATATGTTTTTTGTTATTTATTAACATGTGCCCTAGCTGGATTAGTGGTAGCTTGTGTTCTTGATGACATACACATCTATGATATGTTTTTTGTTATTTATTAACATGTGCCCTAGCTGGATTAGTGGTAGCTTGTGTTCTTGATGACATACACATCTATGATATGTTTTTTGTTATTTATTAACATGTGCCCTAGCTGGATTAGTGGTAGCTTGTGTTCTTGATGACATACACATCTATGATATGTTTTTGTTATTTATTAACAGGTGCCCTAGCTGGATTAGTGGTAGCTTGTGTTCTTGATGACATACACATCTATGATATGTTTTTGTTATTTATTAACAGGTGCCCTAGCTGGATTAGTGGTAGCTTGTGTTCTTGATGACATACACATCTATGATATGTTTTTTGTTATTTATTAACATGTGCCCTAGCTGGATTAGTGGTAGCTTGTGTTCTTGATGACATACACATCTATGATATGTTTTTTGTTATTTATTAACAGGTGCCCTAGCTGGATTAGTGGTAGCTTGTGTTCTTGATGACATACACATCTATGATATGTTTTTTGTTATTTATTAACAGATGCCCTAGCTGGATTAGTGGTAGCTTGTGTTCTTGATCACATACACATCTATGATATGTTTTTTGTTATTTATTAACAGGTGCCCTAGCTGGATTAGTGGTAAACTTGTGTTCTTGATGACATACACATCTATATGTTTTTTTGTTATTTATTAACAGATACCCTAGCTGGATTAGTGGTAGCTTGTGTTCTTGATGACATACACATCTATGATATGTTTTTTGTTATTTGTTAACAGGTGCCCTAGCTGGATTAGTGGTAGCTTGTGTTCTTGATGACATACACATCTATAATATGTTTTTTTGTTATTTATTAACAGGTACCCTAGCTGGATTAGTGGTAGCTTGTGTTCTTGATGACATACACATCTATGGTATGTTTTTTGTTATTTATTAACAGGTGCCCTAGCTGGATTAGTGGTAGCTTGTGTTCTTGATGACATACACATCTATGATATGTTTTTTGTTATTTATTAACAGATGCCCTAGCTGGATTAGTTGTAGCTTATGTTATTGATGACATACACATCTATGATATGTTTTGTGTTATTTATTAACAGATGCCCTAGCTGGATTAGTGGTAGCTTGTGTTCTTGATCACATACACATCTATGATATGTTTTTTGTTATTTATTAACAGGTGCCCTAGCTGGATTAGTGGTAAACTTGTGTTCTTGATGACATACACATCTATGATATGTTTTTTGTTATTTATTAACAGGTGCCGTAGCTGGATTAGTGGTAGCTTGTGTTCTTGATGACATACACATCTATAATATGTTTTTTTGTTATTTATTAACAGGTACCCTAGCTGGATTAGTGGTAGCTTGTGTTCTTGATGACATACACATCTATGATATGTTTTTTGTTATTTATTAAAAGGTGCCCTAGCTGGATTAGTGGTAGCTTGTGTTCTTGATGACATACACATCTATGATATGTTTTTTGTTATTTGTTAACAGGTGCCCTAGCTGGATTAGTGGTAGCTTGTGTTCTTGATGACATACACATCTATGATATGTTTTTTGTTATTTATTAACAGGTACCCTAGCTGGATTAGTGGTAGCTTGTGTTCTTGATGACATACACATCTATGATATGTTTTTTTGTTATTTATTAACAGGTACCCTAGCTGGATTAGTGGTAGCTTGTGTTCTTGATGACATACACATCTATGATATGTTTTTTTGTTATTTATTAACAGGTACCCTAGCTGGATTAGTGGTAGCTTGTGTTCTTGATGACATACACATCTATGATATGTTTTTTGTTATTTATTAACAGGTGCCCTAGCTGGATTAGTGGTAGCTTGTGTTCTTGATCACATACACATCTATGATATGTTTTTTTGTTATTTATTAACAGGTGTCCTAGCTGGATTAGTGGTAGCTTGTGTTCTTGATGACATACACATCTATGATATGTTTTTTGTTATTTATTAACAGGTACCCTAGCTGGATTAGTGGTAGCTTGTGTTCTTGATGACATACACATCTATCATATTTTTTTTGTTATTTATTAACAGGTGCCGTAGCTGGATTAGTGGTAGCTTGTGTTCTTGATGACATACACATCTATGATATGTTTTTTGTTATTTATTAACAGGTGCCGTAGCTGGATTAGTGGTAGCTTGTGTTCTTGATGACATACACATCTATGATATGTTTTCTGTTATTTATTAACAGGTGCCCTAGCTGGATTAGTGGTAGCTTGTGTTCTTGATGACATACACATCTATGATATGTTTTTTGTTATTTGTTAACAGGTGCCCTAGCTGGATTAGTGGTAGCTTGTGTTCTTGATGACATACACATCTATGATATGTTTTTTGTTATTTATTAACAGGTACCCTAGCTGGATTAGTGGTAGCTTGTGTTCTTGATGACATACACATCTATGATATGTTTTTTGTTATTTATTAACAGGTGCCCTAGCAGGTTTAGTGGTAGCTTGTGTTCTTGGAGCTGTTGTATTGTTAATGCTTATAAGTGTTTGTTTCTACAAAAGGTAAGAATAAAGAACAAAGTTGTCTTGACATCTACTAACATCTAACAACATTCCTTATAAGGGCATGCCATGTAACCTTGTATTCAAATTTGCTTATCCAAGCATATACAAGGGCCCGGGTGGCTCAATGAGTTAGGTAGTTGGATTATCTAACAACTCATACAAGCCTATCACCAATACGGCATGGGTTCGCGCCCTGCTTTGTAAATTACATAAAAAGGGTGCACTCGATTCGCAGCCACAAGCGATAAAGTTTACCAGTTGTTTGCCCATGGTCGGTGGTTCTCCCCGGGTACTATGGCTTCTTCCACGCACTCAAACTGGTCGCCATGATATAGCTGAAATATTGCTGAAAGTGGCATTAAAACACAAAAATTCTAATCAAACCAAACATATACAAGATAGCAGAAATGCATTGCTGTATTTGAAGCATATTTTATTGTTAGAAAGCAAATGGATTAGACACCTATTTCAATTTTATAGAAATGTACCCCAAAAAATGTATTCTACATAGATTTATTGGCTAATCAACAAACAGGTTTTAGTGTGTGCTCAATTTAACGTCAAACATATACATATAACATTTAGTTTGTCATAAGAAAAAGAAGATATAGTGGATATATTCTGATATTTGTGTCTTAAAGCATGCAACCAACTACTCCTAACTAGTTATTGCATATTAATATATGATGAATGTTGTATTAAATTCTTTCTGCAGTGCAGTGGGCATCCCTTTCGATAGTTATAACAAGCGAGTACACCTTTCGATAGTTATAACAAGCGAGTACACCTTTTGATAGTTATAACAAGCGAGTACACCTTTTGATAGTTATAACAAGCGAGTACACCTTTTGATAGTTATAACAAGCGAGTACACCTTTTGATAGTTATAACAAGCGAGTACACCTTTTGATAGTTATAACAAGCGAGTACACCTTTTGATAGTTATAACAAGCGAGTACACCTTTCGATGATTTTGTACTCATATTGTTAAACACATAGAAACTATAAGAGAAACACAATTATTTTAACGCCGGGTGATGAGACGACTTTTGTCTATGTCAGACCAGTAGGTAGTTAAGGTCGGTAGAAAACCATCGTCATCATCATTATCAGATGACCTGCAATATAAATGATATATTGTAAGAATGAACAGTGATTTGTTTTTATTGCAAACACTTGTATAAATATTTTTCTTGTTAATAACAATACCATGTTCATTTTATTCAGTAGGAAGAAAGAAGACAAGGAAAATAATGCTATGTTCTTTGACAATATAACATATACTGTTAGATCTGTATTACCATCCTCAACCAGAATAAGCCGCCATGAACAAAACCTAAACAACCAAGTTCCTACCGGAAGTCCTAACGATTATACAGATGTAAATGAATGTGCTACCGCATGTAAACCAATAGACAGTAATGACTGTACTAAAATTAAAGAACAAAGTCATTACTCGGAAATTACGGATCAAATGGCTGCAGACAAACTGAATGTATATCTTCCCAAATATGACAATGCCGAGTACGAAAAATGCAATATTGCTAAAAGTAAACTCGGTCCAGTTGATACAGCACAATATTTAGATGTTTGTGAAAATAGTAAAGGTGTGTATGACAGTGTCAGTGGTGATGAAATGGCATGTAATGCTATGAATGAACAATTGGAATCTAACAAAAATGCCTACGATGAGTGTGGAAATGTTGAAAGGGGAGACAACCCACCCAATCATTACATGGACATGGACAATGGGGATGCCGGGGACACAACTGACAGAGCAACATGTGACGGGGAAACAACTGACGGAGGAAGCCTCCAGTTAGAGATCGAACCTGGTATATATGAAGAACTAAATAACAAAGATGAACAACCTTCAAGTATTAATGATATTTTTGTTAATTTTGAAGGAAACTTGGATTTAGCTAAAGGTCCAAGTGGATACAGCAATAATATTTACAACTCAGATGCATAATAAACAGGTGTTACTACAGGGTAATGATTCGGTTGAGTAGAACCAAAGGTTGTGGTTACATCTTGTTTTGATGGTTGTCATAGATCATACATATTAACAGAGGACCAATGGTAAAGTCGTTACACTTTATTTTATTTTATTATTTTTTTTATTCCAAGGGCATATATTTTTTTAGGATATAGTATTGTTATATACAACGAAACAATTTAAAATTGGTCTTTTGGTAAATTCCATAATTCTATAATTAGACGTATCTATTTGTTGATGTTCCAAAATAAGATTACATAAAAAATGTGCAATAACAATGTGTTGTATTGGAAAAAAAACATTTGAATTTAAATATTAAATATACATTGACACCTGTGAGAATCGAACAGCTTACCGATCCGATCAGCATGGTTTGTCTGAAATAGACAGGCAGGTGATTGGACTTACCAAGTTTGTCTGAAATAGACAGGCAGGTGGTTGGACTTACCAAGTTTGTGCAAATATTTTTATACAGGGTTCGGTTTTAACAGGTTTCATTACTCGAGCATTAAGTTTGAAACATTTTTTTTCTTCTAGATTTTGTAAATTTATCAATTGTATTACTGTTTTAAAATATACTGCAATGAACATTATCGTTCAGTATTCTTAGACAATTGAAAACTAAAAAAAATAAACAGTAATTGTAGATAGTTTAACCAACCACAAATGAAGCATTCCTCTGTAACGTTCTGTGTGTATATTTTACACATCTTGTGATGAACGACTCCTCTGTAACGTTCTGTGTGTATATTTTACACATCTTGTGATGAACCACTCCTCTGTAGCGTTCTGTGTGTATATTTTACACATCTTGTGATGAACCACTCCTCTGTAGCGTTCTGTGTGTATATTTTACACATCTTGTGATGAACCACTCCTCTGTAGCGTTCTGTGTGTATATTTTACACATCTTGTGATGAACCACTCCTCTGTAACGTTCTGTGTGTATATTTTACACATCTTGTGATGAACCACTCCTCTGTAGCATTCTGTGTGTATATTTTGTGTAGAAGACTGTTACACTATTCCATGTAGGTTATTTACAACTTTAGTGCTACTTTGATTGTACATAGTCCTTTGTATATATGTTTCTTGTGAGGTTTTCACCAATAGTCTTGTTCAAGTAATTCCTGTTTCCGTCGAGATTTCCTGTGCTGGTTCTAGGTCATATGGTAATGTATGATATCCATTAATTGGTGATGCCTTTAAAACCTACAGTTGGGGTCTGTCAATATTTGGAATTGGCCGCCAATAGATCATGTCTACTTCTTCATATTAAAACAAATACTAGTATACTGGAGTTTTTACAGAATTTGCTCATCTCCCTGAAGACAATGCAGAGCTAGATGACACCTTAAACGTTGAAATATCTACAATCAATACTTTAATGGCTGTACAGTAAATGCATGTTCCCTCCTTTCCTGGTCACAATACAGTAAGATTATAAGAGTATGCAAATATGTTGACCTGTGGTTCAACTGAGACTTTCTCCATGTTATTCCAACGTTCAGACATGTTATTCCAACTTTCTCCATGTTATTCCAACTTTCAGACATGTTATTCCAACTTTCTCCATGTTATTCCAACTTTCAGACATGTTATTCCAACTTTCTCCATGTTATTCCAACTTTCGGACATGTTATTCCAACTTTCTCCATGTTATTCCAACGTTCAGACATGTTATTCCAACTTTCTCCATGTTATTCCAACTTTCAGACATGTTATTCCAACTTTCTCCATGTTATTCCAACTTTCAGACATGTTATTCCAACTTTCTCCATGTTATTCCAACTTTCGGACATGTTATTCCAACTTTCTCCATGTTATTCCAACTTTCTCCATGTTATTCCAACTTTCAGACATGTTATTCCAACTTTCAGACATGTTATTCCAACCTTCTCCATGTTATTCCAACTTTCAGACATGCTATTCCAACTTTCCCCATGTTATTCCATCTTTCTCCATGTTAGTCCAACTTTCAGACATGTTATTCCAAGTTTCTCCATACTATTCCAACTTTCAGACATGTTATTCCAACTTTCTCCATGCTATTCCAACTTTCAGACATGTTATTTCAACTTTCAGACATGTTATTCCAACTTTCTCCATGTTATTCCAACTTTCAGACATGTTATTCCAACTTTCAGACATGTTATTCCAACTTTCAGATATGTTATTCCAACTTTCAGATATGTTATTTCAACTTTCAGACATGTTATTCCAACTTTCTCCATGTTATTCCAACTTTCAGACATGTTATTCCAACTTTCTCCATGTTATTCCAACTTTCAGACATGCTATTCCAACCTTCTCCATGTTATTCCAACTTTCAGACATGCTATTCCAACTTTCCCCATGTTATTCCATCTTTCTCCATGTTAGTCCAACTTTCAGACATGTTATTCCAAGTTTCTCCATACTATTCCAACTTTCAGACATGTTATTCCAACTTTCTCCATGCTATTCCAACTTTCAGACATGTTATTTCAACTTTCAGACATGTTATTCCAACTTTCTCCATGTTATTCCAACTTTCAGACATGTTATTCCAACTTTCAGACATGTTATTCCAACTTTCAGATATGTTATTCCAACTTTCAGATATGTTATTTCAACTTTCAGACATGTTATTCCAACTTTCTCCATGTTATTCCAACTTTCAGACATGTTATTCCAACTTTCAGACATGTTATTCCAACTTTCAGACATGTTATTCCAACTTCTCCATGTTATTCCAACTTTCAGACATGTTATTCCAACTTTCAGACATGTTATTCCAACTTTCAGACATGTTATTCCAACTTTCAGACATGTTTAGAAATATTGTTTTGTTGTTGCTGCTCATTTGACTATTGATGTAACTCTTCTAAACCTTTCTGTGTCAGTCTTCGTGCTAACCCACTTGCCCGAAGACCAGGACAAGTAAAACTGGATTCGTAAGAGTTAAAATTAAGACATAATTTGTTTGAATAAATAGAACATTTTTCTAAATTTGGCTTTTGGGTAAGTAGGTGAAAAAAAATAAGGTAAAGACTTGTAATTATCAGCATTGGCCATACTAATATTAGCCATGCAAACAATAATACTAATATTTCAAAGAAGTTTCAACTTTAAGGAATTTTCAATCTGGAATATTATACAGAAATTAGATATAGTGTAGTCCTCATGATGAGCACCAGTCCCTCCAGTAAAACTGTGTTTGGACCAGTACCATTTGTCAGTTTTTATTTCGATATACATGTACATTTGTATATATAAAATAAATTCAAGAATTTGATTCGGACCAGTAAATTAACATTTTCATTTCGAGGACTGATTGTGGTATGCAATACATACATCTATTTTTTCTAGTGTATTTTGATTTACTTTTGTGGTCTTTTATTTGAATGTAGCCATGTTATGAAGTAAATAATATTATCTTTGGTACACTGTTGTAGTAATATCAAGTTGTTGGTAGTGACAGAAAATAATGGAAAATGTGTGTTTTACTTTTAGTGATCTTTTAAATAAGTGTTGAATTTAAAAAATAGTATCAACATTATTATAGATACTTAAAATAAACTTACCGGTAGTAAACATTAAGCCTTTGTAATTAGATTTGATTTAATGTGTAATGTCTGTTTTTTTAATTACTTATTTTGAATTAAGGAAAGATATTTGAATGATAGGCTTGCTCTTAGTAATGGAATACAGGTTATATGGGGGTCATAGTGACCTCAGACATATGGTAGTTATACTTGCAAAATGATTATGTCAGCAAGGACTTTGTTTTGATATTGTGTATATTTTTAATGTATCCATATATATTTAAACAGAAAAAAACATCATTAGATCTACAACTAAGGGAACGACCATTTAAGAAGGAGGGGTTATGGTTTTTTTTCTAAAAAAATATTCTGATTTTAGTGGAGAGAAAAAAAATAATCTGATTCAGAGTTTTTGTCATATAACCTAATGTTAAATTCTGGAAAAAAATTTCGCACTTATGCGAAAAAAAAAGAAAAAAAAATTCTAACTCTTGTGTTGTCCGAAAAAAAAATTCTGAACAAAACAAAAAACCATAACCCCCCTCTTCAAGTTAAATGGTCGGTCCCTAACCCCATTCTGTTATTAAATGTTTTATAAAAGCCATATCTGTATATATGTATGATGGACAGATTCATAAATACAACTTTCAAAAATTAAAATATGGTGAAGATTCTGGTTTTGTGGAAATGGCTGATCATGGATGTCACATAAACAATTTACCCACAATACAATAGAATTTCTGAATCTGCCCATTGTTTTTCTTCATTGATCATTTACTAATATAACTAATGTGAGGACATCATCAGATGAATATTATATACTATGCAATATTAAAGTCATTTATTATTCTAAATCAAAACTAATATTCCTGTTGTACTATGTTTTATAGTCAAGGAGTAATACATTGTAAATTGTTTTTGTTTTTTTGCTTGTACATTGTATACCAAAACTGGCTTTTAATTTGCAGACCAATATGTAAAATTAAAGGTGTAATGATTGTAAATAGTATGTGATATGGCAGGATCTGTAATTTGTGTGATAAGGAGGCAGTCATTGGTCTCATTCCTGTTTTGTTTTTTGTTTTTGTTTTTTGTTTTTTTTTCCAGTTTTTATTTTACATTCCATCCTTATAATTTCGAACTCGAGTAGCTAAGTGAAATTAATTACTCTTTGTAGATCTACATCTACAGGATACTTCTAAACTTCAATGTGTTGGAGACTTTTTATAAGGCATGCTAGGGAAACAAAAATTTGAATAACATATATACATTTATGAATAAACATTTTTGGGAGATTTTTTTTATAGGATAAAACAACATAATATATTAACAATAGAGGAATGATTGGGCACCAAACTTGAAAGTATCCAAGTCTGGGCTATTAGCTACCTGGTTTGGTAATGAATTCCACAACCTGATTGTTCTAGGGAAAAATGAGTATAAATGATAATTTGTGGGAGAGAATGGCTATATGAATTTGTGATCTCTTGATGGAACTAGGTAGTGTAAATTTGAGATGGAAACTACATGTACATAAAATGCAATTAATTGGTGTTGTAATTTGTATAGCATGGTGACTGATGCTAGATTTCTTCTTTGTTGGAGGGTAGGCCAGCACATGTGTTGTAGCATGACACTTACACTACTCTGATAACTGTACTGATTTCATCTTTGTTGGAGGGTAGGCCAGCACAGGTGTTGTAGCATGGCACTTACACTACTCTGATAACTGTACTGATTTCATCTTTGTTGGAGGGTAGGCCAGCACAGGTGTTGTAGCATGGCACTTACACTACTCTGATAACTGTACTGATTTCATCTTTGTTGGAGGGTAGGCCAGCACATGTGTTGTAGCATGGCACTTACACTACTCTGATAACTGTACTGATTTCATCTTTGTTGGAGGGTAGGCCAGCACAGGTGTTGTAGCATGGCACTTACACTACTCTGATAACTGTACTGATTTCATCTTTGTTGGAGGGTAGGCCAGCACAGGTGTTGTAGCATGGCACTTACACTACTCTGATAACTGTACTGATTTCATCTTTGTTGGAGGGTAGGCCAGCACAGGTGTTGTAGCATGGCACTTACACTACTCTGATAACTGTACTGATTTCATCTTTGTTGGAGGGTAGGCCAGCACAGGTGTTGTAGCATGGCACTTACACTACTCTGATAACTGTACTGATTTCATCTTTGTTGGAGGGTAGGCCAGCACATGTGTTGTAGCATGGCACTTACACTACTCTGATAACTGTACTGATTTCATCTTTGTTGGAGGGTAGGCCAGCACAGGTGTTGTAGCATGGCACTTACACTACTCTGATAACTGTACTGATTTCATCTTTGTTGGAGGGTAGGCCAGCACAGGTGTTGTAGCATGGCACTTACACTACTCTGATAACTGTACTGATTTCATCTTTGTTGGAGGGTAGGCCAGCACAGGTGTTGTAGCATGGCACTTACACTACTCTGATAACTGTACTGATTTCATCTTTGTTGGAGGGTAGGCCAGCACAGGTGTTGTAGCATGGCACTTACACTACTCTGATAACTGTACTGATTTCATCTTTGTTGGAGGGTAGGCCAGCACAGGTGTTGTAGCATGGCACTTACACTACTCTGATAACTGTACTGATTTCATCTTTGTTGGAGGGTAGGCCAGCACAGGTGTTGTAGCATGGCACTTACACTACTCTGATAACTGTACTGATTTCATCTTTGTTGGAGGGTAGGCCAGCACAGGTGTTGTAGCATGGCACTTACACTACTCTGATAACTGTACTGATTTCATCTTTGTTGGAGGGTAGGCCAGCACAGGTGTTGTAGCATGGCACTTACACTACTCTGATAACTGTACTGATTTCATCTTTGTTGGAGGGTAGGCCAGCACAGGTGTTGTAGCATGGCACTTACACTACTCTGATAACTGTACTGATTTCATCTTTGTTGGAGGGTAGGCCAGCACAGGTGTTGTAGCATGGCACTTACACTACTCTGATAACTGTACTGATTTCATCTTTGTTGGAGGGTAGGCCAGCACAGGTGTTGTAGCATGGCACTTACACTACTCTGATAACTGTACTGATTTCATCTTTGTTGGAGGGTAGGCCAGCACAGGTGTTGTAGCATGGCACTTACACTACTCTGATAACTGTACTGATTTCATCTTTGTTGGAGGGTAGGCCAGCACAGATGTTGTAGCATGGCACTTACACTACTCTGATAACTGTACTGATTTCATCTTTGTTGGAGGGTAGGCCAGCACAGGTGTTGTAGCATGGCACTTACACTACTCTGATAACTGTACTGATTTCATCTTTGTTGGAGGGTAGGCCAGCACATGTGTTGTAGCATGGCACTTACACTACTCTGATAACTGTACTGATTTCATCTTTGTTGGAGGGTAGGCCAGCACAGGTGTTGTAGCATGGCACTTACACTACTCTGATAACTGTACTGATTTCATCTTTGTTGGAGGGTAGGCCAGCACATGTGTTGTAGCATGGCACTTACACTACTCTGATAACTGTACTGATTTAGTCTGTACCTGGCTGCTCTTCTTTTCATCATTTCAATTTTATTGATTTGTTGTTTCTGCCAGGGGTCCCAGACTATACTACAATATTCTACTTTTGGTCTGACATATGTTTTATAAGCTAGTTATTTAGTCTTTGTGCTGTTTGTTTTTACATTTCTTTTTATAAATCTCAAAGATGCATTTGCTTAATATTTGTGATATTATTTATGTGGTGATTCCAAGTTAGGTCATTAGTAATAGTGACACCTAGGTATTTTGCTTTGTTTGTTGACTTGAGTACCTGGTTGTGTAGTGTATATTGGAAGATGATCGGTTTTTGTTTTCTGGATATGTGGATGATTCCACATTTGTCTGGGTTAAATGACATAAACCATTCTTCCTCCCACTTATCGAGTTTGTGTAGGTTTGATTGGAGTGTGTGACAATCTGTTAATGCTGATATTGTAAGATAAACCATTGTGTCATCTGCAAAGAGGCGAACGTTACGTTTAAGGGTGTCTGGCATGTCATTTATAGGAAGCAGGTCAAATCGGCCCCAAACCAAATCGGCCCTAGTCAAATCGGCCCCAAATCAAATCTGCCCCATCTAAATAAGATGCCCTCTTTTTATTAAAAGGTCAATTTATAGACAATAGAAAAAAACCATCAAAGAATGTTCCTAATCAACATAAAGATCATTATATAATTGCCGCCAATCACGTTTTATGTAAATTGCTAATCACTTAATTATGCCATAAATTAATCATTAATTAATTTCTTTGATTCTTACAAAAGAATCCGCTCACCAATAAGATTTAAATTTTACATCTTTTAACTAAAAATATTAATTTATATTAATATATATTTATTCATTCTTTTTTTATTTTTATTTTTTTGGGCCGATATGACTTTCATTTTGAGGCCGATTTGACTTGGGGCCGATTTGACTTGAGGCCGATTTGAATTGGGGCCGATTTGACTGGAGCCGATTTGACTTGGGGCCGATTTGACTGGAAATCTCATTTATATATATAAGGAAAAGACATGGACCAAGGACAGACCCTTGGGGGATGCCTGACAATACGGGGTCCGACCTATAATCCGACAGTCCGATAGTCCGACAAATGCTATATTTCTTTGAAAGTTAACACTATAACATGTGTAATATGGGGCCAGAAACCGAACCGTTTACTCACCAAAGAAAGGTCCAGAACATCGGAAACACGATATCATAGACGGACAAACAATTGGCAGGGCCACACAAGAGCTAAAAAAAACACATATGAACAACGCGGACTCCATAAAGACCTGGATCCAATCGTGATGAACCGGTAGTGTAAGTATCCCGTATATTTTTTAGTAGCGACTACTTCAGGCTTTATTTAAGTAGCGTGTAGCCGAGTCCAGCCAAGAAAAGTCACTATTAAAAAGAAAGATGAAATTAATGAATACACAAAAAAAAAAGAAATACAAAAAAAGGAAAAGCCAAAAGGAGAGCGTACCAGTGTCCTCCGCCCTTTATCATGGAATATTTATGTTAAAAAGCAATGTCGACACACCAATAGAGCTGGATACAATAATGTGTGCGAATTGATTGATTGATTGATTGCTTAAGGTCCAGCATGCAATATTTCAGTCATATTCAGGATGAGAAAAGTTTGTAAACAAAAAATCAGAAAGAGGGGACTCTGGGATGGGTCAACATGGGCAACGGCTTAACACGGGAACTTGTCTTTCTGTCTCTTCCGACGACAAGTTGGTTCTATTTTTATTCCCCGGGATTCCGACGGGTGACCCTGCTATAGTCGCCTTCTACGACAAACGCATATATAAAAAGTTACGATTGAAGGAATTGTCCCTAAGTGACCCCTTATATCACGGAAAGAAACAGCATCGGAATATGACAAAATAAACAACTGTGCCATGATGGTCCATCTTATCGAAGGCTTTGGAAAAATCCATAACGGCTACATCTATTTGTTTACCACTTGCCATGCTATCAAAAATTGCTTGGCTGAATGTTAGTAATTGTGTTTCACAACTGAGTTTTGATCTGAAACCGTGCTGAAGTGGATATAATAAATTAAGTTATAAAGTTATCTTTGTATATCCCAGATAACTAGTAACTTCCGGTCAGTTGTAAATACAATAATTGGTCTCTATATACATGTACTGAGACATAAGGAGACTAATTCTTATTTTTGTTCGTCTTGTGTTTCACTGATGTGTTCATGTCTAATTTTTGTATACTAATAACTATACTCAGATTTTTTTTAATTTTTATTTAATGACGACGCATAATATCGGGACAACAACTTTTGGCAGTAAAGGGTGGAAATGAATAGAGTTGGATTTTATCTAACAGTCTGACACAAGCATATAGATACGATAACGTAACCTTCAGTCCGCTTGTGCTCCAGCAGCACAAGCGGACTGAAGGTTACGTTATCGTATCTAACAAACCTACAGACAAAGTAACATGGTGTGTGTCTTATAAGAAACGAGAACTACTTAACTTTCTTGGGCAACTGGGTTCATATCCGATTTAAATTATGTGGGGTCAATGTTGTTTATATTTTTAGTTGTCTGTATTGTGTTTTTGTTTTGTTATGTATTCCTTCTGTGTCTTGTGCCGTATGTTGTCTGTGGATTGTGCATTCTTGATTGCCTCTTCGGTGTTCTCACACGTTTATTTACCAAAGACAGTGAGATTATGTGATCTTTCTGGTGATACATTTGTGAAGCAAGTGACTGGGAATCGATATATTTGTGAAGCAAGAGACTGGGAAATTGCTGCAATACTGTAACTTCATCTACATTCCTATATTATTATACATTGCTTATAAATATTGTTCTAGACATATGCATGATCCTGTCTAATTAAAGTTGGATTAAAGAGTATTCACTGACATTTAACAACATCCTGTTTCAGGTCATGATAGATGCCCTTTCATTCACATTCGGAACTTATTTTTTGAAAACCGATATCCTATTCGAAACCTCCAGATTAGATATACTCTGTGCTGCTTGGAAGTGTGACCCTTAATGTGAGTTGACGGATAAAAACAATTTAATAAAGATATCTATGACAAAAATCTCATTTTAATTAAGGATTGAGACGTGATCATAATAAGGGATGGCCATCTAACTCAGTGTCCCCTCTCCCCCAGAGTCAACATTTGTTCACAAGAAACAAAAATCAGATTATTTCTTTTGACATGAAAAAATAAAGAATCAAATGAAAAATTAAAGTTTTGATTGAAAACTGCAGGATCAGAATAATTTTGTTTGCTTCTGTTAGATCAATTATTATATTCACATAACATTTGGGAATATAATTTTTTTTCAGAAAGAAAGCCCCCTTCCCCGCCAAAAAAAAAATAATTAAAAACATAATAAAAGTTACAGTTCATCCCCTTACCTGTTGAAACATGCCTGTGCATGTAACTGCTATGAGATTTACTTATTATTGTTTATTCTTTTGAATTCCATTTACAATATCGTTTTAACATGCATAAATATATTCTATAATAAAACATTTGAGAAGTTTTTGTATTCTTACTTTGCCAATATGTCCAGGAGATAAAAACAAATTGAAAAATTAATATGTCTTAGCAACCTTTTGAATTAGTATTAAATAAAGGATATGGATGTAAATGAACATGAGAAACTATCCAACATTACACTTAGACACAAATTAAAGTAAAGGAACAACTTATAGTAAGAAAGGACATGGATGTAAATGAACATGAGAAACTATCCAACATTACACTTAGACACAAATTAAAGTAAAGGAACAACTTATAGTAAGAAAGGATATGGATGTAAATCAACATGAGAAACTATCCAACATTAGATTTAGACACAAATTAAAGTATAGGAACAGCTTGTAGTAAGAAAGGATATGGATGTAAATGAATATTAGAGACTATCCAACATTAGACTTAGACACAAATTAAAGTAAAGGAACAGCTTATAGTAAGAAAGGACATGGATGTAAATGAACATGAGAAACTATCCAACATTACACTTAGACACAAATTAAAGTAAAGGAACAGCTTATAGTAAGAAAGGACATGGATGTAAATGAACATGAGAAACTATCCAACATTACACTTAGACACAAATTAAAGTAAAGGAACAGCTTATAGTAAGAAAGGACATGGATGTAAATCAACATGAGAAACTATCCAACATTACACTTAGACACAAATTAAAGTAAAGGAACAGCTTATAGTAAGAAAGGACATGGATGTAAATCAACATGAGAAACCATACAACTCTACACTGGCACACATTTTAAAAACAAAGGAACAAGGCTTTTATGGCTACATTTCACAGTTGAGTACGACCGACCCAACTGAAGGCCTGGACAAAAATATGTTTATGTGTATGTGTTCAGTCATAAAATATCTACAGGGATTGCATGTAAATGTTTAAATACTAGTATTTAGAGGGCTCCATCGTGGTCGTTTTCGTTGGATTTCCAACTACCTGTTCAATAAGTGTCTATCACCACTAAAGTTGTGAGTTCGAACCCCATTCATGGCGAGGTGTACTCGATACAACATCATGTGATAAAGTTTGTCAGTGATTTGCGACAGGTCAGTGGTTTTCACCGTTCTCCGGTTTCTTCCACCAATAAAACTGACCGCCACGATATACTAGTAACTGAAATATTGTTGAAAGTGGCGTTAAACACCTTAAACCAAACCAAAATCAAATCTAGTATTAAGGTGATAATTTAGATAGTCACCACCGACATCATGAATGGTGCAGGTGAAGCTTCCTCTTGTAGATACCAACGGGGTAATCAGAAGCTGTAAACTGAAAGACAAACAATACAAAGGCCAAAAGATACCAACGGAGTAATCAGAAGCTGTAAACTGAAAGACAGATAATACAAAGGCCAAAAGATACCAACGGGGTAATCAGAAGCTGTAAACTGAAAGACAAACAATACAATGGCCAAAAGATACCAACGGGGTAATCAGAAGGTAATCAGAAGCTGTAAACAATCAGAAGCTGTAAACTGAAAGACAGATAATACAAAGGCCAAAAGATACCAACGGGGTAATCAGAAGCTGTAAACTGAAAGACAAACAATACAATGGCCAAAAGATACCAACGGGGTAATCAGAAGCTGTAAACTGAAAGACAAACAATACAATGGCCAAAAGATACCAACGGGGTAATCAGAAGCTGTAAACTGAAAGACAGATAATACAAAGGCCAAAAGATACCAACGGGGTAATCAGAAGCTGTAAACTGAAAGACAAACAATACAATGGCCAAAAGATACCAACGGGGTAATCAGAAGCTGTAAACTGAAAGACAGACAATACAATGGCCAAAAGATACCAACCGGGTAATCAGAAGCTGTAAGCTGAAAGACAAACAATACAATGGCCAAAAGATACTATCGGGGTAATCAGAAGCTGTAAACTGAAAGACAGACAATACAATGGCCAAAAGATACCAACGGGGTAATCAGAAGCTGTAAACTGACAGACAGACAATAAAATGGCCAAAAGATACCAACGGGGTAATCAGAAGCTGTAAACTGAAAGACAGACAATATAATGGCCAAAAGATACCAACAGGGTAATCAGAAGCTGTAAACTGAAAGACACAATACAAAGGCCAAAAGATACCAACGGGGTAATCAGAAGCTGTAAACTGAAAGACAGACAATACAATGGCCAAAAGATACCAACGGGGTAATCAGAAGCTGTAAGTCAATGAAAGACAGACAATACAATGGCCAAAAGATACCAACGGGGTAATCAGAAGCTGTAAACTGAAAGACAGACAATACAATGGCCAAAAGATACCATCGGGGTAATCAGACTGTAAACTGAAAGACAGACAATACAGTGGCCAAAAGATACCAACCGGGTAATCAGAAGCTGTAAACTGACAGACAGACAATACAATGGCCAAAAGATACCAACGGGGTAATCAGACTGTAAACTGAAAGACAGACAATACAAAGGCCAAAAGATACCAACGGGGTAAGCAGAAGCTGTAAACTGAAAGACAGACAATACAGTGGCCAAGAGAAAAAGGACAAACAATGATCTACCAAACAATACAGAGCAAACTAAAGATCGAGCAACACGAACCCCACTAAAAAAGGGGGAGAACTCAAGTGCTCCGGAAGGATATACGTACAAGATGAGTGTTAATATTTGTAAATTTTATTACTACAATGTATTATGAAAAGAAAATGTTGACAGTGATGGTCAACAATTCCACCAATATCAACATAAGGATTACATTTTTTCATAACCAATTATGACGGCCGATTTCAGTAGTGATTACTAGTCATATCACAATTACTAGTCTTTCCCCGTAGTGGTTGGGATCGTCGTAGTCGTGATTGTATGGTAGTTGAATTTACAACTACCTATCTATTCAGTACCTATCCCCACTAAAGTTGTGAGTTCGAACCCCGTACTTTGCGAGGTGTATTCGATACAATATTGTGTGATGAAGTTTGTCAGTTACATGCGGCAGGTCGGTGGTTTTCTCTCCGGGTACTCTGCTTTCCTCCAACAAGAAAACTGACCGGCACAATATAACTATATATATATATATGTCACAACTCAACGTTCTGGCTTGGCACAGTCACGTCAATCCAGTAAAGAGTGGCGGAATTAAACTACGTTTAATGGGCCCACTTCTCCCCTCTTAATGAAATAATACGGTTGTACAAGTGTTTTCACACGTGAGTAAAATGCAAACCCTCACACATAACCGAGCAAACAGAGTTATTATAATGTAAATATCTTACTTGTACATGTTTAACACGTCATGTACAAGATCAAGAGATTGATCTCCAATGTTGATAATTTGTAAATAAACATTAATTTTATTCTAATTGATCTTTTCAAGAAAAATTACGCAGATGACAAATATCAAAATCGTAAAACCAGGTAAAAAATGATACGGTCGTGCACGTGCTTTCTACATGTGAGTAAAATGCCAACCCTCGCACATAACAAAGTTGTTACAAAGAATGCTCTAATCTTGAACATTATACACATATTATCTAATTTTTGTCATGTGTATTATTATCTCTGTTAAAGAGAGCCGATGTCCTCAATCCTCATTTAAATGTTAGATCATATACAAGGCCATTGTCAGACATAATAGTACTATAGTCATCATAGATCCTACATCTAATTGTCATTACAATCCTACATCTAATTGTCATTACAATCCTACATCTGTACACAATAATCATCATATATCCTACATCTAATTGTCATTACAATCTGTCATCTGTACCCAATAGTCATCATAGATCCTACATCTAATTGTCATTACAATCCGTCATCTGTACACAATAGTCATCATATATCCTACATCTAATTGCCATTACAATCCGTCATCTGTACAATAGTCATCATAGATCTTGTATCTAATTGTCATTACAATCCGTCATCTGTACAATAGTCATCATTGATCCTACATCTAATTGTCATTACAATCCATCATCTGTACAATAGTCGTCATAGATCCTGCATCTAATTGTCATTACAATCCGTCATCTGTACAATAGTCATCATAGATCCTGCATCTAATTGTCATTACAATCCGTCTTCTGTACAATAGTCATCATAGATCCTACATCTAATTGTCATTACAATCCTGCATCTAATTGTCATTACAATCCGTCATCTGTACAATAGTCATCATAGATCCTACATCTAATTGTCATTACAATCCGTCATCTGTACACAATAATCATCATATATCCTTCATCTAATTGCCATTACAATCCGTCATCTGTACAATAGTCATCATAGATCCTACATATATTTGCTATTGCAATCCTACATCTAATTGTCATTACAATACGTCATCTGTACAATAGTCATCATAGATCCTACATCTAATTGTCATTACAATCCGTCATCTGTACACAAGAGTGATCATAGATCATACATCTAATTGGCATTACAATCCGTCATCTGTACAATAGTCATCATAGATCCTACATCTAATTGTCATTACAATCCGTCTTCTGTACAATAGTCATCATAGATCCTACATCTAATTGTCAATACAATCCTACATCTAATTGTCATTACAATCCGTCATCTGTACAATAGTCATCATAGATCCTACATCTAATTGTCATTACAATCCGTCATCTGTACACAATAGTCATCATATATCCTACATCTAATTGCCATTACAATCCGTCATCTGTACAATAGTCATCATAGATCCTACATCTAATTGTCATTACAATCCGTCATCTGTACAATAGTCATCATAGATCCTACATCTAATTGTCATTACAATCCGTCATCTGTACACAATAGTCATCATAGATCCTAAATCTAATTGCCATTACAATCCCTCATCTGTACAATAGTCATCATGTATCCTACATCTAATTGTCATTACAATCCGTCATCTGTACAATAGTCATCATAGATCCTACATCTAATTGTCATTACAATCCGTCATCTGTACACAATAGTCATCATAGATGCTACATCTAATTGTCATTACAATCCGTCATCTGTACACAAGAGTCATCATAGATCATACATCTAATTGGCATTACAATCCGTCATCTGTACAAGTCATCATAGATCCTACATGTAATTGTCATTACAATCCGTCTTCTGTACAATAGTCATCATAGATCCTACATCTAATTGTCAACACAATCCTACATCTAATTGTCTTTACAATCCGTCATCTGTACAATAGTCATTATAGAACCTACATCTAATTGTCATTACAATCCGTCATCTGTACACAATAGTCATCATATATCCTACATCTAATTGCCATTACAATCCGTCATCTGTACAATAGTCATCATAGATCCTACATTTAACTGTCATTACAATCCTACATCTAATTGTCATTACAATCCGTCATCTGTACACAATAGTCATCATAGATCCCACATCTAAATGTCATTACATTCCGTCATCTGTACAATAGTCATCATAGATCCTACATCTAATTGTCATTACAATCCGTCATCTGTACACAATAGTCATCATAGATCCTACATCTAATTGTCATTACAATCCGTCATCTGTACACAATAGTCATCATATATCCTACATCTAATTGCCATTACAATCCTACATCTGTACAATAGTCATCATAGATTCTACATCTAATTGTCATTACAATCCGTCATCTGTACACAATAGTCATCATATATCCTACATCTAATTGCCATTACAATCCTTCATCTGTACAATAGTTATCATAGATTCTACATCTAATTGTCATTACAATCCGTCATCTAACAGTCATCATAGATCCTACATCTAATTGTCATTACAATCCGTCATCTGTACACAATAGTCATCATAGATCCTACATCTAATTGGCATTACAATCTGTCATCTGTACAATAGTCATCATAGATCCTACATCTAATTGTCATTACAATCCGTCTTCTGTACAATAGTCATCATAGATCCTACATCTAATTGTCATTACAATCCTGCATCTAATTGTCATTACAATCCGTCATCTGTACAATAGTCATCATAGATCCTACATCTAATTGTCATTACAATCCGTCATCTGTACACAATAATCATCATATATCCTACATCTAATTGCCATTACAATCCGTCATCTGTACAATAGTCATCATAGATCCTACATATATTTGCTATTGCAATCCTACATCTAATTGTCATTACAATACGTCATCTGTACAATAGTCATCATAGATCCTACATCTAATTGTCATTACAATCCGTCATCTGTACACAAGAGTGATCATAGATCATACATCTAATTGGCATTACAATCCGTCATCTGTACAATAGTCATCATAGATCCTACATCTAATTGTCATTACAATCCGTCTTCTGTACAATAGTCATCATAGATCCTACATCTAATTGTCAATACAATCCTACATCTAATTGTCATTACAATCCGTCATCTGTACAATAGTCATTATAGATCCTACATCTAATTGTCATTACAATCCGTCATCTGTGCACAATAGTCATCATATATCCTACATCTAATTGCCATTACAATCCGTCATCTGTACAATAGTCATCATAGATCCTACATCTAATTGTCATTACAATCCGTCATCTGTACAATAGTCATCATAGATCCTACATCTAATTGTCATTACAATCCGTCATCTGTACACAATAGTCATCATAGATCCTAAATCTAATTGCCATTACAATCCCTCATCTGTACAATAGTCATCATGTATCCTACATCTAATTGTCATTACAATCCGTCATCTGTACAATAGTCATCATAGATCCTACATCTAATTGTCATTACAATCCGTCGTCTGTACACAATAGTCATCATAGATGCTACATCTAATTGTCATTACAATCCGTCATCTGTACACAATAGACAACACTTCTCAACACTTAATATCTTCCAAAACAGCTTTTTGAAAGACAAGATGAGACCATTCTTTAGAAATCATTGACTTAAAATAGTTTTTCACACAGAAGACGGTAACGTTTATATCAACATCTGATACATGTATGTTTTAGTAACTACATTTTTTGTATTACTCTTACAATAGAGTTAATGTAGCTGTTATAATTATTAGAATAAAAACAAAACTCCACTGAGATTAAAAAACACACAATATAACAAGGAAACCACTGAAATAAGTATTCCCAATTGTAAAATTGAAGTCGTCACTTCGACAGTTTTATGGTCGTCACCATGACTTCATTAACGGTTACGGAGTATCTGTCACACATGCAAACGGAAATGTCTGCATGTCGTTATCACAATTAAAGTCCTTTCCTCATTTATGCCTTATCACAGGGTTTTAAATAAGAGTAACAAAACAGGTACCACTAGTGGAGCAAAAATACTTATCTTTCCGGAGCACCGGAGTTCATCTCAGGTTTTGTGTTCCTAATCTTTAGTTTTTTATGTGTAGTACGTTGTAGACATAATATGTCGTGGTCATTTTGACCGTTTGTCCTTTTTCTCTTGACCATTGTGTTGTCGGTCCTTTGATTTACGGTTTCTGATTACCTCTGTGGTATCTTGACCATTGAGTTGTCGGTCCTTTTTCTCTTGACCATTGAATTGTCTGTCCTTTGATTTACGGTTTCTGATTATCTCTGTGGTATCTTTTTCTCTTGACCATTGAGTTGTCTGCCTTTTGATTTACGGTTTCTGATTACCTCTGTGGTATCTTGACCATTGAGTTGTCGGTCCTTTTTCTCTTGACCATTGAGTTGTCTGTCCTTTGATTTACGGTTTCTGATTACCTCTGTGGTATCTTGACCATTGAGTTGTCGGTCCTTTTTCTCTTGACCATTGAGTTGTCTGTCCTTTGATTTACGGTTTCTGATTACCTCTGTGGTATCTTCATTGAGTTGTCTGTCCTTTGATTTACGGTTTCTGATTACCTCTGTGGTATCTTTTTCTCTTGACCATTGAGTTGTCTGTTCTTTGATTTACGGTTTCTGATTACCTCTGTGGTATCTTGACCATTGAGTTGTCGGTCCTTTTTCTCTTGACCATTGAGTTGTCTGTCCTTTGATTTACGGTTTCTGATTATCTCTGTGGTATCTTTTTCTCTTGACCATTGAGTTGTCTGTTCTTTGATTTACGGTTTCTGATTACCTCTGTGGTATCTTCATTGAGTTGTCTGTTCTTTGATTTACGGTTTCTGATTACCTCTGTGTTATCTTCATTGAGTTGTCGGTCCTTTGATTTGCGGTTTCTGATTACCTCTGTGTTATCTTCATTGAGTTGTCGGTCCTTTGATTTACGGTTTCTGATTACCTCTGTGTTATCTTCATTGAGTTGTCTGTCCTTTGATTTACGGTTTCTGATTACCTCTGTGGTATCTTGACCATTAAGTTGTCGGTCCTTTGATTTACGGTTTCTGATTACCTCTGTGGTATCTTGACCATTGAGTTGTCGGTCCTTTTTCTCTTGACCATTGAGTTGTCTGTTCTTTGATTTACGGTTTCTGATTACCTCTGTGGTATCTTCATTGAGTTGTCGGTCCTTTGATTTACGGTTTCTGATTACCTCTGTGGTATCTTCATTGAGTTGTCTGTCCTTTGATTTACGGTTTCTGATTACCTCTGTGTTATCTTCATTGAGTTGTCTGTCCTTTGATTTACGGTTTCTGATTACCTCTGTGGTATCTTGACCATTAAGTTGTCGGTCCTTTGATTTACGGTTTCTGATTACCTCTGTGGTATCTTGACCATTAAGTTGTCGGTCCTTTGATTTACGGTTTCTGATTACCTCTGTGGTATCTTGACCATTGAGTTGTCGGTCCTTTTTCTCTTGACCATTGAGTTGTCTGTTCTTTGATTTACGGTTTCTGATTACCTCTGTGGTATCTTCATTGAGTTGTCGGTCCTTTGATTTACGGTTTCTGATTACCTCTGTGGTATCTTCATTGAGTTGTCGGTCCTTTGATTTACGGTTTCTGATTACCTCTGTGGTATCTTGACCATTGAGTTGTCGGTCCTTTTTCTCTTGACCATTGAGTTGTCTGTCCTTTGATTTACGGTTTCTGATTATCTCTGTGGTATCTTTTTCTCTTGACCATTGAGTTGTCTGCCTTTTGATTTACGGTTTCTGATTACCTCTGTGGTTACTTGACCATTGAGTTGTCGGTCCTTTTTCTCTTGACCATTGAGTTGTCTGTCCTTTGATTTACGGTTTCTGATTACCTCTGTGGTATCTTGACCATTGAGTTGTCGGTCCTTTGATTTACCGTTTCTGATTACCTCTGTGGTATCTTGACCATTGAGTTGTCTGTCCTTTGATTTACGGTTTCTGATTACCTCTGTGGTATCTTGACCATTGAGTTGTCGGTCCTTTTTCTCTTGACCATTGAGTTGTCTGTCCTTTGATTTACGGTTTCTGATTATCTCTGTGGTATCTTTTTCTCTTGACCATTGAGTTGTCTGCCTTTTGATTTACGGTTTCTGATTACCTCTGTGGTATCTTGACCATTGAGTTGTCGGTCCTTTGATTTACGGTTTCTGATTACCTCTGTGGTATCTTGACCATTGAGTTGTCGGTCCTTTTTCTCTTGACCATTGAGTTGTCTGTCCTTTGATTTACGGTTTCTGATTATCTCTGTGGTATCTTTTTCTCTTGACCATTGAGTTGTCTGCCTTTTGATTTACGGTTTCTGATTACCTCTGTGGTTACTTGACCATTGAGTTGTCGGTCCTTTTTCTCTTGACCATTGAGTTGTCTGTCCTTTGATTTACGGTTTCTGATTACCTCTGTGGTATCTTGACCATTGAGTTGTCGGTCCTTTGATTTACCGTTTCTGATTACCTCTGTGGTATCTTGACCATTGAGTTGTCTGTCCTTTGATTTACGGTTTCTGATTACCTCTGTGGTATCTTGACCATTGAGTTGTCGGTCCTTTTTCTCTTGACCATTGAGTTGTCTGTCCTTTGATTTACGGTTTCTGATTATCTCTGTGGTATCTTTTTCTCTTGACCATTGAGTTGTCTGCCTTTTGATTTACGGTTTCTGATTACCTCTGTGGTATCTTGACCATTGAGTTGTCGGTCCTTTTTCTCTTGACCATTGAGTTGTCTGTCCTTTGATTTACGGTTTCTGATTACCTCTGTGGTATCTTGACCATTGAGTTGTCGGTCCTTTGATTTACCGTTTCTGATTACCTCTGTGGTATCTTGACCATTGAGTTGTCTGTCCTTTGATTTACGGTTTCTGATTACCTCTGTGTTATCTTCATTGAGTTGTCTGTCCTTTGATTTGCGGTTTCTGATTACCTCTGTGTTATCTTCATTGAGTTGTCTGTCCTTTGATCTACGGTTTCTGATTACCTCTGTGGTATCTTGACCATTAAGTTGTCGGTCCTTTTTCTCTTGACCATTGAGTTGTCTGTTCTTTGATTTACGGTTTCTGATTACCTCTGTGGTATCTTCATTGAGTTGTCTGTCCTTTGATTTACGGTTTCTGATTACCTCTGTGGTATCTTCATTGAGTTGTCGGTCCTTTGATTTACGGTTTCTGATTACCTCTGTGGTATCTTTTTCTCTTGACCATTGAGTTGTCTGTTCTTTGATTTACGGTTTCTGATTACCTCTGTGGTATCTTCATTGAGTTGTCGGTCCTTTGATTTACGGTTTCTGATTACCTCTGTGGTATCTTCATTTAGTTGTCTGTCCTTTGATTTACGGTTTCTGATTACCTCTGTGTTATCTTCATTGAGTTGTCTGTCCTTTGATTTACGGTTTCTGATTACCTCTGTGGTATCTTGACCATTGAGTTGTCGGTCCTTTTTCTCTTGACCATTGAGTTGTCTGTCCTTTGATTTACGGTTTCTGATTACCTCTGTGGTATCTTGACCATTGAGTTGTCGGTCCTTTGATTTACCGTTTCTGATTACCTCTGTGGTATCTTGACCATTGAGTTGTCTGTCCTTTGATTTACGGTTTCTGATTACCTCTGTGTTATCTTCATTGAGTTGTCTGTCCTTTGATTTGCGGTTTCTGATTACCTCTGTGTTATCTTCATTGAGTTGTCTGTCCTTTGATCTACGGTTTCTGATTACCTCTGTGGTATCTTGACCATTAAGTTGTCGGTCCTTTTTCTCTTGACCATTGAGTTGTCTGTTCTTTGATTTACGGTTTCTGATTACCTCTGTGGTATCTTCATTGAGTTGTCTGTCCTTTGATTTACGGTTTCTGATTACCTCTGTGGTATCTTCATTGAGTTGTCGGTCCTTTGATTTACGGTTTCTGATTACCTCTGTGGTATCTTTTTCTCTTGACCATTGAGTTGTCTGTTCTTTGATTTACGGTTTCTGATTACCTCTGTGGTATCTTCATTGAGTTGTCGGTCCTTTGATTTACGGTTTCTGATTACCTCTGTGGTATCTTCATTGAGTTGTCTGTCCTTTGATTTACGGTTTCTGATTACCTCTGTGTTATCTTCATTGAGTTGTCTGTCCTTTGATTTACGGTTTCTGATTACCTCTGTGGTATCTTCATTGAGTTGTCTGTCCTTTGATTTACGGTTTCTGATTACCTCTGTGGTATCTTTTTCTCTTGACCATTGAGTTGTCTGTTCTTTGATTTACGGTTTCTGATTACCTCTGTGGTATCTTCATTGAGTTGTCTGTCCTTTGATTTACGGTTTCTGATTACCTCTGTGTTATCTTCATTGAGTTGTCGGTCCTTTGATTTGCGGTTTCTGATTACCTCTGTGTTATCTTCATTGAGTTGTCGGTCCTTTGATTTACGGTTTCTGATTACCTCTGTGTTATCTTCATTGAGTTGTCTGTCCTTTGATTTACGGTTTCTGATTACCTCTGTGGTATCTTGACCATTAAGTTGTCGGTCCTTTGATTTACGGTTTCTGATTACCTCTGTGGTATCTTGACCATTGAGTTGTCGGTCCTTTTTCTCTTGACCATTGAGTTGTCTGTTCTTTGATTTACGGTTTCTGATTACCTCTGTGGTATCTTCATTGAGTTGTCGGTCCTTTGATTTACGGTTTCTGATTACCTCTGTGGTATCTTCATTGAGTTGTCTGTCCTTTGATTTACGGTTTCTGATTACCTCTGTGTTATCTTCATTGAGTTGTCTGTCCTTTGATTTACGGTTTCTGATTACCTCTGTGGTATCTTGACCATTAAGTTGTCGGTCCTTTGATTTACGGTTTCTGATTACCTCTGTGGTATCTTGACCATTGAGTTGTCGGTCCTTTTTCTCTTGACCATTGAGTTGTCTGTTCTTTGATTTACGGTTTCTGATTACCTCTGTGGTATCTTCATTGAGTTGTCGGTCCTTTGATTTACGGTTTCTGATTACCTCTGTGGTATCTTGACCATTGAGTTGTCGGTCCTTTTTCTCTTGACCATTGAGTTGTCTGTTCTTTGATTTACGGTTTCTGATTACCTCTGTGGTATCTTCATTGAGTTGTCGGTCCTTTGATTTACGGTTTCTGATTACCTCTGTGGTATCTTCATTGAGTTGTCGGTCCTTTGATTTACGGTTTCTGATTACCTCTGTGGTATCTTGACCATTGAGTTGTCGGTCCTTTTTCTCTTGACCATTGAGTTGTCTGTCCTTTGATTTACGGTTTCTGATTATCTCTGTGGTATCTTTTTCTCTTGACCATTGAGTTGTCTGCCTTTTGATTTACGGTTTCTGATTACCTCTGTGGTATCTTGACCATTGAGTTATCGGTCCTTTTTCTCTTGACCATTGAGTTGTCTGTCCTTTGATTTACGGTTTCTGATTACCTCTGTGGTATCTTGACCATTGAGTTGTCGGTCCTTTGATTTACCGTTTCTGATTACCTCTGTGGTATCTTGACCATTGAGTTGTCTGTCCTTTGATTTACGGTTTCTGATTACCTCTGTGGTATCTTGACCATTGAGTTGTCGGTCCTTTTTCTCTTGACCATTGAGTTGTCTGTCCTTTGATTTACGGTTTCTGATTATCTCTGTGGTATCTTTTTCTCTTGACCATTGAGTTGTCTGCCTTTTGATTTACGGTTTCTGATTACCTCTGTGGTATCTTGACCATTGAGTTGTCGGTCCTTTTTCTCTTGACCATTGAGTTGTCTGTCCTTTGATTTACGGTTTCTGATTACCTCTGTGGTATCTTGACCATTGAGTTGTCGGTCCTTTGATTTACCGTTTCTGATTACCTCTGTGGTATCTTGACCATTGAGTTGTCTGTCCTTTGATTTACGGTTTCTGATTACCTCTGTGTTATCTTCATTGAGTTGTCTGTCCTTTGATTTGCGGTTTCTGATTACCTCTGTGTTATCTTCATTGAGTTGTCTGTCCTTTGATCTACGGTTTCTGATTACCTCTGTGGTATCTTGACCATTAAGTTGTCGGTCCTTTTTCTCTTGACCATTGAGTTGTCTGTTCTTTGATTTACGGTTTCTGATTACCTCTGTGGTATCTTCATTGAGTTGTCTGTCCTTTGATTTACGGTTTCTGATTATCTCTGTGGTATCTTGACCATTAAGTTGTCGGTCCTTTTTCTCTTGACCATTGAGTTGTCTGTTCTTTGATTTACGGTTTCTGATTACCTCTGTGGTATCTTCATTGAGTTGTCGGTCCTTTGATTTACGGTTTCTGATTACCTCTGTGGTATCTTTTTCTCTTGACCATTGAGTTGTCTGTTCTTTGATTTACGGTTTCTGATTACCTCTGTGGTATCTTCATTGAGTTGTCGGTCCTTTGATTTACGGTTTCTGATTACCTCTGTGGTATCTTCATTGAGTTGTCTGTCCTTTGATTTACGGTTTCTGATTACCTCTGTGTTATCTTCATTGAGTTGTCTGTCCTTTGATTTACGGTTTCTGATTACCTCTGTGGTATCTTCATTGAGTTGTCTGTCCTTTGATTTACGGTTTCTGATTACCTCTGTGGTATCTTTTTCTCTTGACCATTGAGTTGTCTGTTCTTTGATTTACGGTTTCTGATTACCTCTGTGGTATCTTCATTGAGTTGTCTGTCCTTTGATTTACGGTTTCTGATTACCTCTGTGGTATCTTCATTGAGTTGTCGGTCCTTTGATTTACGGTTTCTGATTACCTCTGTGTTATCTTCATTGAGTTGTCGGTCCTTTGATTTGCGGTTTCTGATTACCTCTGTGTTATCTTCATTGAGTTGTCGGTCCTTTGATTTACGGTTTCTGATTACCTCTGTGTTATCTTCATTGAGTTGTCTGTCCTTTGATTTACGGTTTCTGATTACCTCTGTGTTATCTTCATTGAGTTGTCGGTCCTTTGATTTACGGTTTCTGATTACCTCTGTGTTATCTTCATTGAGTTGTCTGTCCTTTGATTTACGGTTTCTGATTACCTCTGTGGTATCTTCATTGAGTTGTCTGTCCTTTGATTTACGGTTTCTGATTACCTCTGTGTTATCTTCATTGAGTTGTCTGTCCTTTGATTTACGGTTTCTGATTACCTCTGTGGTATCTTGACCATTAAGTTGTCGGTCCTTTGATTTACGGTTTCTGATTACCTCTGTGGTATCTTGACCATTGAGTTGTCGGTCCTTTTTCTCTTGACCATTGAGTTGTCTGTTCTTTGATTTACGGTTTCTGATTACCTCTGTGGTATCTTCATTGAGTTGTCGGTCCTTTGATTTACGGTTTCTGATTACCTCTGTGGTATCTTCATTGAGTTGTCTGTCCTTTGATTTACGGTTTCTGATTACCTCTGTGTTATCTTCATTGAGTTGTCTGTCCTTTGATTTACGGTTTCTGATTACCTCTGTGGTATCTTGACCATTAAGTTGTCGGTCCTTTGATTTACGGTTTCTGATTACCTCTGTGGTATCTTGACCATTGAGTTGTCGGTCCTTTTTCTCTTGACCATTGAGTTGTCTGTTCTTTGATTTACGGTTTCTGATTACCTCTGTGGTATCTTCATTGAGTTGTCGGTCCTTTGATTTACGGTTTCTGATTACCTCTGTGGTATCTTGACCATTAAGTTGTCGGTCCTTTGATTTACGGTTTCTGATTACCTCTGTGGTATCTTGACCATTGAGTTGTCGGTCCTTTTTCTCTTGACCATTGAGTTGTCTGTTCTTTGATTTACGGTTTCTGATTACCTCTGTGGTATCTTCATTGAGTTGTCGGTCCTTTGATTTACGGTTTCTGATTACCTCTGTGGTATCTTCATTGAGTTGTCGGTCCTTTGATTTACGGTTTCTGATTACCTCTGTGTTATCTTGACCATTAAGTTGTCGGTCCTTTGATTTACGGTTTCTGATTACCTCTGTGGTATCTTGACCATTGAGTTGTCGTCCTTTGATTTACGGTTTCTGATTACCTCTGTGGTATCTTCATTGAGTTGTCGGTCCTTTGATTTACGGTTTCTGATTACCTCTGTGGTATCTTTTTCTCTTGACCATTGAGTTGTCGGTCCTTTGATTTACGGTTTCTGATTACCTCTGTGGTATCTTTTTCTCTTGACCATTGAGTTGTCTGTCCTTTGATTTACGGTTTCTGATTACCTCTGTGGTATCTTTTTCTCTTGAGCATTGAGTTGTCGGTCCTTTGATTTACGGTTTCTGATTACCTCTGTCGTATCTTTTTCTCTTGACCATTAAGTTGTCGGTCCTTTGATTTACGGTTTCTGATTACCTCTGTGTTATCTTCACACATTTCTTGATATTCTTCTGAGAAAATTTTTAAATTATTTGCGACATTGACCGACAGAGACAATCACCACGCAAAGTATTGTTTCACTTCTGCCAAATCATTGGTTGACGCCATAAGATATATACATGGCACAGGCTACGAATACGTCGGAAACGTATTCGTAGCCTGGGTTCTACAAGTACGACGTGCGGGAGTTGTGACTAAATGATCAACCGGTTTCCGGACATGGACACCTATTTTACGAAAATTAATCACGTATTGCTAGCATCTAGAGGCTGCGAATATGATGAATTTTTGTTTTCTTAAGTATATCGTTTTTAGACATTTATTACTGTGTGATACTATAAAGTTTAAAGAAAAAAATATACATAGATATTTTTAATTTAGGAATTATCATCTACAATTTTTAAAAATTTCAAGTAAGACAATAGGTAAATACTATGTAATAAATCAATAATGTTTAGTTATTTTAAGCAATTTCGGCAACACCAGGTTTTTTTTCGCACAAAACGTAGTCCAATACATCTTAGATGGTACCATACAAAAAGCGCAAACTTGTGTGTTTTATCATATGACTTACGATAGTATTGTAATGACTTAAAAATTCTAGAAACATGTAGTTGCTGCTATACAGAACATGATTGAAGACATCGCTGCGAATTTAATATGAAGAACTGCAATCAAAGTGATGATCATTTGCTTATTTAAGGTATATCATATGTGATTTTACCTTGTGTTTGGGCGTTGACCGCTGGAAATGGAACTAAAATTTTCCCCTCCATGAATATTACAGGAATAATCCAACTCCTTATAAATTAAAAGACCCGCTGCACTTTCTGCAACTTCCATGTTTTTATATTTGGACCCCGTGCCAAGCTTCCTCGAGATACGCTTATAAAGTTGGACGTAGTTATCCTGCTGGAATTTTTTTAGGGCACACTCTAAATCTGTTAAAAGATTTATAATTTGCTCCAACACGAAGCGCACTACCATCGTCGTCCATTTTGAAAATAATTAGTGTTGGGAAGTGAGAGTTGTATTCTGAGAAGTACTCATACCAGTGAAATCTATGAGCTTAATGTGTATTGTAAGACTAGTTTTTCAATGCATCAGATTTTATTGGAATAAAAAAAAACTACAAACAGAAAATTATATAAAAAAATCATAAATTGTCATTTAATGAAATAAAAACAATAAAATTAAGAAAATCGAGAAATCCGTCGTATTCGTAGCCTCTAGGTGCTAGCAATACGTGATTAATTTCCGTAAAATAGGTGTCCATGTCCGGAAACCGGTTGATCATTTAGTCACAACTTCCGCCTGTCGTACTTGTAGAACCCAGGCTACGAATACGTTTCAGTCGTATTCGTAGCCTGTGCCTATATACATTGTATATGTCATGGCGGAAAAGCCACCCATTTTGTCTTTTGTGTACACACATTATGGACAGAGGACACAGTAGTCTGGCCAGTCAAAAGACATATATTTGTAGTCCCACAGTAAATAGGAGAAGCCTATGTGTTAGAGGTTATAACTTAGAGTAGGGATAGGGAGGCACTTATGTTCTCTGTCCCGCCGAGTGTGATAAATTGATATGAGAGCAAGGAACTGTGTGTATGGAAAAGATTGGGATAATTCGCGTTTTTCTAATCAAAGGGAAATAACTCAATTCATTCCTGGGTATTTGAATAGTGTACATTTGTGAGATACATGAAAAGTCAGATTACTTATACAGAAAAAGCAACAAAACAGCAAATAAAATTAAACTTTATTAAAGAAGAATTTTCTCTTTACATAAAATGGAACAATTTAAAAATATGTTTATGTACAAACAATCTACAAATGTTCTATATATGTATACAATCACATCAACAATTCTCTAGCACAAAGGTCTGAGAATCATTGAAAGTATTTCTTCCTCCTGGATATAATATGGTGGGAGAATTGATGAACATGACACAAATCAAGTATTTTAGATCAATTGAATACACAGTATGGGTATCTGTGCGGCGCAACTGACGTGTTAAGTAAAGTTTGTGTGCATGTTACCGTTTCCGATCATCGACTGTCAAAACCGGAAGGGTTCAATGTAAGTTTTTATGTTTATATGTGGTAGTAAACATTGTTAATGAAGACAAAAAATTACAGACACCCGCTGATATAATACCTTTATACGCCAGGAAAATTTAAAACATATCTATTGAACGGAACTATCCTTTTTTTACACTTAAACTTGATTTTGATGTTGTGTAAACATTGACATCATTGTTTTCTCGCTGAATTCAGTAAGGACGACCCTGATTTTTTCAAAGAAGCTTCTTGTACAACCAATTATCACCACACAAAGTCATGCCTCGTTCCAATTTACATTTTTTGCATAGATATAATCTTATCATTTCCAATGACTGTGGGCATCTGAATGTGTAAAATGTGTTCGTATTACCTATTCCTAGCCCACAGTGTAACATTAAAATGCCCAGTCATTGGAAATGATAAGATTATAATTATACAAAAAATGTAAATTGGAACGAGACATGACTTTGTGTTGTGATAATTGGTTGTACGAAGAAGCTTCTTTGAAAAAATCAGGGTCGTCCTTGCTGAATTCAGCGAGAAAACAATGATGTCAATGTTTACGCAACATCAAAATCAAGTTTAAGTGTAAAAAAAGGATATTTCCATTCAACAGATATGTTTTAAATTTTCCTGGCATATAAAGGTATTATATCAGCGGGTGTCTGTAATTTTTTGTCTTCATTAACAATGTTTACTACCACATATAAACATTAAAACCTACATTGAACCCTTCCAGTTTTGACAGTCGATGATCGGTAACGGTAACGTGCCCACAAACTTTACGTAAACACGTCAGTTACGCCGCACAGGTACCCATACTGTGGAACATAGAGTTCCAAAAAATCAGGGTATACAATCCTGTATGATATTTTTATATACCAGAACACCAATAATCTATATTTTACAAAATGTACAAAATATTGAGCAATCTATTTTTTCAATGAAAAAATAAAAATCTAAAATCTAAAGAAAAGAAAAACTAGAACATGTATTGTGTTAAAATTTTAGAAAAAAAAAATCTGAACTATTTTGAATTTATCCACAATAAGATTACTGAGAAATAAGATAATGCAGACAATTTAAAAAAAACTGATGACCAATAACAATGCAGTGTTGTATTAACTGCAGAACTGTAGCTCTGATGTGCTTTTACAAAAATAAAGTCATAAGAGCTAGGAGTTCCACAGCTAAGTGACATGCACATGTATGTATAAGCAAAACAACAGGACAACTATTAAGTATTATCAGCACCTGAGTAAAGGAATGATTAAATGTAAAAATAATACATGTGTAAACTAACCAATCCTCTAAACAAATATACCTTCTACTTATTTATCTTTACAAATATAAAAGATGATAACTCTTTTGAATACTTAAAGGGAGATTCTGTATTATGGGGGTTATGGTGTTTAACGCCACTTTCAAATATATTTCAGTTTTATGGTGGCGTTGGGAGATTCTGTTTTTTTTTATGCAAGTCTAATGTTTAATGAACTTTATAATACATATAATACTACTACTATAGCTAAATGTACCAACAACATGCATGTGTTATTGCATAATTGCACAATAATTAATAATTTCAATGTTCCAATATTCCCACTCGTTAATTATTTACTCCATGTATGACCCCCCCCCCCCCCCCCGAATGAAAAGGGTATGTCCTATTTTTTGTATTGTTATCACCTGATCTGTTTTATGACTGTTGTAATCTTATCAAATGTCTCTTATTTTTTTTATTTACATTTGCATTTTGCAATGATCCTTGTTTAGTCACTAATTACTTTAAAAAACAATTTAACTGAATAATTATGACATGCAGGTAAACAGACAAGATTTCTATTGTAGTCTGATTTCGTTGTAGTATTACTGAAGACTATATAATATTTTTGTCTTTAATTGTCTTCCTGCTTGTTGGTATACAATAATACATGTTCAAGTTATTATAACAGACACTACAACATTGTAGGTACCCCTTATACTGTTTCATCTACAAAATCTAAACAAGCTGCATTAGCAACCTATAAAATCAACAAGGAACCAGGGTATTACCCACAATGCTATAGTGTCTGTGAAAATTATGCCGAGTTTATGTCATTGTTGTAAGTGGTTCCTCTACGTCACGTGGTACATTCCTGTATGGTTTGTGCTTGTAATAGTTGTAGGTTATACACAAAACAACCAAGAAGACACTTGCCAAAGAAACACCCACAACTAATCCAATGACTCTTTCGGCGTTTCTTTCTGCATCAACATCCGGGTGAACGTAGTGTGTTTCTGAAAGTAGAAATTAAACATGAAATAGTGCCGATACTTAAGGTGTAAGCATGAACAATTTCCGTAGGAAGATACCAGTAACCAGTAACCAGTAAGACATATATACCAATATTCATCTTTAACATGGTGAAAATATTTATTAATTTTAGATTATTTTTTACGTCAGTTTGCAAATATGATACACAACACTAAATAGTTTGGTTTGGTTGGTTTTATGGTGTTCAACGCCACTTTCAACAATATTTCAGTCATATCGTGGCGGTCAGTTTTATTGGTGCAGGAAACCGGAGGTACAGCAGAAAACCACCGACCTGCAACAAGTCACTGACAAACTTTATCACATAATGTTGTACACCTCGCCCTGAGCAGGAGTCGAAACCACAACATCAGCATACTTGCCAACCCTACCGACTTACGCGGTAGACTACCGATTCTTAATCTGCTCTACCGCCTACCGATTTTGAATAATATTCTACCGGTTTTGTAAAACATTACTGCTAAAAAAATTATGCATTAAAAATCATGACAATCTGTACAAAATATTTTTGCCGACCTAAAAATAACCATGAAGTCCCATTTAAAACTGGTCTCCAAATTGCCTTCGTTTGTCAAGTACGATGCATATATGACAAACTTTGTAAGAGTTATTTCCATTGGTTAAGTGTGAAGTAGTTAAACCAATGAAAACGTTCTTTTCTGTTATTTGAAAAAGTTGTAGATGCGCTTATTTTTGAACTTCAAATGAATGAAATCATGTCTAATACACCAGAAAAGAAAAAAACAACGCCGCGGTATGACAACTCTGTTAAAAAGTCATGGACATCATCTTATCCATTCATAAAAGCATCTAGAAAGGGTGTAAAGCACTGTTTTTGTGAACTGTTTAGATCTGACTTTTCCATCAAATGCTAAAGATGTAGAAACATCTCAGTCTCTATCAATGTTCGCCTCTGGTAGTAGCAAAAGAAGAATAGCACAGTCCGCTATCCATGCAGAAACATTATTCCAAGGTTGTGTTACTGAACATAACTTGTCACTTGCCATCAATGACCATTTTTCTAAACTAACCAGGCGTATGTTTCCGGACAGTGAAATTGCTAAACAATATTCGTGTGCTAGAACAAAATCATTAAGTTGGTACACATGTCGAGTTTCTTTTTATTATGAAAACCGAGGTATCAATTAAAAAAAAACGTAGACTAATCCGGATTTACGAAAACACAAACACAGAAAGTACGTCGCCGAGAAACAAAACAAGAACTACAGATATATATTGTGATATAAAATGACAGAAACTGTATGGTAGTTTTTCAACCCCAAATGCTCTCAAGAGTGCACCATTTTGCATCTATTCGCCAGACACCCCCTACCGCTTTTGGAACAATAAGGGTCGGCATGTATCCATCAGTGGTGATAGGCACCGATTGAAAATCCAACTACCATATGATCACGGCCACGACCCCCCACCCCCAATTGGTACCATTGGCTTAATGCCGGCCCTGTACCAACAAATCCCACAAACATCTCATTTTAATCATATTGGTGTCATGCATTACTATGTAGGGTCAAAACTTCTAACTAAGAATAATGCATGCTGGGAAGTTTTATATGTATATTAGCAAGTCAGTCGGCAACCACGAAGAAATGCATATTTAATGTAATCACATCAATATGACAACAAGGTAACCTCCAGTACGTCATATACAAATAATTAAATAAATAAGACCACCTGGTAATACACAACACGTGTGTTTAATAAGGAGCTAATCGATATGACTACCAGGTACAATATAACACGTGTGATTGGCTGTGGAATCGTAGATCTTAGACATAATGAAACATAACAGCTATGGTTCAACAGCTACATATGTGATGTACTTGATATGTTTGGTTAATCTAACACTGTGGTATGCATTCTTAAAATTTCCACCTATACATGAATTTGTGTACATTCTTGAAAAAATAAGTACATGTATTGAGTTTTATGCTTCCCGTGGCATCTTTTCTTACATCATTGCTATATTTTTTTATCTTTGGAAAAAATAAGAGAAAATTGTATTTGTTCTTATTTACGGATTCTGATTAGCCCTGTTGTATCTTCAAACTCTTCTTAGTAAAGAAAAGACATTCAATCTAATTAGAATTAAATATGTCAGGTCTTTTCTGTTCTATGCAGTGTCTATTCCATCAATCCTGTTACCATTGATTTATTTGCATTCAGAAACTTCAAACCCACTTATCCTTAAGCTGCAGAACTGTAATTATTGTTGGTTTTTTGTTGTTGCTTTTTTCGTTTTTTGTTTTGCTTTGTTTTTCGATTATTTTTTGTTTTTATTGTTTTGAGTCCATGGTCACAGATCAAAATACGATAAAGAACTACGGTTCCGCAGCTAAGTTACAATTGTACTTTTACATTTTACAGGCTCGTCTAATCCACAATTTAAGATCTTGTACATATTTAACTTACCTAATTTTCCATCATCTCCGTAGACAAGGGGAATAATAAAGGACAAGGCAAAAAATGCACAGCTTTCTAATGATATCATCTTTGTTATTGGTCTGCTGGAACTTCCGTCACTGAAAATAAAATACGATATGACTGGAGATAAATTAAATAATGGTTTCTTGATTTAGTGATTAATTGATGGATTTGTGTTTTATGCCAATTTCAAGGCTTGTGGTAATGTATAACCTTTTGACTATTAGTATTATACAAGTCTACCTTCAGGGCCCGGGTGACTCAATGAGTTAGGTAGTTGGGTTACCTAACAACTTGTACAAGCCTATCACCAATACGGGGTGGGTTCGCGCCCGGCTGTGTAAATTACAAAAAAGGGTGCACTCGACTCGCAGCCGCAAGTGATGAAGTTTACCAGTTGCTTGCCCATGGTCGGTGATTCTCTCCGGGTACTTCGGCTTCTTCCACCACTAAAACGGGTCACCATGATATAGCTGAAATATTGCTGAAAGTGGCGTTAAACACAATCAATCAATCAATCAACAAGTCTGCCTTCAAAGTTACTTTTAACAAGGGAGATAAATTATACTCTACAATAGTGTAATAGTATGTGCCATATTTTATAATCTCGAATCTTCTGATCAGGAATAGGTTATTGAAACTTGTTAGTAACAATACCACCCACACAGCTTATTAATTGTTGGTCATCTCAATGAACTTGGACTGAGATTTTTTAAAACTTTAAAACTGCAAATTTGGCTTGAAGAAAGGAATATATACTACATGTACATATGTATTTCAAAATTAAATACACAATATTTGTAGAAAGTTAAAAGGTGTGTCACTGTTTTGTCCCTATGTTATTATGGTTTATTTTCATTGCTCAAGGCAAATTTAGATTATTCAGAAAACTACAATTTACTAAAAAAAGGAGACATTTATCCCCCCCCCCCCCCCCCATGTCATTACTTATACAGAAAGTTAATAGATTGGTGACTGTGAGTAGTATTAGGTTGGACACAATACAAAAATCTTAGTTTTCGTATTAAAATTATATTGTTATAATTTTATCCCCAATAAACTATTTTCTATGAGATGTTATATTAAGGGAGTTGTATTGACAGGATAGAAATATTGTATAAGTATTATCTAAAGGTATCCATTCATCAGTGATATGTTACAGGGCCTATGAGAGGGGGTTTAAGCCAGTGTATCGGTCCGGGGCCCAGAGAGCCAAGAAGCCTCCTGAAGGGGCCTGTGAATCTCTAAGGGCGAGTTTATTTATCTACCAGGGTAGGAACTCCAGCTACTCGGGTATAAAATAAACTACTCGAGTAGGAACTAAAGTGACGTAATCGGCTTACTCGAGTCAACCCTACACTGGACCTCGATTCCTCGAGTAGCAAGATGGCGACGAAATGTAAGTTTTATTCATGGAAATTGGGGATTATATATTTCAGATTGAAAATATTGGATTTTTTAACAAGGAAAGTAATTGCGTCGATAGAGTCGATAATCGACACTAGGCCAAAAAAAAATATGTGTGTTTACGGTCACCCGACCCACCCTATTTTTCAGCCGCCGACCCTAACCTTTTTTTATCGACAATTATTCGACACTATGTACCTATCAATTTTTACACAGAATTCGGATAACCATTTTTGTTGTTGAATAAAAAAAATGTTTTTGGTATAAAGGTTTTCATTCATTCCTTGAAAAAATGTTATGTTAGGATCCCAAAATAAAAGATGAGCCTCATTTGAGCTTTCATTTTTAGCTGACCTGGACCAAAGTGAGCTACATGTATTGCCATCACTTGACGTCTGTCATCGTCTGTAAACTTTTGATAAAAAAAATATCTTCTCCTCAGAAACCACTTGACCAATTGAAAACCAAACGTGAGCACAATTGTCATTATCACTTCAAAACTTTTATTTGAAATTTCCGAACTCTCCCTAGTTTTCACCATAACTTAGCTCCAATACTGGGCGGCTACTAAATGTGTCCGCTCTATAATTTGAGAACCATTTGGAGCTAAGTTATGATACTTGGCATAGATGTTCATCACCATCCAAGGGTGTGTCGCATTACATGTCCAAATCTCTAGGTCAAAGGCCAAGGTCACTGACTTGGATCAAAATTGCGACCCTATGGTATATGGTAGGTACTGTGTCCGCTCTATAACTTTAGAACCATTAGGAATTAAGTGATGATACTTGGCATAGACGTTCACCACGATCTAGAGGTGTTTTTCATTTCACATCTCAATTTATATTGCTCAAAGGTCTAGGTCACAAACTTAGATCAGATGTAGGGCCCTTGTGGTATATGGTAGAAAAAGCAATGTATTGCCAGACTGTGCTGGAGATCTGGTTTGCTGTCAATCTGACAGCTCTTGTTTTTTTTTTAATTAATTTTAAGTCGTTACGCCAGTATATTATGCTCCTCTGAAATGTACTCTCATATCTGTCAAGTTTATATTTGGTATATAACATTTACAGAAATCTGGAAAAAAATATGCCGTATTCCAGCATCAGAATTTTCTTGGATTTCCAATAATTTGAAATGCAATTAAAGAAAAAAATCTGGAATTTTTTTTTTAATGAATAATACATGAGAAGAATGATTAATTTATTTAAATGACCAGGGTCCTCATCAGATTGTCTCTAAAAGTTAATGATCAGGGTCCTCATCAGATTGTCTCTAAAAGTTAATGATCAGGGTCCTCATCAGATTGTCTCTAAAAGTTAATGACCAGGGTCCTCATCAGATTGTCTCTAAAAGTTAATGACCAGGGTCCTCATCAGATTGTCTCTAAAAGTTAATGACCAGGGTCCTCATCAGAATGTCTCTAAAAGTTAATGACCA
Source organism: Bathymodiolus septemdierum (assembly GCA_963383655.1). NCBI lineage: Eukaryota > Metazoa > Mollusca > Bivalvia > Mytilida > Modiolidae > Bathymodiolus > Bathymodiolus septemdierum. The sequence continues at coordinate 1,207,595 of OY726530.1, forward strand.
GGGTCCTCATCAGATTGTCTCTAAAAGTTACTGATCAGGGTCCTCATCAGATTGTCTCTAAAAGTTAATGATCAGGGTCCTCATCAGAATGTCTCTAAAAGTTAATGATCAGGGTCCTCATCAGATTGTCTCTAAAAGTTAATGACCAGGGTCCTCATCAGATTGTCTCTAAAAGTTAATGACCAGGGTCCTCATCAGATTGTCTCTAAAAGTTAATGACCAGGGTCTTCATCAGAATGTCTCTAAAAGTTAATGACCAGGGTCCTCATCAGATTGTCTCTAAAAGTTAATGACCAGGGTCCTAATCAGATTGTCTCTAAAAGTTAATGACCAGGGTCTTCATCAGATTGTCTCTAAAAGTTAATGATCAGGGTCCTCATCAGATTGTCTCTAAAAGTTAATGACCAGGGTCCTCATCAGATTGTCTCTAAAAGTTAATGACCAGGGTCCTCATCAGATTGTCTCTAAAAGTTAATGACCAGGGTCCTCATCAGATTGTCTCTAAAAGTTAATGACCAGGGTCTTCATCAGATTGTCTCTAAAAGTTAATGACCAGGGTCCTCATCAGATTGTCTCTAAAAGTTAATGACCAGGGTCCTAATCAGATTGTCTCTAAAAGTTAATGACCAGGGTCTTCATCAGATTGTCTCTAAAAGTTAATGATCAGGGTCCTCATCAGATTGTCTCTAAAAGTTAATGACCAGGGTCTTCATCAGATTGTCTCTAAAAGTTAATGACCAGGGTCCTCATCAGATTGTCTCTAAAAGTTAATGACCAGGGTCCTCATCAGATTGTCTCTAAAAGTTAATGACCAGGGTCTTCATCAGAATGTCTCTAAAAGTTAATGATCAGGGTCCTCATCAGAATGTCTCTAAAAGTTAATGACCAGGGTCTTCATCAGAATGTCTCTAAAAGTTAATGATCAGGGTCCTCATCAGAATGTCTCTAAAAGTTAATGACCAGGGTCCTCATCAGATTGTCTCTAAAAGTTAATGGCCAGGGTCTTCATCAGATTGTCTCTAAAAGTTAATGACCAGGGTCCTCATCAGATTGTCTCTAAAAGTTAATGACCAGGGTCCTCATCAGATTGTCTCTAAAAGTTAATGACCAGGGTCTTCATCAGATTGTCTCTAAAAGTTAATGACCAGGGTCCTCATCAGAATGTCTCTAAAAGTTAATGATCAGGGTCTTCATCAGATTGTCTCTAAAAGTTAATGACCAGGGTCCTCATCAGATTGTCTCTAAAAGTTAATGACCAGGGTCCTCATCAGATTGTCTCTAAAAGTTAATGACCAGGGTCCTCATCAGATTGTCTCTAAAAGTTAATGACCAGGGTCCTCATCAGATTGTCTCTAAAAGTTAATGACCAGGGTCTTCATCAGATTGTCTCTAAAAGTTAATGATCAGGGTCCTCATCAGATTGTCTCTAAAAGTTAATGACCAGGGTCCTCATCAGATTGTCTCTAAAAGTTAATGACCAGGGTCCTCATCAGATTGTCTCTAAAAGTTAATGATCAGGGTCCTCATCAGATTGTCTCTAAAAGTTAATGACCAGGGTCCTCATCAGATTGTCTCTAAAAGTTAATGACCAGGGTCCTCATCAGATTGTCTCTAAAAGTTAATGACCAGGGTCTTCATCAGATTGTCTCTAAAAGTTAATGAACAGGGTCCTCATCAGATTGTCTCTAAAAGTTAATGACCAGGGTCTTCATCAGATTGTCTCTAAAAGTTAATGATCAGGGTCCTCATCAGATTGTCTCTAAAAGTTAATGACCAGGGTCCTCATCAGATTGTCTCTAAAAGTTAATGACCAGGGTCCTCATCAGATTGTCTCTAAAAGTTAATGATCAGGGTCCTCATCAGATTGTCTCTAAAAGTTAATGACCAGGGTCCTCATCAGATTGTCTCTAAAGGTTAATGACCAGGGTCCTCATCAGATTGTCTCTAAAAGTTAATGACCAGGGTCTTCATCAGATTGTCTCTAAAAGTTAATGAACAGGGTCCTCATCAGATTGTCTCTAAAAGTTAATGACCAGGGTCTTCATCAGATTGTCTCTAAAAGTTAATGACCAGGGTCCTCATCAGAATGTCTCTAAAAGTTAATGACCAGGGTCCTCATCAGATTGTCTCTAAAAGTTAATGGCCAGGGTCTTCATCAGAATGTCTCTAAAAGTTAATGACCAGGGTCCTCATCAGATTGTCTCTAAAAGTTAATGACCAGGGTCTTCATCAGAATGTCTCTAAAAGTTAATGATCAGGGTCCTCATCAGAATGTCTCTAAAAGTTAATGACCAGGGTCTTCATCAGAATGTCTCTAAAAGTTAATGATCAGGGTCCTCATCAGAATGTCTCTAAAAGTTAATGACCAGGGTCCTCATCAGATTGTCTCTAAAAGTTAATGGCCAGGGTCTTCATCAGATTGTCTCTAAAAGTTAATGACCAGGGTCCTCATCAGATTGTCTCTAAAAGTTAATGACCAGGGTCCTCATCAGATTGTCTCTAAAAGTTAATGACCAGGGTCTTCATCAGATTGTCTCTAAAAGTTAATGACCAGGGTCCTCATCAGAATGTCTCTAAAAGTTAATGATCAGGGTCTTCATCAGATTGTCTCTAAAAGTTAATGACCAGGGTCCTCATCAGATTGTCTCTAAAAGTTAATGACCAGGGTCTTCATCAGATTGTCTCTAAAAGTTAATGACCAGGGTCCTCATCAGAATGTCTCTAAAAGTTAATGATCAGGGTCTTCATCAGATTGTCTCTAAAAGTTAATGACCAGGGTCCTCATCAGATTGTCTCTAAAAGTTAATGACCAGGGTCCTCATCAGATTGTCTCTAAAAGTTAATGACCAGGGTCCTCATCAGATTGTCTCTAAAAGTTAATGACCAGGGTCCTCATCAGATTGTCTCTAAAAGTTAATGACCAGGGTCCTCATCAGATTGTCTCTAAAAGTTAATGACCAGGGTCCTCATCAGATTGTCTCTAAAAGTTAATGACCAGGGTCCTCATCAGATTGTCTCTAAAAGTTAATGACCAGGGTCCTCATCAGATTGTCTCTAAAAGTTAATGACCAGGGTCCTCATCAGATTGTCTCTAAAAGTTAATGACCAGGGTCCTCATCAGATTGTCTCTAAAAGTTAATGACCAGGGTCCTCATCAGATTGTCTCTAAAAGTTAATGACCAGGGTCCTCATCAGATTGTCTCTAAAAGTTAATGACCAGGGTCCTCATCAGATTGTCTCTAAAAGTTAATGACCAGGGTCCTCATCAGATTGTCTCTAAAAGTTAATGACCAGGGTCCTCATCAGATTGTCTCTAAAAGTTAATGACCAGGGTCCTCATCAGATTGTCTCTAAAAGTTAATGACCAGGGTCCTCATCAGATTGTCTCTAAAAGTTAATGACCAGGGTCCTCATCAGATTGTCTCTAAAAGTTAATGACCAGGGTCTTCATCAGATTGTCTCTAAAAGTTAATGATCAGGGTCCTCATCAGATTGTCTCTAAAAGTTAATGACCAGGGTCCTCATCAGATTGTCTCTAAAAGTTAATGACCAGGGTCCTCATCAGATTGTCTCTAAAAGTTAATGATCAGGGTCCTCATCAGATTGTCTCTAAAAGTTAATGACTAGGGTCTTCATCAGAATGTCTCTAAAAGTTAATGACCAGGGTCCTCATCAGATTGTCTCTAAAAGTTAATGACCAGGGTCCTCATCAGATTGTCTCTAAAAGTTAATGACCAGGGTCCTCATCAGATTGTCTCTAAAAGTTAATGACTAGGGTCTTCATCAGATTGTCTCTAAAAGTTAATGACTAGGGTCTTCATCAGAATGTCTCTAAAAGTTAATGACCAGGGTCCTCATCAGATTGTCTCTAAAAGTTAATGACCAGGGTCCTCATCAGATTGTCTCTAAAAGTTAATGACCAGGGTCCTCATCAGATTGTCTCTAAAAGTTAATGATCAGGGTCCTCATCAGATTGTCTCTAAAAGTTAATGACCAGGGTCCTCATCAGATTGTCTCTAAAAGTTAATGACCAGGGTCTTCATCAGATTGTCTCTAAAAGTTAATGACCAGGGTCTTCATCAGATTGTCTCTAAAAGTTAATGACCAGGGTCCTCATCAGATTGTCTCTAAAAGTTAATGACCAGGGTCCTCATCAGATTGTCTCTAAAAGTTAATGACCAGGGTCCTCATCAGATTGTCTCTAAAAGTTAATGACCAGGGTCTTCATCAGATTGTCTCTAAAAGTTAATGACCAGGGTCCTCATCAGATTGTCTCTAAAAGTTAATGACCAGGGTCCTCATCAGAATGTCTCTAAAAGTTAATGACCAGGGTCCTCATCAGATTGTCTCTAAAAATTAATGACCAGGGTCCTCATCAGATTGTCTCTAAAAGTTAATGACCAGGGTCCTCATCAGATTGTCTCTAAAAGTTAATGACCAGGGTCTTCATCAGATTGTCTCTAAAAGTTAATGACCAGGGTCCTCATCAGATTGTCTCTAAAAGTTAATGATCAGGGTCCTCATCAGATTGTCTCTAAAAGTTAATGACCAGGGTCCTCATCAGATTGTCTCTAAAAGTTAATGACCAGGGTCCTCATCAGATTGTCTCTAAAAGTTAATGACCAGGGTCCTCATCAGATTGTCTCTAAAAGTTAATGACTAGGGTCCTCATCAGATTGTCTCTAAAAGTTAATGATCAGGGTCCTCATCAGATTGTCTCTAAAAGTTAATGACCAGGGTCCTCATCAGATTGTCTCTAAAAGTTAATGACCAGGGTCCTCATCAGATTGTCTCTAAAAGTTAATGACCAGGGTCCTCATCAGATTGTCTCTAAAGTTAATGACCAGGGTCCTCATCAGATTGTCTCTAAAAGTTAATGATCAGGGTCCTCATCAGATTGTCTCTAAAAGTTAATGACCAGGGACCTCATCAGATTGTCTCTAAAAGTTAATGATCAGGGTCCTCATCAGATTGTCTCTAAAAGTTAATGACCAGGGTCCTCATCAGATTGTCTCTAAAAGTTAATGACCAGGGTCCTCATCAGATTGTCTCTAAAAGTTAATGATCAGGGTCCTCATCAGATTGTCTCTAAAAGTTAATGATCAGGGTCCTCATCAGATTGTCTCTAAAAGTTAATGACCAGGTCCTCATCAGATTGTCTCTAAAAGTTAATGACCAGGGTCCTCATCAGATTGTCTCTAAAAGTTAATGACCAGGGTCCTCATCAGAATGTCTCTAAAAGTTAATGACCAGGGTCCTCATCAGATTGTCTCCTAAAAGTTAATGACCAGGGTCCTCATCAGATTGTCTCTAAAAGTTAATGACCAGGGTCCTCATCAGATTGTCTCTAAAAGTTAATGACCAGGGTCCTCATCAGATTGTCTCTAAAAGTTAATGACCAGGGTCCTCATCAGATTGTCTCTAAAAGTTAATGACCAGGGTCCTCATCAGATTGTCTCTAAAAGTTAATGACCAGGGTCTTCATCAGATTGTCTCTAAAAGTTAATGATCAGGGTCCTCATCAGATTGTCTCTAAAAGTTAATGACCAGGGTCCTCATCAGATTGTCTCTAAAAGTTAATGACCAGGGTCCTCATCAGATTGTCTCTAAAAGTTAATGACCAGGGTCCTCATCAGAATGTCTCTAAAAGTTAATGACCAGGGTCTTCATCAGATTGTCTCTAAAAGTTAATGACCAGGGTCCTCATCAGAATGTCTCTAAAAGTTAATGACCAGGGTCCTCATCAGATTGTCTCTAAAAGTTAATGACCAGGGTCCTCATCAGATTGTCTCTAAAAGTTAATGACCAGGGTCCTCATCAGATTGTCTCTAAAAGTTAATGATCAGGGTCCTCATCAGATTGTCTCTAAAAGTTAATGACCAAGGTCCTCATCAGATTGTCTCTAAAAGTTAATGATCAGGGTCCTCATCCGATTGTCTCTAAAAGTTAATGACCAGGGTCTTCATCAGATTGTCTCTAAAAGTTAATGACCAGGGTCCTCATCAGATTGTCTCTAAAAGTTAATGACCAAGGTCCTCATCAGAATGTCTCTAAAAGTTAATGACCAGGGTCTTCATCAGATTGTCTCTAAAAGTTAATGATCAGGGTCCTCATCAGATTGTCTCTAAAAGTTAATGACCAGGGTCCTCATCAGATTGTCTCTAAAAGTTAATGACCAGGGTCCTCATCAGATTGTCTCTAAAAGTTAATGACCAGGGTCCTCATCAGAATGTCTCTAAAAGTTAATGACCAGGGTCCTCATCAGATTGTCTCTAAAAGTTAATGACCAGGGTCCTCATCAGATTGTCTCTAAAAGTTAATGACCAGGGTCCTCATCAGAATGTCTCTAAAAGTTACTGATCAGGGTCCTCATCAGATTGTCTCTAAAAGTTAATGACCAGGGTCCTCATCAGAATGTCTCTAAAAGTTAATGATCAGGGTCCTCATCAGATTGTCTCTAAAAGTTAATGACCAGGGTCCTCATCAGATTGTCTCTAAAAGTTAATGACCAGGGTCCTCATCAGATTGTCTCTAAAAGTTAATGACCAGGGTCCTCATCAGATTGTCTCTAAAAGTTAATGACCAGGGTCTTCATCAGATTGTCTCTAAAAGTTAATGACCAGGGTCCTCATCAGATTGTCTCTAAAAGTTAATGACCAGGGTCCTCATCAGATTGTCTCTAAAAGTTAATGACCAGGGTCCTCATCAGATTGTCTCTAAAAGTTAATGACCAGGGTCCTCATCAGATTGTCTCTAAAAGTTAATGACCAGGGTCCTCATCAGATTGTCTCTAAAAGTTAATGACCAGGGTCCTCATCAGATTGTCTCTAAAAGTTAATGACCAGGGTCCTCATCAGATTGTCTCTAAAAGTTAATGATCAGGGTCTTCATCAGATTGTCTCTAAAAGTTAATGACTAGGGTCCTCATCAGATTGTCTCTAAAAGTTAATGATCAGGGTCCTCATCAGATTGTCTCTAAAAGTTAATGACCAGGGTCCTCATCAGATTGTCTCTAAAAGTTAATGACCAGGGTCCTCATCAGATTGTCTCTAAAAGTTAATGACCAGGGTCCTCATCAGATTGTCTCTAAAAGTTTAATGACCAGGTCCTCATCAGATTGTCTCTAAAAGTTAATGACCAGGGACCTCATCAGATTGTCTCTAAAAGTTAATGACCAGGGTCTTCATCAGATTGTCTCTAAAAGTTAATGACCAGGGTCCTCATCAGATTGTCTCTAAAAGTTAATGACCAGGGTCCTCATCAGATTGTCTCTAAAAGTTAATGACCAGGGTCCTCATCAGATTGTCTCTAAAAGTTAATGACCAGGGTCCTCATCAGAATGTCTCTAAAAGTTAATGACCAGGGTCCTCATCAGATTGTCTCTAAAAGTTAATGACCAGGGTCCTCATCAGATTGTCTCTAAAAGTTAATGACCAGGGTCCTCATCAGATTGTCTCTAAAAGTTAATGACCAGGGTCCTCATCAGATTGTCTCTAAAAGTTAATGACCAGGGTCCTCATCAGATTGTCTCTAAAAGTTAATGACCAGGGTCCTCATCAGATTGTCTCTAAAAGTTAATGACCAGGGTCCTCATCAGATTGTCTCTAAAAGTTAATGACCAGGGTCCTCATCAGATTGTCTCTAAAAGTTAATGGCCAGGGTCTTCATCAGATTGTCTCTAAAAGTTAATGACCAGGGTCCTCATCAGATTGTCTCTAAAAGTTAATGACCAGGGTCCTCATCAGATTGTCTCTAAAAGTTAATGACCAGGGTCCTCATCAGATTGTCTCTAAAAGTTAATGACCAGGGTCCTCATCAGAATGTCTCTAAAAGTTACTGATCAGGGTCCTCATCAGATTGTCTCTAAAAGTTAATGGCCAGGGTCTTCATCAGATTGTCTCTAAAAGTTAATGACCAGGGTCCTCATCAGATTGTCTCTAAAAGTTAATGACCAGGGTCCTCATCAGATTGTCTCTAAAAGTTAATGACCAGGGTCCTCATCAGATTGTCTCTAAAAGTTAATGACCAGGGTCTTCATCAGATTGTCTCTAAAAATTAATGACCAGGGTCCTCATCAGATTGTCTCTAAAAGTTAATGACCAGGGTCCTCATCAGATTGTCTCTAAAAGTTAATGACCAGGGTCCTCATCAGATTGTCTCTAAAAGTTAATGACCAGGGTCCTCATCAGATTGTCTCTAAAAGTTAATGACCAGGGTCCTCATCAGATTGTCTCTAAAAGTTAATGACCAGGGTCCTAATCAGATTGTCTCTAAAAGTTAATGACCAGGGTCCTCATCAGATTGTCTCTAAAAGTTAATGACCAGGGTCCTCATCAGATTGTCTCTAAAAGTTAATGACCAGGGTCCTCATCAGATTGTCTCTAAAAGTTAATGACCAGGGTCCTCATCAGATTGTCTCTAAAAGTTAATGACCAGGGTCCTCATCAGATTGTCTCTAAAAGTTAATGACCAGGTCCTCATCAGATTGTCTCTAAAAGTTAATGACCAGGGTCCTCATCAGATTGTCTCTAAAAGTTAATGACCAGGGTCCTCATCAGATTGTCTCTAAAAGTTAATGACCAGGGTCCTCATCAGATTGTCTCTAAAAGTTAATGACCAGGGTCCTCATCAGATTGTCTCTAAAAGTTAATGACCAGGGTCCTCATCAGATTGTCTCTAAAAGTTAATGACCAGGGTCCTAATCAGATTGTCTCTAAAAGTTAATGACCAGGGTCCTCATCAGATTGTCTCTAAAAGTTAATGACCAGGGTCCTCATCAGATTGTCTCTAAAAGTTAATGACCAGGGTCCTCATCAGATTGTCTCTAAAAGTTAATGACCAGGGTCCTCATCAGATTGTCTCTAAAAGTTAATGACCAGGGTCCTCATCAGATTGTCTCTAAAAGTTAATGACCAGGGTCCTCATCAGATTGTCTCTAAAAGTTAATGACCAGGGTCCTCATCAGATTGTCTCTAAAAGTTAATGACCAGGGTCTTCATCAGATTGTCTCTAAAAATTAATGACCAGGGTCCTCATCAGATTGTCTCTAAAAGTTAATGACCAGGGTCCTCATCAGATTGTCTCTAAAAGTTAATGACCAGGGTCCTCATCAGATTGTCTCTAAAAGTTAATGACCAGGGTCCTCATCAGATTGTCTCTAAAAGTTAATGACCAGGGTCCTCATCAGATTGTCTCTAAAAGTTAATGACCAGGGTCCTAATCAGATTGTCTCTAAAAGTTAATGACCAGGGTCCTCATCAGATTGTCTCTAAAAGTTAATGACCAGGGTCTTCATCAGATTGTCTCTAAAAGTTAATGACCAGGGTCCTCATCAGATTGTCTCTAAAAGTTAATGACCAGGGTCCTCATCAGATTGTCTCTAAAAGTTAATGACCAGGGTCCTCATCAGATTGTCTCTAAAAGTTAATGACCAGGGTCCTCATCAGATTGTCTCTAAAAGTTAATGATCAGGGTCTTCATCAGATTGTCTCTAAAAGTTAATGATCAGGGTCCTCATCAGATTGTCTCTAAAAGTTAATGACCAGGGACCTCATCAGATTGTCTCTAAAAGTTAATGACCAGGGTCTTCATCAGATTGTCTCTAAAAGTTAATGACCAGGGTCCTCATCAGATTGTCTCTAAAAGTTAATGACCAGGGTCCTCATCAGATTGTCTCTAAAAGTTAATGACCAGGGTCCTCATCAGATTGTCTCTAAAAGTTAATGACCAGGGTCCTCATCAGATTGTCTCTAAAAGTTAATGACCAGGGTCCTCATCAGATTGTCTCTAAAAGTTAATGACCAGGGTCCTCATCAGATTGTCTCTAAAAGTTAATGACCAGGGTCCTCATGAGAGTGTCTCTAAAAGTTAATGACCAGGGTCCTCATCAGAATGTCTCTAAAAGTTACTGATCAGGGTCCTCATCAGATTGTCTCTAAAAGTTAATGGCCAGGGTCTTCATCAGATTGTCTCTAAAAGTTAATGACCAGGGTCCTCATCAGATTGTCTCTAAAAGTTAATGATCAGGGTCTTCATCAGATTGTCTCTAAAAGTTAATGACCAGGGTCCTCATCAGATTGTCTCTAAAAGTTAATGACCAGGGTCTTCATCAGATTGTCTCTAAAAGTTAATGATCAGGGTCCTCATCAGATTGTCTCTAAAAGTTAATGACCAGGGTCCTCATCAGATTGTCTCTAAAAGTTAATGACCAGGGTCCTCATCAGATTGTCTCTAAAAGTTAATGATCAGGGTCCTCATCAGATTGTCTCTAAAAGTTAATGACCAGGGTCCTCATCAGATTGTCTCTAAAAGTTAATGATCAGGGTCCTCATCAGAATGTCTTGAAAAGTTAATGACCAGGGTCTTCATCAGATTGTCTCTAAAAGTTAATGACCAAGGTCCTCATCAGATTGTCTCTAAAAGTTAATGATCAGGGTCCTCATCAGATTGTCTCTAAAAGTTAATGACCAGGGTCTTCATCAGATTGTCTCTAAAAGTTAATGACCAGGGTCTTCATCAGATTGTCTCTAAAAGTTAATGACCAGGGTCCTCATCAGATTGTCTCTAAAAGTTAATGACCAGGGTCCTCATCAGATTGTCTCTAAAAGTTAATGACCAGGGTCCTCATCAGATTGTCTCTAAAAGTTAATGACCAGGGTCCTCATCAGATTGTCTCTAAAAGTTAATGACCAGGGTCCTCATCAGATTGTCTCTAAAAGTTAATGACCAGGGTCCTCATCAGATTGTCTCTAAAAGTTAATGACCAGGGTCTTCATCAGATTGTCTCTAAAAGTTAATGACCAGGGTCCTCATCAGATTGTCTCTAAAAGTTAATGACCAGGGTCTTCATCAGATTGTCTCTAAAAGTTAATGACCAGGGTCCTCATCAGATTGTCTCTAAAAGTTAATGACCAGGGTCCTCATCAGAATGTCTCTAAAAGTTAATGACCAGGGTCCTCATCAGATTGTCTCTAAAAGTTAATGACCAGGGTCCTCATCAGATTGTCTCTAAAAGTTAATGACCAGGGTCCTCATCAGATTGTCTCTAAAAGTTAATGACCAGGGTCCTCATCAGATTGTCTCTAAAAGTTAATGATCAGGGTCTTCATCAGATTGTCTCTAAAAGTTAATGACCAGGGTCCTCATCAGATTGTCTCTAAAAGTTAATGACCAGGGTCCTCATCAGATTGTCTCTAAAAGTTAATGACCAGGGTCCTCATCAGATTGTCTCTAAAAGTTAATGACCAGGGTCTTCATCAGATTGTCTCTAAAAGTTAATGACCAGGGTCCTCATCAGATTGTCTCTAAAAGTTAATGACCAGGGTCTTCATCAGATTGTCTCTAAAAGTTAATGACCAGGGTCCTCATCAGATTGTCTCTAAAAGTTAATGACCAGGGTCTTCATCAGATTGTCTCTAAAAGTTAATGACCAGGGTCCTCATCAGATTGTCTCTAAAAGTTAATGACCAGGGTCCTCATCAGATTGTCTCTAAAAGTTAATGACCAGGGTCCTCATCAGAATGTCTCTAAAAGTTAATGACCAGGGTCCTCATCAGATTGTCTCTAAAAGTTAATGACCAGGGTCCTCATCAGATTGTCTCTAAAAGTTAATGACCAGGGTCCTCATCAGATTGTCTCTAAAAGTTAATGACCAGGGTCCTCATCAGATTGTCTCTAAAAGTTAATGACCAGGGTCCTCATCAGATGTCTCTAAAAGTTAATGATCAGGGTCCTCATCAGATTGTCTCTAAAAGTTAATGACCAGGGTCCTCATCAGATTGTCTCTAAAAGTTAATGACCAGGGTCCTCATCAGACTGTCTCTAAAAGTTAATGATCAGGGTCCTCATCAGATTGTCTCTAAAAGTTAATGACCAGGGTCCTCATCAGATTGTCTCTAAAAGTTAATGACCAGGGTCCTCATCAGATTGTCTCTAAAAGTTAATGACCAGGGTCCTCATCAGATTGTCTCTAAAAGTTAATGACCAGGGTCCTCATCAGATTGTCTCTAAAAGTTAATGACAGGGTCCTCATCAGATTGTCTCTAAAAGTTAATGACCAGGGTCTCATCAGATTGTCTCTAAAAGTTAATGACCAAGGTCCTCAACAGATGTCTCTAAAAGTTAATGACAGGGTCCTCATCAGATTTGTCTCTAAAAGTTAATGAACAGGGTCCTCATCAGATTGTCTCTAAAAGTTAATGACCAGGGTCCTCATCAGATTGTCTCTAAAAGTTAATGATCCAGGGCCGCATCAGACTGTCCTCTAAAAGGTTAATGATTCAGGGTCCTCATCAGATTGTCTCTAAAAGTTTAATGACC
>OY726530.1:1220112-1465112 GCA_963383655.1 Bathymodiolus septemdierum
GATTGTCTCTAAAAGTTAATGACCAGGGTCCTCATCAGATTGTCTCTAAAAGTTAATGACCAGGGTCCTCATCAGATTGTCTCTAAAAGTTAATGACCAGGGTCCTCATCAGATTGTCTCTAAAAGTTAATGACCAGGGTCCTCATCAGATTGTCTCTAAAAGTTAATGACCAGGGTCCTCATCAGATTGTCTCTAAAAGTTAATGATCAGGGTCCTCATCAGATTGTCTCTAAAAGTTAATGACCAGGGTCCTCATCAGATTGTCTCTAAAAGTTAATGACCAGGGTCCTCATCAGATTGTCTCTAAAAGTTAATGACCAGGGTCCTCATCAGATTGTCTCTAAAAGTTAATGACCAGGGTCCTCATCAGATTGTCTCTAAAAGTTAATGACCAGGGTCCTCATCAGATTGTCTCTAAAAGTTAATGACCAGGGTCCTCATCAGATTGTCTCTAAAAGTTAATGACCAGGGTCCTCATCAGATTGTCTCTAAAAGTTAATGACCAGGGTCCTCATCAGATTGTCTCTAAAAGTTAATGATCAGGGTCCTCATCAGATTGTCTCTAAAAGTTAATGACCAGGGTCCTCATCAGATTGTCTCTAAAAGTTAATGACCAGGGTCCTCATCAGATTGTCTCTAAAAGTTAATGACCAGGGTCCTCATCAGATTGTCTCTAAAAGTTAATGACCAGGGTCCTCATCAGATTGTCTCTAAAAGTTAATGACCAGGGTCCTCATCAGATTGTCTCTAAAAGTTAATGACCAGGGTCCTCATCAGATTGTCTCTAAAAGTTAATGACCAGGGTCCTCATCAGATTGTCTCTAAAAGTTAATGACCAGGGTCCTCATCAGATTGTCTCTAAAAGTTAATGACCAGGGTCCTCATCAGATTGTCTCTAAAAGTTAATGACCAGGGTCCTCATCAGATTGTCTCTAAAAGTTAATGACCAGGGTCTCATCAGATTGTCTCTAAAAGTTAATGACCAGGGTCCTCATCAGATTGTCTCTAAAAGTTAATGACCAGGGTCCTCATCAGATTGTCTCTAAAAGTTAATGACCAGGGTCCTCATCAGATTGTCTCTAAAAGTTAATGACCAGGGTCCTCATCAGATTGTCTCTAAAAGTTAATGACCAGGGTCTCATCAGATTGTCTCTAAAAGTTAATGACCAGGGTCCTCATCAGATTGTCTCTAAAAGTTAATGACCAGGGTCCTCATCAGATTGTCTCTAAAAGTTAATGACCAGGGTCCTCATCAGATTGTCTCTAAAAGTTAATGACCAGGGTCCTCATCAGATTGTCTCTAAAAGTTAATGACCAGGGTCTCATCAGATTGTCTCTAAAAGTTAATGACCAGGGTCCTCATCAGATTGTCTCTAAAAGTTAATGACCAGGGTCCTCATCAGATTGTCTCTAAAAGTTAATGACCAGGGTCCTCATCAGATTGTCTCTAAAAGTTAATGACCAGGGTCTTCATCAGATTGTCTCTAAAAGTTAATGACCAGGGTCCTCATCAGATTGTCTCTAAAAGTTAATGACCAGGGTCCTCATCAGATTGTCTCTAAAAGTTAATGACCAGGGTCCTCATCAGATTGTCTCTAAAAGTTAATGACCAGGGTCCTCATCAGATTGTCTCTAAAAGTTAATGACCAGGGTCCTCATCAGATTGTCTCTAAAAGTTAATGACCAGGGTCCTCATCAGATTGTCTCTAAAAGTTAATGACCAGGGTCCTCATCAGATTGTCTCTAAAAGTTAATGACCAGGGTCCTCATCAGATTGTCTCTAAAAGTTAATGACCAGGGTCCTCATCAGATTGTCTCTAAAAGTTAATGACCAGGGTCCTCATCAGATTGTCTCTAAAAGTTAATGACCAGGGTCCTCATCAGATTGTCTCTAAAAGTTAATGACCAGGGTCCTCATCAGATTGTCTCTAAAAGTTAATGACCAGGGTCCTCATCAGATTGTCTCTAAAAGTTAATGACCAGGGTCCTCATCAGATTGTCTCTAAAAGTTAATGACCAGGGTCCTCATCAGATTGTCTCTAAAAGTTAATGACCAGGGTCCTCATCAGATTGTCTCTAAAAGTTAATGACCAGGGTCCTCATCAGATTGTCTCTAAAAGTTAATGACCAGGGTCCTCATCAGATTGTCTCTAAAAGTTAATGACCAGGGTCCTCATCAGATTGTCTCTAAAAGTTAATGACCAGGGTCCTCATCAGATTGTCTCTAAAAGTTAATGACCAGGGTCCTCATCAGATTGTCTCTAAAAGTTAATGACCAGGGTCCTCATCAGATTGTCTCTAAAAGTTAATGACCAGGGTCCTCATCAGATTGTCTCTAAAAGTTAATGACCAGGGTCCTCATCAGATTGTCTCTAAAAGTTAATGACCAGGGTCCTCATCAGATTGTCTCTAAAAGTTAATGACCAGGGTCCTCATCAGATTGTCTCTAAAAGTTAATGACCAGGGTCCTCATCAGATTGTCTCTAAAAGTTAATGACCAGGGTCCTCATCAGATTGTCTCTAAAAGTTAATGACCAGGGTCCTCATCAGATTGTCTCTAAAAGTTAATGACCAGGGTCCTCATCAGATTGTCTCTAAAAGTTAATGACCAGGGTCCTCATCAGATTGTCTCTAAAAGTTAATGACCAGGGTCCTCATCAGATTGTCTCTAAAAGTTAATGACCAGGGTCCTCATCAGATTGTCTCTAAAAGTTAATGACCAGGGTCCTCATCAGATTGTCTCTAAAAGTTAA
Organism: Bathymodiolus septemdierum; assembly: GCA_963383655.1. Taxonomy (NCBI): domain Eukaryota; kingdom Metazoa; phylum Mollusca; class Bivalvia; order Mytilida; family Modiolidae; genus Bathymodiolus; species Bathymodiolus septemdierum. The sequence continues at coordinate 1,222,867 of OY726530.1, forward strand.
TGACCAGGGTCCTCATCAGATTGTCTCTAAAAGTTAATGACCAGGGTCCTCATCAGATTGTCTCTAAAAGTTAATGACCAGGGTCCTCATCAGATTGTCTCTAAAAGTTAATGACCAGGGTCCTCATCAGATTGTCTCTAAAAGTTAATGACCAGGGTCCTCATCAGATTGTCTCTAAAAGTTAATGACCAGGGTCCTCATCAGATTGTCTCTAAAAGTTAATGACCAGGGTCCTCATCAGATTGTCTCTAAAAGTTAATGACCAGGGTCCTCATCAGATTGTCTCTAAAAGTTAATGACCAGGGTCCTCATCAGATTGTCTCTAAAAGTTAATGACCAGGGTCCTCATCAGATTGTCTCTAAAAGTTAATGACCAGGGTCCTCATCAGATTGTCTCTAAAAGTTAATGACCAGGGTCCTCATCAGATTGTCTCTAAAAGTTAATGACCAGGGTCCTCATCAGATTGTCTCTAAAAGTTAATGACCAGGGTCCTCATCAGATTGTCTCTAAAAGTTAATGACCAGGGTCCTCATCAGATTGTCTCTAAAAGTTAATGACCAGGGTCCTCATCAGATTGTCTCTAAAAGTTAATGACCAGGGTCCTCATCAGATTGTCTCTAAAAGTTAATGACCAGGGTCCTCATCAGATTGTCTCTAAAAGTTAATGACCAGGGTCCTCATCAGATTGTCTCTAAAAGTTAATGACCAGGGTCCTCATCAGATTGTCTCTAAAAGTTAATGACCAGGGTCCTCATCAGATTGTCTCTAAAAGTTAATGACCAGGGTCCTCATCAGATTGTCTCTAAAAGTTAATGACCAGGGTCCTCATCAGATTGTCTCTAAAAGTTAATGACCAGGGTCCTCATCAGATTGTCTCTAAAAGTTAATGACCAGGGTCCTCATCAGATTGTCTCTAAAAGTTAATGACCAGGGTCCTCATCAGATTGTCTCTAAAAGTTAATGACCAGGGTCCTCATCAGATTGTCTCTAAAAGTTAATGACCAGGGTCCTCATCAGATTGTCTCTAAAAGTTAATGACCAGGGTCCTCATCAGATTGTCTCTAAAAGTTAATGACCAGGGTCCTCATCAGATTGTCTCTAAAAGTTAATGACCAGGGTCCTCATCAGATTGTCTCTAAAAGTTAATGACCAGGGTCCTCATCAGATTGTCTCTAAAAGTTAATGACCAGGGTCCTCATCAGATTGTCTCTAAAAGTTAATGACCAGGGTCCTCATCAGATTGTCTCTAAAAGTTAATGACCAGGGTCCTCATCAGATTGTCTCTAAAAGTTAATGACCAGGGTCCTCATCAGATTGTCTCTAAAAGTTAATGACCAGGGTCCTCATCAGATTGTCTCTAAAAGTTAATGACCAGGGTCCTCATCAGATTGTCTCTAAAAGTTAATGACCAGGGTCCTCATCAGATTGTCTCTAAAAGTTAATGACCAGGGTCCTCATCAGATTGTCTCTAAAAGTTAATGATCAGGGTCCTCATCAGATTGTCTCTAAAAGTTAATGACCAGGGTCCTCATCAGATTGTCTCTAAAAGTTAATGACCAGGGTCCTCATCAGATTGTCTCTAAAAGTTAATGACCAGGGTCCTCATCAGATTGTCTCTAAAAGTTAATGACCAGGGTCCTCATCAGATTGTCTCTAAAAGTTAATGACCAGGGTCCTCATCAGATTGTCTCTAAAAGTTAATGACCAGGGTCCTCATCAGATTGTCTCTAAAAGTTAATGACCAGGGTCCTCATCAGATTGTCTCTAAAAGTTAATGATCCAGGGTCCTCATCAGATTGTCTCTAAAAGTTAATGACCAGGGTCCTCATCAGATTGTCTCTAAAAGTTAATGACCAGGGTCCTCATCAGATTGTCTCTAAAAGTTAATGACCAGGGTCCTCATCAGATTGTCTCTAAAAGTTAATGACCAGGGTCCTCATCAGATTGTCTCTAAAAGTTAATGACCAGGGTCCTCATCAGATTGTCTCTAAAAGTTAATGACCAGGGTCCTCATCAGATTGTCTCTAAAAGTTAATGACCAGGGTCCTCATCAGATTGTCTCTAAAAGTTAATGACCAGGGTCCTCATCAGATTGTCTCTAAAAGTTAATGACCAGGGTCCTCATCAGATTGTCTCTAAAAGTTAATGACCAGGGTCCTCATCAGATTGTCTCTAAAAGTTAATGACCAGGGTCCTCATCAGATTGTCTCTAAAAGTTAATGACGGGTCTTCATCAGATTGTCTCTAAAAGTTAATGACCAGGGTCCTCATCAGATTGTCTCTAAAAGTTAATGACCAGGGTCCTCATCAGATTGTCTCTAAAAGTTAATGATCAGGGTCCTCATCAGATTGTCTCTAAAAGTTAATGACCAGGGTCCTCATCAGATTGTCTCTAAAAGTTAATGACCAGGGTCCTCATCAGATTGTCTCTAAAAGTTAATGACCAGGGTCCTCATCAGATTGTCTCTAAAAGTTAATGACCAGGGTCCTCATCAGATTGTCTCTAAAAGTTAATGACCAGGGTCCTCATCAGATTGTCTCCTAAAAGTTAATGACCATGGTCCTCATCAGAATGTCTCTAAAAGTTAATGACCAGGGTCCTCATCAGATTGTCTCTAAAAGTTAATGACCAGGGTCCTCATCAGATTGTCTCTAAAAGTTAATGACCAGGGTCCTCATCAGATTGTCTCTAAAAGTTAATGACCAGGGTCCTCATCAGATTGTCTCTAAAAGTTAATGACCAGGGTCCTCATCAGATTGTCTCTAAAAGTTAATGACCAGGGTCCTCATCAGATTGTCTCTAAAAGTTAATGACCAGGGTCCTCATCAGATTGTCTCTAAAAGTTAATGACCAGGGTCCTCATCAGATTGTCTCTAAAAGTTAATGACCAGGGTCCTCATCAGATTGTCTCTAAAAGTTAATGACCAGGGTCCTCATCAGATTGTCTCTAAAAGTTAATGACCAGGGTCCTCATCAGATTGTCTCTAAAAGTTAATGACCAGGGTCCTCATCAGATTGTCTCTAAAAGTTAATGACCAGGGTCCTCATCAGATTGTCTCTAAAAGTTAATGACCAGGGTCCTCATCAGATTGTCTCTAAAAGTTAATGACCAGGGTCCTCATCAGATTGTCTCTAAAAGTTAATGACCAGGGTCCTCATCAGATTGTCTCTAAAAGTTAATGACCAGGGTCCTCATCAGATTGTCTCTAAAAGTTAATGACCAGGGTCCTCATCAGATTGTCTCTAAAAGTTAATGACCAGGGTCCTCATCAGATTGTCTCTAAAAGTTAATGACCAGGGTCCTCATCAGATTGTCTCTAAAAGTTAATGACCAGGGTCCTCATCAGATTGTCTCTAAAAGTTAATGACCAGGGTCCTCATCAGATTGTCTCTAAAAGTTAATGACCAGGGTCCTCATCAGATTGTCTCTAAAAGTTAATGATCAGGGTCCTCATCAGATTGTCTCTAAAAGTTAATGACCAGGGTCCTCATCAGATTGTCTCTAAAAGTTAATGACCAGGGTCCTCATCAGATTGTCTCTAAAAGTTAATGACCAGGGTCCTCATCAGATTGTCTCTAAAAGTTAATGACCAGGGTCCTCATCAGATTGTCTCTAAAAGTTAATGACCAGGGTCCTCATCAGATTGTCTCTAAAAGTTAATGACCAGGGTCCTCATCAGATTGTCTCTAAAAGTTAATGACCAGGGTCCTCATCAGAATGTCTCTAAAAGTTAATGACCAGGGTCCTCATCAGATTGTCTCTAAAAGTTAATGACCAGGGTCTTCATCAGATTGTCTCTAAAAGTTAATGACCAGGGTCCTTCATCAGATTGTCTCTAAAAGTTAATGACCAGGGTCCTCATCAGATTGTCTCTAAAAGTTAATGACCAGGGTCCTCATCAGATTGTCTCTAAAAGTTAATGACCAGGGTCCTCATCAGATTGTCTCTAAAAGTTAATGACCAGGGTCCTCATCAGATTGTCTCTAAAAGTTAATGACCAGGGTCCTCATCAGATTGTCTCTAAAAGTTAATGACCAGGGTCCTCATCAGATTGTCTCTAAAAGTTAATGACCAGGGTCCTCATCAGATTGTCTCTAAAAGTTAATGACCAGGGTCCTCATCAGATTGTCTCTAAAAGTTAATGACCAGGGTCCTCATCAGATTGTCTCTAAAAGTTAATGACCAGGGTCCTCATCAGATTGTCTCTAAAAGTTAATGACCAGGGTCCTCATCAGATTGTCTCTAAAAGTTAATGACCAGGGTCCTCATCAGATTGTCTCTAAAAGTTAATGACCAGGGTCCTCATCAGATTGTCTCTAAAAGTTAATGACCAGGGTCCTCATCAGATTGTCTCTAAAAGTTAATGACCAGGGTCCTCATCAGATTGTCTCTAAAAGTTAATGACCAGGGTCCTCATCAGATTGTCTCTAAAAGTTAATGACCAGGGTCCTCATCAGATTGTCTCTAAAAGTTAATGACCAGGGTCCTCATCAGATTGTCTCTAAAAGTTAATGACCAGGGTCCTCATCAGATTGTCTCTAAAAGTTAATGACCAGGGTCCTCATCAGATTGTCTCTAAAAGTTAATGATCAGGGTCCTCATCAGATTGTCTCTAAAAGTTAATGACCAGGGTCCTCATCAGATTGTCTCTAAAAGTTAATGACCAGGGTCCTCATCAGATTGTCTCTAAAAGTTAATGACCAGGGTCCTCATCAGATTGTCTCTAAAAGTTAATGACCAGGGTCCTCATCAGATTGTCTCTAAAAGTTAATGACCAGGGTCCTCATCAGATTGTCTCTAAAAGTTAATGACCAGGGTCCTCATCAGAATGTCTCTAAAAGTTAATGACCAGGGTCCTCATCAGATTGTCTCTAAAAGTTAATGACCAGGGTCCTCATCAGATTGTCTCTAAAAGTTAATGACCAGGGTCCTCATCAGATTGTCTCTAAAAGTTAATGACCAGGGTCCTCATCAGATTGTCTCTAAAAGTTAATGACCAGGGTCCTCATCAGATTGTCTCTAAAAGTTAATGACCAGGGTCCTCATCAGATTGTCTCTAAAAGTTAATGACCAGGGTCCTCATCAGATTGTCTCTAAAAGTTAATGACCAGGGTCCTCATCAGATTGTCTCTAAAAGTTAATGACCAGGGTCCTCATCAGATTGTCTCTAAAAGTTAATGATCCAGGGTCCTCATCAGATTGTCTCTAAAAGTTAATGATCAGGGTCCTCATCAGATTGTCTCTAAAAGTTAATGATCAGGGTCCTCATCAGATTGTCTCTAAAAGTTAATGACCAGGGTCCTCATCAGATTGTCTCTAAAAGTTAATGACCAGGGTCCTCATCAGATTGTCTCTAAAAGTTAATGACCAGGGTCCTCATCAGATTGTCTCTAAAAGTTAATGACCAGGGTCCTCATCAGATTGTCTCTAAAAGTTAATGACCAGGGTCCTCATCAGATTGTCTCTAAAAGTTAATGACCAGGGTCCTCATCAGATTGTCTCTAAAAGTTAATGACCAGGGTCCTCATCAGATTGTCTCTAAAAGTTAATGACCAGGGTCCTCATCAGATTGTCTCTAAAAGTTAATGACCAGGGTCCTCATCAGATTGTCTCTAAAAGTTAATGACCAGGGTCCTCATCAGATTGTCTCTAAAAGTTAATGACCAGGGTCCTCATCAGATTGTCTCTAAAGTTAATGACCAGGGTCCTCATCAGAATGTCTCTAAAAGTTAATGACCAGGGTCCTCATCAGATTGTCTCTAAAAGTTAATGACCAGGGTCCTCATCAGATTGTCTCTAAAAGTTAATGACCAGGGTCCTCATCAGATTGTCTCTAAAAGTTAATGACCAGGGTCCTCATCAGAATGTCTCTAAAAGTTAATGACCAGGGTCCTCATCAGATTGTCTCTAAAAGTTAATGACCAGGGTCCTCATCAGATTGTCTCTAAAAGTTAATGACCAGGGTCCTCATCAGATTGTCTCTAAAAGTTAATGACCAGGGTCCTCATCAGATTGTCTCTAAAAGTTAATGACCAGGGTCCTCATCAGATTGTCTCTAAAAGTTAATGACCAGGGTCCTCATCAGATTGTCTCTAAAAGTTAATGACCAGGGTCCTCATCAGATTGTCTCTAAAAGTTAATGACCAGGGTCCTCATCAGATTGTCTCTAAAAGTTAATGACCAGGGTCCTCATCAGATTGTCTCTAAAAGTTAATGACCAGGGTCCTCATCAGATTGTCTCTAAAAGTTAATGACCAGGGTCCTCATCAGATTGTCTCTAAAAGTTAATGACCAGGGTCCTCATCAGATTGTCTCTAAAAGTTAATGACCAGGGTCCTCATCAGATTGTCTCTAAAAGTTAATGACCAGGGTCCTCATCAGATTGTCTCTAAAAGTTAATGACCAGGGTCCTCATCAGATTGTCTCTAAAAGTTAATGACCAAGGTCCTCATCAGATTGTCTCTAAAAGTTAATGACCAAGGTCCTCATCAGATTGTCTCTAAAAGTTAATGACCAGGGTCCTCATCAGATTGTCTCTAAAAGTTAATGACCAGGGTCCTCATCAGATTGTCTCTAAAAGTTAATGACCAGGGTCCTCATCAGATTGTCTCTAAAAGTTAATGACCAGGGTCTTCATCAGATTGTCTCTAAAAGTTAATGACCAGGGTCCTCATCAGATTGTCTCTAAAAGTTAATGACCAGGGTCCTCATCAGATTGTCTCTAAAAGTTAATGACCAGGGTCTTCATCAGATTGTCTCTAAAAGTTAATGACCAGGGTCTTCATCAGATTGTCTCTAAAAGTTAATGACCAGGGTCCTCATCAGATTGTCTCTAAAAGTTAATGACCAGGGTCCTCATCAGATTGTCTCTAAAAGTTAATGACCAGGGTCCTCATCAGATTGTCTCTAAAAGTTAATGACCAGGGTCCTCATCAGATTGTCTCTAAAAGTTAATGACCAGGTCCTCATCAGATTGTCTCTAAAAGTTAATGACCAGGGTCCTCATCAGATTGTCTCTAAAAGTTAATGATCAGGGTCCTCATCAGATTGTCTCTAAAAGTTAATGATCAGGGTCCTCATCAGATTGTCTCTAAAAGTTAATGACCAAGGTCCTCATCAGATTGTCTCTAAAAGTTAATGACCAGGGTCCTCATCAGATTGTCTCTAAAAGTTAATGACCAGGGTCCTCATCAGATTGTCTCTAAAAGTTAATGACCAAGGTCCTCATCAGATTGTCTCTAAAAGTTAATGACCAGGGTCCTCATCAGATTGTCTCTAAAAGTTAATGACCAGGGTCCTCATCAGATTGTCTCTAAAAGTTAATGACCAGGGTCCTCATCAGATTGTCTCTAAAAGTTAATGACCAGGGTCCTCATCAGATTGTCTCTAAAAGTTAATGACCAGGGTCTTCATCAGAATGTCTCTAAAAGTTAATGACCAGGGTCTTCATCAGATTGTCTCTAAAAGTTAATGACCAGGGTCCTCATCAGATTGTCTCTAAAAGTTAATGACCAGGGTCCTCATCAGATTGTCTCTAAAAGTTAATGACCAGGGTCCTCATCAGATTGTCTCTAAAAGTTAATGATCAGGGTCCTCATCAGAATGTCTCTAAAAGTTAATGACCAGGGTCCTCATCAGATTGTCTCTAAAAGTTAATGATCAGGGTCCTCATCAGATTGTCTCTAAAAGTTAATGACCAGGGTCCTCATCAGATTGTCTCTAAAAGTTAATGACCAGGGTCTTCATCAGATTGTCTCTAAAAGTTAATGATCAGGGTCCTCATCAGATTGTCTCTAAAAGTTAATGACCAGGGTCCTCATCAGATTGTTCTAAAAGTTAATGACCAGGGTCCTCATCAGATTGTCTCTAAAAGTTAATGACCAGGGTCCTCATCAGATTGTCTCTAAAAGTTAATGACCAGGGTCCTCATCAGATTGTCTCTAAAAGTTAATGACCAGGGTCCTAATCAGATTGTCTCTAAAAGTTAATGACCAGGGTCCTCATCAGATTGTCTCTAAAAGTTAATGACCAGGGTCCTCATCAGATTGTCTCTAAAAGTTAATGATCAGGGTCCTCATCAGATTGTCTCTAAAAGTTAATGACCAGGGTCCTCATCAGATTGTCTCTAAAAGTTAATGACCAGGGTCTTCATCAGATTGTCTCTAAAAGTTAATGACCAGGGTCCTCATCAGATTGTCTCTAAAAGTTAATGACCAGGGTCCTCATCAGATTGTCTCTAAAAGTTAATGACCAGGGTCTTCATCAGATTGTCTCTAAAAGTTAATGACCAGGGTCCTCATCAGATTGTCTCTAAAAGTTAATGACCAGGGTCCTCATCAGATTGTCTCTAAAAGTTAATGACCAGGGTCTTCATCAGATTGTCTCTAAAAGTTAATGACCAGGGTCCTCATCAGATTGTCTCTAAAAGTTAATGATCAGGGTCCTCATCAGATTGTCTCTAAAAGTTAATGACCAGGGTCCTCATCAGATTGTCTCTAAAAGTTAATGACCAGGGTCTTCATCAGATTGTCTCTAAAAGTTAATGACCAGGGTCTTCATCAGATTGTCTCTAAAAGTTAATGACCAGGGTCCTCATCAGATTGTCTCTAAAAGTTAATGACCAGGGTCCTCATCAGATTGTCTCTAAAAGTTAATGATCAGGGTCCTCATCAGATTGTCTCTAAAAGTTAATGACCAGGGTCCTCATCAGATTGTCTCTAAAAGTTAATGACCAGGGTCTTCATCAGATTGTCTCTAAAAGTTAATGATCAGGGTCCTCATCAGATTGTCTCTAAAAGTTAATGACCAGGGTCCTCATCAGATTGTCTCTAAAAGTTAATGACCAGGGTCCTCATCAGATTGTCTCTAAAAGTTAATGACCAGGGACCTCATCAGATTGTCTCTAAAAGTTAATGACCAGGTCCTCATCAGATTGTCTCTAAAAGTTAATGACCAGGGTCCTCATCAGATTGTCTCTAAAAGTTAATGACCAGGGTCCTCATCAGAATGTCTCTAAAAGTTAATGACCAGGGTCTTCATCAGATTGTCTCTAAAAGTTAATGACCAGGGACCTCATCAGATTGTCTCTAAAAGTTAATGATCAGGGTCTTCATCAGAATGTCTCTAAAAGTTAATGACCAGGGTCCTCATCAGATTGTCTCTAAAAGTTAATGACCAGGGTCCTCATCAGATTGTCTCTAAAAGTTAATGACCAGGGTCCTCATCAGATTGTCTCTAAAAGTTAATGACCAGGGTCCTCATCAGATTGTCTCTAAAAGTTAATGACCAGGGTCCTCATCAGATTGTCTCTAAAAGTTAATGACCAGGGTCCTCATCAGATTGTCTCTAAAAGTTAATGATCAGGGTCCTCATCAGATTGTCTCTAAAAGTTAATGACCAGGGGTCTTCATCAGATTGTCTCTAAAAGTTAATGATCAGGGTCTTCATCAGATTGTCTCTAAAAGTTAATGACTAGGGTCCTCATCAGATTGTCTCTAAAAGTTAATGATCAGGGTCCTCATCAGATTGTCTCTAAAAGTTAATGACCAGGTCCTCATCAGATTGTCTCTAAAAGTTAATGACCAGGGTCTTCATCAGATTGTCTCTAAAAGTTAATGACCAGGGTCCTCATCAGATTGTCTCTAAAAGTTAATGACCAGGGTCCTCATCAGATTGTCTCTAAAAGTTAATGACCAGGGTCCTCATCAGATTGTCTCTAAAAGTTAATGACCAGGGTCCTCATCAGATTGTCTCTAAAAGTTAATGATCAGGGTCCTCATCAGATTGTCTCTAAAAGTTAATGACCAGGGTCTTCATCAGATTGTCTCTAAAAGTTAATGATCAGGGTCTTCATCAGATTGTCTCTAAAAGTTAATGACTAGGGTCCTCATCAGATTGTCTCTAAAAGTTAATGATCAGGGTCCTCATCAGATTGTCTCTAAAAGTTAATGGCCAGGGTCTTCATCAGATTGTCTCTAAAAGTTAATGACCAGGGTCCTCATCAGATTGTCTCTAAAAGTTAATGACCAGGGTCTCATCAGATTGTCTCTAAAAGTTAATGACCAGGGTCCTCATCAGATTGTCTCTAAAAGTTAATGACCAGGGTCCTCATCAGATTGTCTCTAAAAGTTAATGACCAGGGTCCTCATCAGATTGTCTCTAAAAGTTAATGACCAGGGTCCTCATCAGATTGTCTCTAAAAGTTAATGACCAGGGTCCTCATCAGATTGTCTCTAAAAGTTAATGACCAGGGTCTTCATCAGATTGTCTCTAAAAGTTAATGACCAGGGTCCTCATCAGAATGTCTCTAAAAGTTAATGACCAGGGTCCTCATCAGATTGTCTCTAAAAGTTAATGACCAGGGTCCTCATCAGATTGTCTCTAAAAGTTAATGACCAGGGTCCTCATCAGATTGTCTCTAAAAGTTAATGACCAGGGTCCTCATCAGATTGTCTCTAAAAGTTAATGACCAGGGTCCTCATCAGATTGTCTCTAAAAGTTAATGACCAGGGTCCTCATCAGATTGTCTCTAAAAGTTAATGACCAGGGTCCTCATCAGATTGTCTCTAAAAGTTAATGACCAGGGTCCTCATCAGATTGTCTCTAAAAGTTAATGACCAGGGTCTTCATCAGATTGGTCTCTAAAAGTTAATGACCAGGGTCCTCATCAGAATGTCTCTAAAAGTTAATGACCAGGGTCCTCATCAGATTGTCTCTAAAAGTTAATGACCAGGGTCTTCATCAGATTGTCTCTAAAAGTTAATGACCAGGGTCCTCATCAGATTGTCTCTAAAAGTTAATGACCAGGGTCCTCATCAGATTGTCTCTAAAAGTTAATGACCAGGGTCCTCATCAGATTGTCTCTAAAAGTTAATGACCAGGGTCCTCATCAGATTGTCTCTAAAAGTTAATGACCAGGGTCCTCATCAGATTGTCTCTAAAAGTTAATGACCAGGGTCCTCATCAGATTGTCTCTAAAAATTAATGACCAGGGTCCTCATCAGATTGTCTCTAAAAGTTAATGACCAGGGTCCTCATCAGATTGTCTCTAAAAGTTAATGACCAGGGTCCTCATCAGATTGTCTCTAAAAGTTAATGATCAGGGTCCTCATCAGATTGTCTCTAAAAGTTAATGACCAGGGTCTTCATCAGATTGTCTCTAAAAGTTAATGACCAGGGTCCTCATCAGATTGTCTCTAAAAGTTAATGACCAGGGTCCTCATCAGATTGTCTCTAAAAGTTAATGACCAGGGTCTTCATCAGATTGTCTCTAAAAGTTAATGATCAGGGTCTTCATCAGATTGTCTCTAAAAGTTAATGATCAGGGTCCTCATCAGATTGTCTCTAAAAGTTAATGATCAGGGTCTTCATCAGAATGTCTCTAAAAGTTAATGACCAGGGTCTTCATCAGATTGTCTCTAAAAGTTAATGACCAGGGTCCTCATCAGATTGTCTCTAAAAGTTAATGACCAGGGTCCTCATCAGATTGTCTCTAAAAGTTAATGACCAGGGACCTCATCAGATTGTCTCTAAAAGTTAATGATCAGGGTCCTCATCAGATTGTCTCTAAAAGTTAATGACCAGGGTCTTCATCAGAATGTCTCTAAAAGTTAATGATCAGGGTCCTCATCAGATTGTCTCTAAAAGTTAATGACCAGGGTCCTCATCAGAATGTCTTGAAAAGTTAATGACCAGGGTCTTCATCAGATTGTCTCTAAAAGTTAATGATCAGGGTCTTCATCAGATTGTCTCTAAAAGTTAATGATCAGGGTCCTCATCAGATTGTCTCTAAAAGTTAGTGACCAGGGTCTTCATCAGAATGTCTCTAAAAGTTAGTGACCAGGGTCTTCATCAGAATGTCTCTAAAAGTTAATGACCAGGGTCTTCATCAGAATGTCTCTAAAAGTTAATGACCAGGGGTCTTCATCAGAATGTCTCTAAAAGTTAGTGACCAGGGTCTTCATCAGAATGTCTCTAAAAGTTAATGACCAGGGTCCTCATCAGAATGTCTCTAAAAGTTAATGACCAGGGTCCTCATCAGATTGTCTCTAAAAGTTAATGACCAGGGTCTTCATCAGATTGTCTCTAAAAGTTAATGACCAGGGTCTTCATCAGATTGTCTCTAAAAGTTAATGATCAGGGTCCTCATCAGATTGTCTCTAAAAGTTAATGACCAGGGTCTTCATCAGAATGTCTCTAAAAGTTAATGACCAGGGTCCTCATCAGATTGTCTCTAAAAGTTAATGACCAGGGTCTTCATCAGAATGTCTCTAAAAGTTAGTGACCAGGGTCTTCATCAGAATGTCTCTAAAAGTTAATGACCAGGGTCTTCATCAGAATGTCTCTAAAAGTTAATGACCAGGGTCTTCATCAGAATGTCTCTAAAAGTTAGTGACCAGGGTCTTCATCAGAATGTCTCTAAAAGTTAATGATCAGGGTCCTCATCAGATTGTCTCTAAAAGTTAGTGACCAGGGTCTTCATCAGAATGTCTCTAAAAGTTAGTGACCAGGGTCTTCATCAGAATGTCTCTAAAAGTTAATGACCAGGGTCTTCATCAGAATGTCTCTAAAAGTTAATGACCAGGGTCTTCATCAGAATGTCTCTAAAAGTTAGTGACCAGGGTCTTCATCAGAATGTCTCTAAAAGTTAATGACCAGGGTCCTCATCAGAATGTCTCTAAAAGTTAATGACCAGGGTCCTCATCAGATTGTCTCTAAAAGTTAATGACCAGGGTCTTCATCAGATTGTCTCTAAAAGTTAATGACCAGGGTCTTCATCAGATTGTCTCTAAAAGTTAATGATCAGGGTCCTCATCAGATTGTCTCTAAAAGTTAATGACCAGGGTCTTCATCAGAATGTCTCTAAAAGTTAATGACCAGGGTCCTCATCAGAATGTCTCTAAAAGTTAATGACCAGGGTCCTCATCAGATTGTCTCTAAAAGTTAATGACCAGGGTCCTCATCAGATTGTCTCTAAAAGTTAATGACCAGGGTCTTCATCAGATTGTCCCTAAAAGTTAATGATCAGGGTCCTCATCAGATTGTCTCTAAAAGTTAATGACCAGGGTCCTCATCAGATTGTCTCTAAAAGTTAATGACCAGGGTCTTCATCAGATTGTCCCTAAAAGTTAATGACCAGGGTCCTCATCAGATTGTCTCTAAAAGTTAATGACCAGGGTCTTCATCAGATTGTCTCTAAAAGTTAATGACCAGGGTCCTCATCAGATTGTCTCTAAAAGTTAATGACCAGGGTCCTCATCAGATTGTCTCTAAAAGTTAATGACCAGGGTCTTCATCAGATTGTCCCTAAAAGTTAATGACCAGGGTCTTCATCAGATTGTCTCTAAAAGTTAATGACCAGGGTCTTCATCAGAATGTCTCTAAAAGTTAATGACCAGGGTCTTCATCAGAATGTCTCTAAAAGTTAATGACCAGGGTCCTCATCAGATTGTCTCTAAAAGTTAATGACCAGGGTCCTCATCAGATTGTCTCTAAAAGTTAAAGCATCCTTATTGTTTCTGAAGATATTTGGGAGTCTGTTTAGGTGACCATCATCATCACCTCTATATCCTCATGATTGATAATGGTCAAGTTGTACAATATACAACCCCATACTATGATTGAGACAATATACAACCCCATACTATGATAGAGACAATATACAACCCCATACTATGATAGAGACAATATACAACCCCATACTATGATAGAGACAATATACAACCCGATACTATGATAGAGACAATATACAACCCCATACTATGATAGAGACAATATAAAACCCCATACTATGATAGAGACAATATACAACCCCATACTATGATAGAGACAATATACAACCCCATACTATGATAGAGACAATATACAACCCCATACTATGATAGAGACAATATACAACCCCATACTATGATAGAGACAATATACAACCCCATACTATGATAGAGACAATATAAAACCCCATACTATGATAGAGACAATATACAACCCCATACTATGATAGAGACAATATACAACCTGATACTATGATAGAGACAATATACAACCCCATACTATGATAGAGACAATATACAACCTCATACTATGATAGAGACAATATACAACCCCATACTATGATAGAGACAATATAAAACCCCATACTATGATAGAGACAATATACAACCCCATACTATGATAGAGACAATATACAACCCCATACTATGATAGAGACAATATACAACCCCATACTATGATAGAGACAATATACAACCCCATACTATGATAGAGACAATATACAACCCCATACTATGATAGAGACAATATACAACCCCATACTATGATAGAGACAATATACAACCCCATACTATGATAGAGACAATATAAAACCCCATACTATGATAGAGACAATATACAACCCCATACTATGATAGAGACAATATACAACCTGATACTATGATAGAGACAATATACAACCCCATACTATGATAGAGACAATATACAACCCCATACTATGATAGAGACAATATACAACCCCATACTATGATAGAGACAATATACAACCCCATACTATGATAGAGACAATATACAACCCCATACTATGATAGAGACAATATAAAACCCCATACTATGATAGAGACAATATACAACCCCATACTATGATAGAGACAATATACAACCTGATACTATGATAGAGACAATATACAACCCCATACTATGATAGAGACAATATACAACCCCATACTATGATAGAGACAATATAAAACCCCATACTATGATAGAGACAATATACAACCCCATACTATGATAGAGACAATATACAACCCCATACTATGATAGAGACAATATAAAACCCCATACTATGATAGAGACAATATACAACCCCATACTATGATAGAGACAATATACAACCCCATACTATGATAGAGACAATATACAACCCCATACTATGATAGAGACAATATACAACCCCATACTATGATAGAGACAATATACAACCCCATACTATGATAGAGACAATATACAACCCCATACTATGATAGAGACAATATACAACCCCATACTATGATAGAGACAATATACAACCCCATACTATGATAGAGACAATATACAACCCGATACTATGATAGAGACAATATACAACCCGATACTATGATAGAGACAATATAAAACCCCATACTATGATAGAGACAATATAAAACCCCATACTATGATAGAGACAATATAAAACCCCATACTATGATAGAGACAATATACAACCCCATACTATGATAGAGACAAAATACAACCCCATACTATGATAGAGACAATATACAACCCCATACTATGATAGAGACAATATACAACCCCATACTATGATAGAGACAATATACAACCCCATACTATGATAGAGACAATATACAACCCCATACTATGATAGAGACAATATACAACCCCATACTATGATAGAGACAATATAAAACCCCATACTATGATAGAGACAATATACAACCCCATACTATGATAGAGACAATATACAACCCCATACTATGATAGAGACAATATAAAACCCCATACTATGATAGAGACAATATACAACCCCATACTATGATAGAGACAATATACAACCCCATACTATGATAGAGACAATATACAACCCCATACTATGATAGAGACCATATACAACCCCATACTACGATAGAGACAATATACAACCCCATACTATGATAGAGACAATATACAACCCCATACTATGATAGAGACAATATTACTAGGCTTGTGTACTGTTATTTCCCTGAACCGTCTCAAACGGCCCTTTAAAAGCTCAAATGATCTCTCAACCACTTGGCGAGCAGATGAAATCACTTGATTGAATCTTTTTTGAATTTAATAAATTTGTTGGCTCCAAAAAGCTCTCCATTTTCGTTTTTTTCTGATAAGGAAGAATTTCTGAACACCCTTCCACCATGTTGAGAGTTACTCGAGTTTGCTATTTTTCGTTCAAATAATAAGATGCGTGCGCATAGAGCTGATATAACTCGAGGAACCCCCGAGAGTAGATAAATAACCTCGCCCTAAATAGCCCCATAGCCATAGACGTTTTATTTTGATTGGTTTTGTATTTTCAACTATTTTTAGTTTATTTAGAATTCAAAAAATTGTCCCCGAGGCCCCAAAGCAGTCTTGGTCCACCTTGCAAAATTTCTCTTGGAGGTCCTGAAATATGTTATCCCCAATTCCCCATGTAATAAATTTCATCGGGAACACATTTTGGGGGGATAATATTTATGTTTACACTACATGTATGTCCTTTTATTGGTCAACATGACAAAGATAAAACTTGTCACGACATAATGTTTACTATTATTATACTTCGTGTAAGTTTCTGTAGTGATATTTGATACTGTAATATTTTGGCATATTACCTGGACAAGACCACATTATTATATAATTATAATAGTCCGTCACAACATTATGTTCCGGTTCATTAAGTATTCAGCAGTGTGAATGAAATTGACCTTTGGCAATATGTATTAAAACAGTGAAGGTATTCAAAACAATACATGGACATAGCATGATGTCAATCTGTCCACACACACTGAACATATAAAGGAATATGCAACATATGTAAAGTTTCACACTGGATCTGAGATATAGGGGGCAAACCAGAACATGATCCACTAAATAATAATAATTATATTTATATTTTTAGAAATATAAAAACTTTAAACTATGTCCTTTTTCTTTTTTGTGTATGTCTCATTTATTAATCATGAATGTTTGTATTGTTAATGATGCCTCATGTGGGCCCTATGATTAGGCAATAAAATATATATTCTATATACACTCATTTCATCATGTGAATATTTTAAATAAATCGTAGTCAAAATCAGTGGTAGATTTAAAAAAAAAAGATAAAAAGAAAAAAAAAGGGGGTTTGAAGCAGTCCATGATTCCCTACCCATGCTAAGATAACGGATGCAATATCCGACTAAAAGTAAAAAAAAAAGGTAATACCTCAGCACATATATAAACATAACAAGTATATTTCACGTTTAACAAGGTCTATGTAAAATACATCCTAGAATAGAGGAATTAGCATGGATTCAGGGTTTCGTGTGACCCCCTGCCTCCCTCCCCCTCCTTGATGGACTATTAGAGCTAGAGATTTTAGTTGAATTAAGATTATCAAAATCAGGATTCCGGTGCAGCTACAACTATTAAGGTCTGGCTTTAGACACCTGTCACATGACCCCCCCCCCCCCCTGAAAAATCCTGGCTATGGACTCGTTTAGTGCATCCCTACCAAATCATACAGATATAACTGCCACCACCCTAACTATACAAGATCAATGTTTATCCCTCCATACATCCACAATAAATCACGAAAGGATACTGCCACGAGTTTCAGAGGTACATGTATGCATTTTTTATTTATTGTAAATAAATGATTCACCCACGCCGGATATTTGATCAGCTTGTGTGTGCGAGTGTAGACAAAGATGGAAGGTAATTATGGTGTAGAAATGCAATATGAAAATATATAATTAATGTACATGTATGTATATGATCAGAATATCTAACGAAGTGTGTAGTGGTGTACGAAAATAGAACACACTTGTACTAACGCCATTCAACTCACGGCAATACATTGCGAGTGTGGAAGTAGATGGAAGGTAATTATTGTGTAGAAATTAATGTACATGTATGTATATGATCAGAATATCTAACGAAGTGTGTAGTGGTGGACGAACATAGAACACACTTGTACTAACGCTATTCAACTCAAGCCAACACATATCAAGCTGTGTCCTGCTTGCTATTTCTTTTTTAGAAGCATGTTCCAATGATTCCTTTTGTCATAAAGCATCGATATCTTTGTGACATGCAAAAACGACATGAATGGCTGATCACTTACCTCAGTGCAAGTTTTTGACTTTGGTTTGACCTACTCACTACGTCTAGAGGTTAAATTAATTCTAGGTCAGCACTTGTTATTAATAGGTATAGATCAATCAAGTACCTTTAAGACGACAATTAATGAGTTTAATTAGGCTGTATAGATAATATAATCTTACCTTTTATATATATATGTAGGTTTTCAACGCGACACACAGTAGATTATAACTCACTGAATTACACACATAAAGATATCGTATATACATGTATTACAAATCATAGGGGGTCTATAAGGGTGTAATCAACATATTTTTACACCTGGCTTGTTTTAGAATTAAGATATACTCAGATGGAAACGGCATTTTTTTCCTCGATCAAAAAACATTGTAAAAAAATCTGTAATATTTTTTCCCCGCTGTTATTATAATTTTTGAACGATTAGTTAGTAACTTAATTAACACCAACATTATCATAATAATGTATCTTTTCAATTTCTGTCCGTTTCCTTTTTTCTAACATTTTTTTCTTTGAAGAATACATGTTCAATGTTTAATTTACAGAATAGGAATGAATTCACATTAATTATAAGAAGAAGAGTCCCTGGTTTGTTTCCTATTCTCTCGGCTTATAGTAACATCCCTTTTCCTATTCGTATTAACATCATGATCAGGATTAAATTGTGACGAGTTTTGACTTCAGCGTCAATCGATACAGCGATAGTGTTTCTCATACATTTCTGTCCTGGATTTTCTTGTGATTTTTCCCAGTTGTTTTACAGTTCACTAATTTAAGTCAGGTATGAACAATAATTTAGTCTACAGAGGGTAAAAGTTTTACGATAGTAACAAAAGAATCATAACCTGTTTTTCAAGTTTTGAAATTAGCGGTATCAAATAAATTCTAAATTATCTGAACTCTAGATGTTTTGTATAAAGTTGAATGGTTTCCCTGGGTCTACAGTTTCAGCTCTTGTGATTAATTTTGGCTAGTCAAATTGACTGTCTTTGGAAAGCCACAAGGTAACGTAACTATTCTTTACTTCATATTTAAACAAATGATTTTTTATTGCTTAACGGCAAGTTGCATTTTTTCCAGCTTTATGGTGACAAAAAGAAGTTGACTTTTGATGCACTCTGATTACCGGTACAATCAGATCTCTCACTTGGTTCTCTTTACTGTAGACATGTCGTGGAGTGAGTCCCCACACCGCACGGCATAACTGAGAAAAGGGGGAACACTCCTCTTTACTGTAGATATGTCGTGGAGTGAGTCCCCACACCGCACGGCATAACTGAGAAAAGGGGGAGCACTCCTCTTTACTGTAGATATGTCGTGGAGTGAGTCCCCACACCGCACGGCATAACTGAGAAAAGGGGGAACACTCCTCTTTACTGTAGATATGTCGTGGAGTGAGTCCCCACACCGCACGGCATAACTGAGAAAAGGGGGAGCACTCCTCTTTACTGTAGATATGTCGTGGAGTGAGTCCCCACACCGCACGGCATAAATGAGAAAAGGGGGAGCACTCCTCTTTACTGTAGATATGTCGTGGAGTGAGTCCCCACACCGCACGGCATAACTGAGAAAAGGGGGAGCACTCCTCTTTACTGTAGATATGTCGTGGAGTGAGTCCCTACACCGCACGGCATAACTGAGAAAAGGGGGAGCACTCCTCTTTACTGTAGATATGTCGTGGAGTGAGTCCCCACACCGCGCGGCATAACCGAGAAAAGAGGAAGCAAGAGTGAGTCTCCACACCGCGCGTCATAACTGAGAAAAGGGGGAGCAAATGAGAGATCTCATATTCAGATTGTTCATGTTGATGAGACAATGTTTACTTTACTGTTCTAGGCAGAAGTTCTTATTTAGATGTGTACAGTGCTAGCTTACTGAAACAAAAGTCCACACATAGACATGTGTACCAAAAATACAAATTTTGTCGCGACTGGTGGGGATCGAACTCACGATCTACCACACTCGAGGCGTGTTCGCTATCCATTACACCATGGAAATAGTTTACACTATATGTTTTTCCTTTTTACGTAGAATTCTAGTTCCTTATACAGTTAAATGTTGTCTGTAGTAGGATGAGGTCGGAGTGATTAAGTAACGTATTTTACACATTCATAGGGAGGGGATGGGGTTTGTACGTACGACCACTCTCTCTAGGAAACCAAGTACTAGTGGGTTGAACTGTGATAATTTAATTCGAGATTATAGCTGAATTACGACAATCCCGATTTCTGTGGAACTAGAATTATATTAAAGTCCGAATGTTTACCCCTGCTGCAAGACCATGTCGCGTGGCGAGTTTATCCCCCCCCCCCCCCAAAAAAAAAACCACACACAACGCCGAAAAATCCTGACTACGAACCTGTCATAGTATGTAATGTTCGCATGCCATATTTCCATAAACAATCTTATATATTTTTTATTTCAAAGTTTAGTGTTATTATGCTCCCGATGATGAAATATTACAATTTCAATTTTTTCAGTCATGTCATTTTATTTTCATCAGTAAAATAAGGAAAAAAAATAAGCACTTTTCATCTACATTTTTGTTACAATAAGGTGGAGTTAATCTTATCTTTTCTATTTGTTAAATTAATTGTTTTACATTTATTTACAAAAAAAATCCCGCAACTCTGGATTAGTTTTCACTTAAAATTATAAATATCCCACTGGTAGCCTCTTTGTAATTCAAACGACTTGTTTTTACCTGTGTACACATTTCACAACAGTGCTACCTGTAAATGAAATATACACACGATCACACATTACAAAATGTCAAGTACTGTATTGTCAATTTTAACTACCACGAAGTCCACTTATTATTTAATCTCCCTGGTAATCTTACATTCACTGTGGCAGGGGACAAATTTTTTCGGGGGTTGATCTTTGACTTGAATTATATTTAGCAACATCAATTTTACCTGAGCAGGATTAATGTACCAGTTGATGTAGGTAATTAAGTATACCTTTGATATAAATCATTGTCACTTTGTGTCAACATTTTCATATTTCAATCAAATTCTTCTCCAAAACCACGTGACCAAACCAAATTTGACTTAAAAGTTTGCAACTGCTCAAGCTAGCTTCAGGAAAGGATATTCAACCACAGGCACTTGTTTCATTCAAAATATATATATATTTTGAATGAAACAAGTGCCTGTGTATTCAACTACAGACAATATGTTTTGCTTACACTGCTAATTGACATATATTTGTAGTTTGGGAAAAAAAACATATTGCACATTTATTGACTTTAAAAAGGCGTTTGATACGGTTTGGAGGTTGGGGTTATGGCGAAAACTGAAGAAAAATAATGTTTGTGGGAAAGTTTTAAAAGTGATATTAAATATGTATAATAGAATTAAATCGTGCCTAGAGCAAAATAATGATATTTCAGGTGTTTTTTTTACACGTGATATTGGTTCCGTCAATAAGAAAATTTATCTTCTTTCCTATTCTCGAATTTCCTTGCAGATTTTGAAGGTTTTCTGCTACAAAACCAAATCAAGTCTTGAAAATATTAGCAATCCATGTCCGGAAGAGCTAAGAATTTGTGTACTAAAGCACAACCGATTTACAAAACTCGTTAGATGTTTTTGAAAGTTATTTTTCGCAGTGGAAACTCTGTAAATGTTGGAAAAAAATGTGTTGTCAGTCAGAAATAACTAGTTCTAATAATAAAACCCTAAATGCTCGCTTACTTGCCGAGACACAAGTTTGTCACAGGAGCTACATTATTGCAGCTAGAAATAACTCGACAAACTTTATGGTATATGGAGAAACAGGTAGATACTCTATTTATATCAATACGAAATTAAGGATTTTATATTTTTGGAATATAGTTACGGTTATGATTATGGTGTTTAACGCCACTTTCAACAATATTTCAGTTATATCGTGGCACTCAGTTTTATTGATGGAGGATACCGGAGAAAACCACCAACCTGCCGTAAGTCACTGACAAACTTTATCACATAATGTTGTATAGAGTACCAGGAGAAAACCACCGACCTGCCGTAAGTCACTGACAAACTTTATCACATAATGTTGTATAGAGTACCAGGAGAAAACCACCGACCTGCCGTAAGTCACTGACAAACTTTATCACATAATGTTGTATAGAGTACCAGGAGAAAACCACCAACCTGCCGTAAGTCACTGACAAACTTTATCACATAATGTATAGAGTACCAGGAGAAAACCACCGACCTGCCGTAAGTCACTGACAAACTTTATCACATAATGTTGTATAAGAGTACCAAGGGAAAACCACCGACCTGCCGTAAGTCACTGACAAACTTTATCACATAATGTTGTATCGAGTACACTTCACCATGAACGGGGGTAGAACTTACAACTTTAGTGGTGATAGTCACTGATTGCACAGGTACAGACCTGTTTACCCCAATTAACACTAAAGAATAGTATTTGCTCCAGCTCAGCGTAGTTTGGCAATGTTGAGAGTAGTTTTCGGAAATTGAAAACAATGGTTTCCGATTCATGAGCTGGTGCCATAATGGCATATACACACAGTATATACATACCAAATATCTACCTTAGTTACATTATCTACTGAAGATGGGGGCCCGGGTGGCTCAATGAGTTAGGTCATACAGTACAGAAATGGACATACCGTGATCAAGGTCATGTCTAGGAGAGTGATGGGGATTAAAATTTTAAATTCATGTCGGTGATCAGGGGGCAATAAAACACCAGGTGTTAATCTTGTAATCAAGTGTGTCGTTTTGCAGGTAAACTAGTCGGATAAGATGTACAGGTGAAATTACGTTTTTATATCGCCTATTTTTTTTTCAGGTACTTTCTCGGATTCCCCTCAGAATTTAAAAAAAAACATTTTTTATTTCTTTCCTCAAAACGTAAAACATCCTTGAACGTAACCCGGGAATGAAATCCCGAGATCGAGAAAATAGCACGAGAACGGAGAGTTCATTTGAATTGATGAATAAAATGTAAATAATAAATGATTATTCAACTTCAATTCAGTGTAATCATGGGTTGTGCAAATTTGTTTCAAAGATTTTTAACCATGGCTGTGTTTGCGTATCTACACCTAGTATTTTATTGACACGCGTACACGTGACCTGGCTTGTGCACAAATGAAGTTTCATAAACACATGCGCGATATGCGTGATTTGTTACGTTTTAAAACGTATTTCCAGTTCAATGTTACATTTTAGTTCAATAATATTTTTTATACGTTCAGTATTTTTTTTTATTTTAATCTTCATAGAAAACCCAGTTAAAACCCTTTTCGTTGTAGAAATACGTACTAAATAATTTGTATACGGTCATTGAAGAATTTGATTAAAAATTAACGAAACAAATATTTATAAACAGATCGTTCAAAGAAGTACTACATGTCCAAAAGTCACTAAATTTACGGAAATTTTTTGGAAATTAGCGGCTAATCTGCAGAAAGTTTAGAAACGTGAAAGGAAATAAGAAATTAACCTTTATCATGATTTTACCCCTACAAATGTTTGACCATTACACAGTATCTGACCAAAATCAAATGTCACCAGTTTATTTATTTATTTATTTATTTATTTATTTATTTATTTATTTATTTATTCAAATTCAAATCTTAATTGGCTTTCAACCCAATAGATTTGTGACTAAATACAGCAAAAAAAAAGTTTATGGAACAAATTAAAAGCATGCTCTTCGTTTTCCGCTTTTTGTTCATTTTGTAGCCATTAACCTACGTAAATTTGGATTGTTATAGGTTTTTGTTTGCAATTTTAAAGAAAATTATTTTCATCTATAGCGGAATTACGTAACAAGCCAAGTGTGTAAAACAGTTTACTTGAATTGTTAATTTTTTTCAATACGAGAGGTAAAAGTCCAAAACACAAAATAAACCAATAATCAATTTTAAGTCTGCTCTTTACCAACTATTAAACACTACAAAACCCGCGCTTGCAAAGTCCGTGCTTCAAAAACCCGCGCCTGCGGTTTAACTTATAAAAAAAAAATACATTTATGAAGTAGCCCGTATTTACGAATAATTCAATACATACTGAATTCAACCCAACGGAAGAAAAAAAATGAGAAATTAAAATTAAACAAGATAAAGTTCAGTTGTGGTTTCAACAAAATTCTTGATATAGAACTCGAGGTCATAAAGTAGAACTTTCTAAAATAAACGAAAACGATAAAAAGACACACATTCTTTGGCAATGAAAAGCAACAAACAGTCAAATATTAACAACAAGAGGATACAAAATTAATTGTCAAAAATACATCCTTCAGTAGCAATAATTACGGCTTACGATATTAAAAGTCAACAGGTAACGCTAATCTCTTAATTGGCAGTAAAATATCAATCGGCGCACAGGTGACCGAGAGCCATAAAATTTAATCCCCACCACCTTGTGTTATGGTTCTTTTTAGGTCTATCACAATGGGTTTATGTCCGTGATGAATGTCTAAAGGATTAAAAATTATGTCTCTCGGAGTGATCAATCACGGTATGTCCCTTTCTGTACAAACGAATTTTGAAAAAACGATGTTTGTTCAAGCGTAGCATAGTCAGGTTCAACCGTAGGGCGTAATTTACTGTAAAAAAACGTAGTAAATACGGCGAAAACATAGTAGTAAACAGGTCTGCCTGAGGTAGTTGTAAATCCAAGACTATGAAATTGGTATTTGCTTCTTCTCCGCTAAGCACCATCTTTAAGGAGTAAAGACAGGTTGGAATCGGGATAAATGTCAACCAAGCGTGTTGGTCTAGTACAAAGAGGATAGCATCATTTCATTGAATGTAACTTGTTCTCGTCATGCATGATATAGTTGAAAAAAATGTTCATTTGACATAACAACCACCCAGTCACTTGATTGTCACATGTAACATTAACAATAAATAATGGGTATGTTTGTCAGGAGTGTTTACCTTGTATAGGACTATCCATTACCACTTATGACAAATACATACTCATTAGGATCCATTACAGAAGTTACAGTCAGTTGTATTATACATGCAAACAGTGTGGTATTCTCCAAATACGAAATACTCATTTGAGTCCCCTCCTCCTCAGCGAGTCCCCACTTCCCGGTCCACACAGTAAACTAGCCCTTATCCCGCTCCACTTCTAAAGCTTACCCCTTCCCCTCCTACGCCTCTCTACCTCCTAATCCGGAAAAAAGACAGACAATTTATGATAAAATTTATAGAATCAAAACTGTAGCTGGTCCCTTTTGGGGAAAAGTCTGGGTCCTCCTCTGATGTACATGTATGCTAGTTGGGTATTTACTGGACTATGATCATTCTGTCAATACAGAATTATAATATTCTAGTTGATGGAGATTATTTAAGGGACCGACCATTTAACTTGAAAGGGGGGGGGGGGGGGGGTTATGGTTTTTTGTTTCGCTCAGAAATTTTCTTTCGGACAACACAAGAGTTAGAATATTTTTTTTTGTCGCGCAAAGCGCGAATTTTTTTTCCCAATTTTTTACATTAGGTTATATGACAAAAACTCTGAATCAGATTATTTTTTTTTCCTCCACCAAAATCAGAATATTTTTTTCAGCAACATTGGGAATCAGAATATTTTTTTAGAAAAAAACCATAACCCCCCCCCTTCAAGTTAAATGGTCGTTCCCTAATCCACTTTATATCAATGCTTTAATTGTGCTTTGTTGATTTACTATAAATCAGACTTGTCTATAGGACATTAGCTGTAAACCATATTAAATCAATATCTCTAAGACAAAACCTTCTCTACCAAATCTAGATCGATTCTGTCCATACAATGCAGAATACAACTTATAATTAAAAAAATCATTACATAATATAATATATATATCTCCTTCATACAATCGTGAGAGATAATATAAAACATTACACTTCTGTGAAGTGTCCAATCCCTTTTGGACCCCAGACTTTAACATACAAAGTCAATGGAGAGACAAGGTGACGGAATAACCTAAGGCCTGTTAAACAAAGGTGACCTTCATAGGTACATGCGTACATGTGTCAGAAACACACGGTTAACATTGTTATAAGGTAAGGAATTTAATATTGCTAAAAAATAATAATAATATCTTACTTTTAATCGTAAAACAAAAAGCTTTGGATGTCTATCGATGTTACTTGGTTAGCCACTAATAATATTTTTTATAATTAAAATACAATTAATCATCGAATTAGGATATATCTTTAATAAATGCACGAAATTAAATGCATGAATCAGAAAGGACACTAGCAAGCTTAAAGATGATAATACCATATATGTTAATAGAGTGAGGTTTATTTCTGTGAAGTACAATATTTGTTCAAGGAGGTGTGTGAGTGATTGTTGTTTAACGCCAACTCAGCTATTTTTCAGCTATATGATGGCGAGAACAAGTTAATGTTCAATGAGTTGGAGATGAGGTCTGTTTTGTTCTATACCAACACGCTTAGTTCGGGTTTTATAGTGCTAGCTCACTGTCCGCGGATAGCCATGCCGCCCCACTCGGACACATTATCCTGATTCCGAGCCAACCAGTCTTTGCTCTTTCTCCTGAATGCTACGTGCTTCTTCTTCTTCTTTGGTTACGGAAAACCATCAACGTACTGATGTTTACAATACAATAAGCTTTATTTAAAGTTTGATGTTTTCCGACTTTAAATAAAGCTTATTGTATTGTATTTTATTGTTTACTTTCCGGCGCATGCCTGGTAAAATGTTTTCAAATTTATAAAAAATTTCGGAACATAGTAAATTTGTTTGATACAATTGTTATTTATTTTTTATTTTATATTATCAGTTTTTACAATTTTTCTTTTAATTTTGGATTTTACAATTTTTTATTTTTACAGTTATTAAGATAAAAACATGATTTCTGTTTATTTTATTCTGTGTGGATAAGTATCAAGGAGCACATCGTGAGTGAGTGTACCCTTGAAGGATTCTGTAGTGGTATTTTTGGTTATGTCGGGGGATAATTTGTTCCAGTCATTAATGGTTTGACAAAAGAAAGAAAATGTATACCTGTCTTTAGGGACCGACCATTTAACTTGCAGGGGGGGTTATGGTTTTTTCGGACAATGCGAGTTAGAATATTTTTTCCCCCAGAATTTAACATTAGGTTATGACAAAAACATAACCCCCCCCCCCCCCCCCTTTCAAGTTAAATGGTCGTTCCCTTATTGCATTGGATTTGTCTGTAGGAGTCTTTCCGGGAAGATCTTGTCGTAGACTGTCTGAAGTAATATATTTTGTGTAGGGATGGCGATATTTTCATTTATTACTTTGTGAAACATTATGAGCCTAGTTCTTAGTCGGCGTTCTTGAAGAGTTTGCCAATTCATGGTGTTTAACATCTCAGACACACTGCTGGTGTTATGATGTCTGTTGCATGTATACCTGGCTGCCCATCGCTGTACCCTTTCTACCGAGTTTATGTTTTCGTTTGTGTGAGGATCCCAAACAGTGCAGCAGTATTCTAATTTGGGTCTTATTAGGGTTTGATAGGCTCGTTCTTTTATTGTTTGTGATTGTACTTTTAGCTTTCTTCTGGTAAAACATAATGATTTGTTTGCTTTGGCGGCAGTTTGTTGAATATGGGTGTTCTATTTTAGGTCTGTTGAGATTGTGACACCTAGATATTTTGCGTGTTGAACAGATTCTAATATATGGCCATGCATGTTGTAGTAAAAGTGGATTGGATTTCTCGTGGTTGTTATATTCATGATGTTACACTTGTCTGGGTGAAATGACATGAGCCAGTATTGTTCCCATTTGATAGCAGCTTCGAGATCTTCTTGGAGCTTGAGGCAATCGCTTTGTGATTTGATTTGTCGATAGATCATACTGTCATCTGCAAAAAGTCGGATACGGCTATGTTTGATGTCTTCAGGAAGGTCGTTAATGTAAATTAGAAAAAGTATTGGTCCAAGAACTGTACCCTGTGGGACACCGGATGTGACTGGTATTTTTGATGATGTCATATTTTCTAAAAGTACTGTTTGAGTTCTGTTTGAGAGAAAAGATTTAACCCAGTTTATGATTTGTTCTGATATGCCAGTCTTTCATTTTGTACAGTAGTCTTTTGTGTGGTACCTTGTCGAAAGCTTTTGCAAAGTCCATTATTATTAAATCTGTTTGTATATTTTTGTCATTGTTTTGTGATAATTCAAGTATTAAAGAAATTATTTGTGACTCACATGATCGTTTTGCCCTAAATCCATGCTGTAATTCATAAAGTATGTTGTTGGTTTCTAGATGTTGCATCATGTTGCTGGCAAAAATATGTTCGAGTAATTTGCAAGCTATGCATGTTTTGGATATAGGTCTGTAGTTACTTGGGTTGTGTTTATCTCCTTTTTTGAGTACAGGCGTGACATTTGCGTGGTTCCAGACAGATGGTACTTTGCCAGTTTCCAATGATTTGGTGAATAATAAAGTGAGGATGTCTGTACATATAGCAATATTTTCTTTCAGTACTCTGCCTGCGATGGTGTCAGGACCAGTAGCTTTACTAGGATTTATGTTTTTGATGAGTTTATAAACACCATCCCTAGAGATTTTTATGGCTTCCATTGTGGAATGAGTACTAGGACCTTTATCTGGATTTTTAGTGTTTGCTTCAGATGTAAAAGCAGACTGAAATTGTTTGTTTAGTATATTTGCTTTCTCAGATGGATTTGAGTGTAGGGTACCTTCACTTCTTAGAGGAGCTATGCCGGTGTTTTCATTTTTCTGGCTTTTTATGTGAGAATAAAGTTTTTTGGGTGTATTTTTGAAGCTTGGTTGATCTGGTTTATTTATTTCAATATCAAAAATCATGTTTTCTATATATCGCCAGTATGAGTTTCTCATTTCGTTCTGGAGCTTGGTTTTAGTTTTCTGATATTGTTCTTTATACTTGGGATTTCGTTTTTTCTTTTTATATAATTTGTTTTTCTTGTTAATTAACTTTTTTAGTTGGTTATTTACCCAAGGTAATCTTGATTTGTTGCCAATGCTTTTTGTTGGAATGTGCTTATGGATAGTCTCTTGGACATTGGTTTTGAAAATGTTCCATAATTCGTCTAGACTCATTTTATCCTGATTTTTTTTTAGTTGTTTGTAAGTTTCAGTGAGGTCTTTTTCTATTTGATCCCATTGTACCTTTTTATAGTTTAACACTTTGTGAGCTTGTTGTTTATTTTGCGGCAGGGCTAGTTTATTTCACTGTAAACTATATCACGATCACTCGCACCGATTGGTGGTAATGTTTCAACTCTATTGACAAATGATGGGTTTGTCATACACAAAAGATCTAGTGTTGTGTTTTTTCGGGTGTTCTTGTTTATGACTTGTGCTAGGTTGTTGTCATGTAATATATCGAGGAGTTGTTGGTGTAGTGAAGCTTCATGTGTGTTAGGTATGACTGCTGGTGTATTCCAGTCTATGTGACCAAGGTTGAAATCGCCACTTACCAGATGTTTGAATTTGTTTTCTTACATAAAACTCTATTCAGTGAGATACCAAGTTGTTCTAATGATTCACCTTTATCGGATGGTGGTCGATAGTATGTGCAAAGGTAAAGTGATTTGTTGCCTTCATATGATATTTTTGCCCACACATTTTCGCAGCTTGTATCAAGGTCTAAATCGGTACCAGCTTTTGTGATTTGTGTGGATGTCAGCTGGTTTGAGATGGCCAGTAATACTCCCCCATAGCCATCCTTTCTATTTTTTGTATAAATGTTGTATTTAGAGGATGGGATGTATTCATATGGAGAGATGTCATTTGAGAGCCATGTCTCGGCACCAAATATTATGCTGGGTTTACAAGATTCAATGATAAGTTCTACTTCAGGTTTTTTGTTCTTTATCGACTGAAAATTTATTGTAAGCACTCTTAGTGGTTCAGAGTTTTTTGACGTGTAGGTTTCCTTTTTATTTTTACCTTGCTTTTTCTTGGTTGTCGATGATGACTGTGTTTGATTTTTCTGGATTGGCGATGATATGTATGTTGGTAATCCAATATTATCAGTGCTTTCATTTTCAGAATCATTGCTTATTTCTAATTCTGAGTAGGTATTCGATAATTCAGGTATAGTACTATTGAAAAAAGTTGTGGAGAAGTTTGGCATACCACAGTTTGTACAGTTCCATGAGAGATTGCTTTTATCTAGTATTTCATACATTTTCTCGTCGATACCTTGGCAATTTATGTGGTACCACTGATCACAACTGTCACAACATACCACTTTTTGTTTCCAAGTGCAAGTTTTGTTGCAGGATCCACAGGGGTATTTAGGTGAACCAGGGTTTGGTTCAGGTGCATATGAATTTGTTAGGAGAATGCTACATAAGTATGTCAATACCAGTCTATCATATTTGATAGTTTTGGTTTTTCTTGTCTGCACCATCATGGATGTTGTGGAGATGCTTGACTTGTACGTATCTTGGTTTGCAATTGTTACTAACCAAGACCTATCTGGTACCTCTTTATTTTCTTTGATGTTTTTATTTGGACCTACAGTTTTGCAGTTGACAATAAAATCTAACTGGACACAATTTGCCAAAAATAGTGTGAGAATGGTGGTTGTGAGTACGGTTTTTATCGTGTTCATGGTGTATGAGACAGTAGTAATAAAATGGAAAATAGCAGGTAGTTAATACAGATAGACTTACAATTAGATCTTCGTCCCTTGGGCGACACAATGGTACAAGGTAACTGTTTCGATTGGCCTTGTTGTTTTGATAGGTTTGTAAGATTTGTTTACTTCCGGTTATCAGATTTGGCGGCGATAATTATCAGTTTGAAAAATATTACAAATATCGGATTTTTTTTTTTATGATTACAATGAAAGAGAATACGTATGTGTGGTAGTGTCAATACAAGATGTCTACAAAGTATTGCTTCTAAATGTTCAGTATATCAAACCAATTTCAACTTTTTTGATCAAACCAAAATCATGTCAACTTCCTGTTCCAGGCATGCGCAGTAGCTTAGCGGAGAAACAACAAATACCAATCTTAGTCTTTGGTTTGACCCGATTGGGGCTCGAATCCACGATCTATCACACTCGAGGCGAGCCCGCGAACCATTACACCACCGACGCGGTCTATTTTCCCAAATTGCTCTTTTTTTTTCTTTGGTATGTTTAAAGATTTCTCGTCCTTCGAACACTTACGTTAATTATGTTTTAATCTACTAAGACAATTATGTGATAAATAAATAAAATTAGTCCATGTTAATTTGATTTAAATAAAAAAATCATTGGAAAAAAGAAACTAAACATAAGACCCTCTTATCAGATAACTCGTAAAATAATAGTCACACAATCCAAAGACACTAACAAGTGGAGCGCCTTGCGACTGTTTAATTCAATTGGTACGCCGTTATAGCATCGGGCGCATGTATATTTGCGCGCATTTGGGGATTTAAAAAATGTCACAATTGCCTGGATGTTTATATAAAATGTAAAAGCCGTTAAACTAGATTATTTTGAAAGGTCATAAACTCCAATGTCGTATATACTTGTCAACTCTATAAATAATACTTAACTGCCATTTTGACTACTTAAGTTTTTTTCAGATTTTTGTGTATTTCCTTCCTGCCCATTGCTTATGTTATATTCAGGATAATATGAAGCAGCCGGCCGCAATACTGGTATTATATTCATATTGACACAACGTCTAGTGCATACAAAGATTAGAGCAGTAAAAATAAACCATTTCAACATTTTAACAGCGTTAATTATTAAATATATATGACGTAATTGTCCATACGATTACGTCACACCATAGATAATATACAATTACCTAACTTTTCGAGGGGAGACAAACCGTCGAGTCACACTCCAACAAGGGTGGAGTCCGGCAAGCCGTCGGGTCACACTCCAACAAGGGTGATAATTGGTATATTATATCGAATATTTTTGCATCAGACACCAAGTAATAGAATACTTGCGGCTTTGCGAAAATATTCGATATAATATATAAAATTTCTTCTTCGCCTACAGCGACGAACCTGTCGCTGGACGCCATGTTTGTTGTCTGCTGAATCAAGGGAAGTAACTATAATTGGAAACACGTGAGGCTCACGTGGGAATTTCCTTTGGATTTCCTCGCAATCGGTGGACCTTACTATGAGACCTTACGATTAGCGTTTGACCTAACGAATGGATAAATATCACGTGACAGTGTTTTATCAAATCAGATTCAAGATATAAGTATATAATATAACCTATATTCAACTGGTCTTGCAGTAATCCTTAAAATAAACCATTACTGAGGCAAACACAGGGTAAATTTTAATATAATACAAATAACGTAGACCCCCCCCCCCATATCCTTATTTTCGATTCAACGCGATATTAACAAAAAAAAACAACCTTGAAAGGACCCCTGGTCTGATAGCTATAGCTGTGATATATAACCCCAGGATATTGTAAAAACGGACACAAACTGTTTGTTTTAAAGAAATATCCCACGTTAGACTGTATGTTGTATAATATAACAAGACATGAAACATAATTAATTTGTGACACACAGGGACAATGAAGAGGAGAGGTCAGTCGACATTTACATGTTTCACTTGTCTGTTTATTTTGGATTTTTTTTTACATGAAGTGTATATCAAATATAGAATTATATGTTTAGTTATTTTTTATAATCTCATATAAAATACATTGTTGTAGTACATATGTACAATAGGCTATTATTTAAGAGGTATTTATTATTTCAGTTTTAATCAAAATTTTCCTTTTTGTTCATGAAAACAAAATTAGCTGAAAACTGCACCAAAGACAAAAGTGAACGAAAACCACACGGAGTATATTTACTGTAATTTCAAGATGCACATTTCATTGATTTTAGATTTAATAAAAAAAAATAGTATAATAATCTTCATTTTGCAGAAAATACCGTTGCCATGACATCGAAAATGTTGCCTGTATTATTGCTAGTTGTCTTCGTGTCAATGTGCCAAGCTAAAAATGGTAAGATTTAATTAATATTATCTTCATCTACATTCTTTAATCGATATTAATTAGTTATTTTCCCATTAAATCCACTTAAACAAGATAATGATGATATTATTTCTTTCCTGGTTACACTTTAATATAACCACCATCTGCCTGTTCCTAGACTGGATATTGTGTTTATCGGTCATCAACTTAAACCACACATTACAAATCTTCTATATCCGAACTAAGTACATGCCAAATTATTAACTATCCGTGTGAAGCAAAAATGAGTACAATGTTGAAAATAGGTTTGGTTATTTTTATGGTGTTTAACGCCACTTTCAACAATATTTCAGTTGTATCGTGGCGGTCAGTTTTATTGGTGGAGGAAACCGGAGGACCCGGAGAAGCCCTGACCTGTCGCAAGTCATTGACAAACTTGATCACATAATGTTGTACACCTCGCCCTGATCGAGATTCGAACTCACAACATCAGTGGTGATATTGTTGGTATTGAATTTATTGAATAAAGTTGAAAAGTTGAAGAAAAAATAATTTAGTTGATTAAAAGAGTTATACTAAGTTAATGTCAAGTCTGCAGTTTTTAGGTAATTGGTGACCAGAAAAGTAATTAAGATTTTCTGTTGAAATTGTACATTAAAAATGTTTTATATTAAATGTGTCACCATTGTTTCTCAATAGTACAATGTCTTTGTAGTAAACTTGGGTTCATCTTCAACTGCATGTGGCACTCAAATGATTCTAGCCAAGAACGAACAACTCAATGTTTACTCCACGGGAGGAGCTCCTAATGGCTATTGTAGTGTATTAATACATGCTATGAATGAGGTGACCAGCGACTGTCCATACACAGCATTCTGTGTAACTGTTGTACAGAATTCAATGAATCAATGTTCGGCTAAAGTCTTCCTGACGGGAACTTCTTTTGATGTCACTGGGTCCAATTCTAAGGTACGTATGTATGAATATAGGCCCACCTACAACCTCATGGTGTTACAGGGGATAACATAACCAAAAGTTAATTGCCAACACAGTTTTACAAATAATGTAAAAAAAAATAATCACATATTTAAATTTCACAACCTGTATTCCTATTGTAGTATTGTTCTCCAGTACTTTACAAATGAAGTATGAAAAACTATTGGTAATTACCATGGAACCTGTCTAAACCGGCTTTCATGTCTCTGGCATATTTATAAATGACTTCTCACGACGTTCATTTTCCATATTGTGAACTTCTGTAATTTTGTGAATGTCCATTTCACAGGCACTAGAACTTATAACAAAGAAAATACATCTTAGATAATACAAACACTAATGATTGATCATTGAAACTATATGTACATACAACTACCACAATATAATTAAAATAGTGTTCAAATATTGTCTGTCGCCACGACATAACCCTTCAATGTGTATAGCAGTGGAAATGTAACTCTAAGAAAAAAACTAAACAGACCGCCAAGAGCTACGATTTCTCAGCTACCAGTGTCTATTGATTAAATTTTATTTCTCGTATTTAATGACCCATACCTTTTTTCCAGGAAGTCAGCTGTTACTCCAGTACCTATGGTGCCTGGTGCACACAGTCTAATTCACTGGAGATCTCTGTATTAGAAGACCCTAAACCAACTAGAAGTGGTTACGGATTTAACCTGACTGTCTTGACTGAGTGTAGAGACCAACCACCTGTAGAATTTACACCAGAAACTAGCAATAGTAAGTAATCATTTGATGTTGAGAGGGATGTCATCTTGTCTTGTAGTAGCCCTAATAAAACGTGTATACAGTACAAAGGGAGATAACTCAAGATTTGTTATGGTCATGTCACTCATTTTTTTCTTTAGATTTCTTGAGCAAGTTTATTAGAGAGTGATATGCGCTATACACTTATGTATCATATACACAGAGAGGACTGGCGAATTAATGGAAGGGAGATAACAAAAAATAAACAAAAAGGATAAGATGTTTTATGATTATCTCCCTTAGGTAATTCTAAGTATATTGATGCACAAGATTTATTATTAATGAAGTTTTTATTATACATTTTTGTATTTTTTTAAGAGTATGATTCATTTACATACGTCTGTTCTTTAAATTTCAGGTAAAAAAATAGAAGAAATAGAAGCAGAAATAAGTCAGAACAGAATGGTAGGTGTAGTTGTAGGTGTATGTTTAGCTTGTATGTTTTTAGTTATTCTATTTATATCCTACAACTATTATAAAAACAAACCAACATACAGACAACAGAGAGATACGTAGATATGTACTTAACTATGTAACAAACAATAGTGTGAGTCAGCAGGGAGCAATCATTTGATACATAGATATGTACTTAACCATGTAGCAAACAATAGTGTGACTCAGCAGGGAGCAATCATTTGATACATAGATATGTACTTAACCATGTAACAAACAATAGTGTGAGTCAGCAGGGAGCAATCATTTGATACATAGATATGTACTTAACCATGTAACAAACAATAGTGTGAGTCAGCAGGGAGCAATCATTTGATACATAGATATGTACTTAACCATGTAACAAACAATAGTGTGAGTCAGTAGGGAGCAATCATTTGATACATAGATATGTACTTAACTATGTAACAAACAATAGTGTGAGTCAGCAGGGAGCAATCATTTGATACATAGATATGTACTTAACTATGTAACAAACAATAGTGTGAGTCAGCTGGGAGCAATCATTTGATACATAGATATGTACTTAACTATGTAACAAACAATAGTGTGAGTCAGCAGGGAGCAATCATTTGATACATAGATATGTACTTAACTATGTAACACACAATAGTGTGAGTCAGCAGGGAGCAATCATTTGATACATAGATATGTACTTAACCATGTAGCAACCAATAGTGTGAGTCAGCAGGGAGCAATCATTTGATACATAGATATGTACTTAATTATGTAACAAACAATAGTGTGATTCAGAAGGGAGCAATCATTTGATACATAGATATCTACTTAATTATGTAACAAACAATAATGTGATTCAGAAGGGAGCAATCATTTGTTGTGTGTTGGCAGATTTTATCAGTAAAAAGATATATATGCAGATTTGGACTATGTACTTTTTCTAGTTGAGAATTTTATTTACTAATTATTTCATTTCTTTGCATCAGCATATCTTGTCACAACACCACTTGCTGTGTCAACATATCTTGTCACAACACCACTTGCTGTGTCAGCATATCTTGTCACAACACCACTTGCTGTGTCAGCATATCTTGTCACAACACTTGCTGTGTCAGCATATCTTGTCACAACACCACTTGCTGTGTCAGCATATCTTGTCACAACACTTGCTGTGTCAGCATATCTTGTCACAACACTTGCTGTGTCAGCATATCTTGTCACAACACTTGCTGTGTCAGCATATCTTGTCACAACACTTACTGTGTCAGCATATCTTGTCACAACACTTGCTGTGTCAGTATATCTTGTCACAACACTTGCTGCCCTTGCTAATGTTTAAATTGTTCATCATTCATATTCTTTTAATTTCTTCCAGTCCCCACTGTCAAATCAAATGATTGCTCCCTAAAAAGGGGCATTATGTGTATGTGACAGCTTCTAGACAATCCAATGCCATACACTATCACTGATTATTTCATACTTATTATGTTTTTTTTGTAAATGTGGCAAAAAGTAAAATTTTAAAATATTTGATCACTTTTAAAATGTATTAACAAAAACTACAAAATATATTATAAAATCACTAAGCTCATCATTTCTTTTTTTTAAATTGTAAATATTTTACACAACTTGACAAGATACCAGAAGTGAAAATTAAATTATTTGATTAAGCTCTACTGTTAAAACTAAACCTTCAAGGACAGTGTTATTATATATAGACTACACAAGAAAGCCATCATTATACTAATATCATTTTGACATATCTTGCACCGCTCGGATCAATTTTTTTAAGTGCACCCCCCCCTAACTTGAAATTCTGGATTCGCCCCTGTATAGTTGTCTGTTTGTATGAGATTATTATAATATTCAAATGTTTTGTGCACATTATTTTATAACTGAATCATTGAATCTCCAGGGATTTAAATTCCAATCAATATTTAAATAAAAGAAACATTTAAGATTCAAGTTAAAATGTCACCACTGTCAGTAAAAGTTAGAAGGTTGTTATAATGAGATGTCTTATAATACAATAGACAGTTATATATAATGTTAATTCTGTATCAGGGCCATCTTAACAGCATTATAGGCCCCCAGGCAAAACAGTGCACTGGGGCCCCTAACTAAATAACCACTCACAGGAATAAAAATGTAAATGGTTGATAAATTTAAACATATATTTATTGTATTGATATTTTCAATAAACTCAGTGTTTAAACATTAAATAACATGCCATACACAACATACCTAGATTAGCATGGGGTTCCTATGCTCGTGGGGCCCCCGGGCAACTGCCCATTGTGCCCATGCTATAGTAAAATGTATAATACCATGCTAACTTGTTATCAACATGTTTTTTTTAGTAGTTTTTAGATACACCATGCATAAATAAATCATTGATGTTTCAACCATATTTTTGCACTTTTTTTTTAATGGACAACTTATTTCAACAATAAATATATGTAATAACTGCAAGAGAAAAAAGTTTAAACTTTAAAACAAAATTTAGTAAATAATATGAATACATTTTGTATATTTTATTTGAAAAAGCATAACTTCTACAAGGAAAAAAGTTTAAAATTTTCTATTACAATTTTTTTTAAATTATATTAATATATGAACATATTTCATTTCCAAAATAAATCTGACACGACAAAAACAACAGAGAACAATAATAATTGCATAATAATGTGATAATAAAACTATATGATAATATGACGTTATTTATCACGCTGCCGTGAGATATTTACAGAATTCTGAAGTATGACCTTGAATGGTCTAGTAGACAAATATTTGGCAATGAATGTAATTGGGGACCGACCATTTAACTTGAAAGGGGGGTTATGGTTTTTTGTTTCATTCAGAAATGTTTTTTCGGACAACGCAAGAGTTAGAATATTTACATTTTTTGTCACGCGAAGTGCGAATTTTTTTTCCACAATTTAACATTAAGTCATATGACAAAAACTCTGAATCAGATTTTTTTTATCTCCACCAAAATCATAATATTTTTTTCAGCAACATTGGGAATCAGATTATTTTTTTAGAAAAAAACCATAACCCCCCCCCCCCCAAGTTACATGCTTGTTCCCTTATATTAATTGGTATTGATAATTTTTGTACTTTTTTTTCAAGTTTAATGATGAATAAAAATATGAAATTTCAGTGTTTTGATTTAATTGTTCGATTGATTTGATTTATTGTGTTTAATGCCACTGTCAGCTAGATCATGGCAACCAGTTTTTAGCTGCAAGTCGAGTGCACCCTTTTTTGTAATTTACAAAGCCGGACACGAACCCACGCCGTATTGGTGATAGGCTTGTACGAGTTGTTAGGTAATCCAACTACCTAACTCACTGAGCCTCCTGGGCCTTTGATTCGTCCTTTAGTCTGACATCAAATTCTGTCACTTTCATATCTAAGAAAATTGTTTAACCCCACAACATTTTTCGTGCCTGTCCCAAGTCAGGATCTGGATTTCTAACTCCATATGTTGTGGTATTTCTTCATTATCAATGATTTGATGTGAAAGGTGGTTATTTGTTTTATTGATAGTGTGTTTGTTTGATGGTGTTTAATGCCACTTTCAACAATATTTCAGTTATATCGTGGCGGTCAGTTTTATTAGTGGAGGACACCGGAGGACCCGCAGAAAACCACTGACCTGTCTCAAGTCACTGACAAACTTTATCACATAATGTTGTACACCTCGCCCTTATCGAGATTCAAACTCACATCAGTGGTGATGTGCACTGATGGCATAGGTAGTTGTAAATCCAACTACCATACGATCATGGCTACGACAGCCTCTATGCTTAGTTGGATTATTAGTGCTAGGTCTTTGTAACAAGTGCACAGGTAGACATGCCACTCCACTTGTACACATTATCCAGATTTCGAGTTAACCAGTCTTTGTTCTTACTCCTTCATTCTGCATGCTTAGTGGAAAAGCATTAAATTACTATTGTTGGTTTGAGTGACCAGTTCTTGAATCAGAGGCACTTGTTCCATGTTAATAGTCCAGTCTCTACCCCTTACTTTACTAGAAGGTAACAAACTTTTGTTTTTACAACTTCCACTTCAAATCATTGTTTTCAACATAAAAATAGCTCCTATATTTTACAAATGGTGAGGAGTTACCCCAGGAATTTTTCTTTACAATAAAAACTTTGAGATATACCCTTATTCACATTACACACAAAATCACCTTGATCTAAAATGAGTGAGTGATTGTTGTTTAAAGCCAAGTGAACCTTTTTTTTCAGCCATATCATGGCGAGATCAAGTTACATTTTCATGAGATGATGTCCACCTTGTTCTAGACCAAAACGCTTAGTTGGATTGTTATAGAGCTAGCACACTGAAACAACAGTCTGCAGGTAGACATGTTGCTCCACTAAAGACTCATTAATCGGATTCCGAGCCAA
Source organism: Bathymodiolus septemdierum (assembly GCA_963383655.1). Lineage (NCBI taxonomy): Eukaryota > Metazoa > Mollusca > Bivalvia > Mytilida > Modiolidae > Bathymodiolus > Bathymodiolus septemdierum. Next base: position 1,262,247 of record OY726530.1, read on the forward strand.
CAAGTTTTTGCTCTTGCTCCTTAATTCTTGATGCTTAGCAGAAAAGTAACAAATACCATTTTTCAGTCTTTGGTTTGACCCGACAGGAGCTGGAACCCATGATCTACCGAAATGAAGGTGAAAAACTTTACCAATACAAAAAGCCTACGAATGTTATTTTAATAAACAATCAAACTGGGCATAGAAAATACAAGCTATCATGTCTTACATGGACTTCCTGCCAGACTGAACAAATGGTATTTTATCAATGTCTAAACTCTCCTTCTACTTTTAAGAGGAATAATTCATTGTTGGTTGCTTACCTCATGTTTGTTAACATTCAGTGGTAAATATTTCATACATATTCAGGACCAGAACAAGATAAAATTATACAGAGGAATGGGACAACTAGGACAATAACTTTTGTAATTATACCTCATATATTAATTAACATAAATCGATTAATTTGATTGGACAATGGGTAAAAATAAGAACAAGTGATCACACAGGACAAAAATCATATTCCGTGAAATAAAAATCATATTCCACCCCCTTGGAAGCCTCGCAGGTTTTCCCGCCCGAGTTATCGCTCTTTGACAGGAAAACGTCAGAGGCACTCGGAACGCATCACTTTGTTGTGGATGTGGTTTTTAAATGTCCGAGACAACGTTCCAATGGACTTAAAATATGTTTGCCAGCAGTATTTTACATGTATGCGTTTTCATGGTTTCATTCGGTATAATAAAACATTTATAGCATGCAGGTTCAGGAAATATTTATACTAAAACTAATTGACGAGTTTCATTATCAAAAATATGTCACAAATGACCAAATAACGCAGTAACTTACGAATGCGCGTAGCACGTGAGTGAGTTACAATATTATTTGGTCATGAGTGACATATTTTTGATAAGGAAACTCATCAATTAGTTATAAAGGACGAAGTCCTTCTAACGGTAAGCTGTCCGATTTTTCCTTCTATATTGATAGCCAAAAATCTGCTCACCGGAAGTTTAAATAAAAACTATGTCCTGCAGTGGTAGTCATCTTGGAATTCCGATCAACATAAAAAACACAAAGTTTGTAAAGGACCTTCCAATGATTGATGCACAGTTTAGGTTCAATCAGTGCAATAGCTTCAGAGAAGAACATATTTCTATATTTTCCCCATATGGTCCAGTGTTAATACTATGACCTTTGGTGGCAGCCATCTTGGATTTCCGATCAGCATAAAAAACAGAAACTTTGTAGAGGACCTTCCAATGATCATTCCTGGGCAGTTTGGTTTCAACTGTCCAAGTGGTTTCAGAGAAGAAGTGTTTTGAAACATTTTTCCCATAGGGTCCAATGATAAATTAATTCCTGCCGTAGCCGCCATTTTGAATTTCATATCGGAACAAAAAACGTAAAGTTTGCAGAGGACCATCCAATGAACATTTTCCCATAGGGTCTAATGTTAATCTATGTCCTGCGGTGGTGGCTATCTTGGATTTCCGATCGACATAAAAAACAAACTTTGTAGAGAACCTTCCAATGATCATTCCTGGGCAGTTTGGTTTCAATTGTCCAAGTGGATTCAGAGAAGAAGCGTTTTGAAACATTTTCCCCATAGGGTCCAATGTTAAACTAAGTCCTGTTGTAGCCGCCATTTTGAATTTCTTATCGCAACAAAAAACCTAAAGTTTGTAGAGGACCATCCAATGAACATTCATGTACAGTTTGGCTTTAATCATATTTGTAGTTTCTGAGAAGAAGGCATTTGAACATTTTCCCATAGGGTTCAATGTTAATCTATGTCCTGCGGTGGTGGCCATCTTGGATTTCCGATCAGCATAAAAAACAGAAACTTTGTAGAGGACCTTCCAATGATCATTCCTGGCAGTTTGGTTTCAATTGTCCAAGTGGTTTCAGAGAAGAAGCGTTTTGAAACATTTTCCCCATAGGGTCCAATGTTAAACTAAGTCCTGCCGTAGCCGCCATTTTGAATTTCATATCGGACCAAAAAACCTAAAGTTTGTAGAGGACCATCCAATGAACATTCATGTACAGTTTGGCTTTAATCATATTTGTAGTTTCTGAGAAGGCATTTGAACATTTTCCCATAGGGTCCAATGTTAATCTATGTCCTGCGGTGGCAGCCATCTTGGATTTCCGATCGGCATAAAATACAGAAAGTTTGTAGAGGACCTTCCAATGATCATTCCTGGGCAGTTTGGTTTCAACTGTCCAAGTGGTTTCAGAGAAGAAGCGTTTTGAAACATTTTTCCCACAGGGTCCAATGATAAATTAATTCCTGCCGTAGCCGCCATTTTGAATTTCATATCGGAACAAAAAACGTAAAGTTTGCAGAGGACCATCCAATGAACATTTCCCCATAGGGTCTAATGTTAATCTATGTCCTGTGGTGGTGGCTATCTTGGATTTCCGATCGACATAAAAAACAAACTTTGTAGAGAACCTTCCAATGATCATTCCTGGGCAGTTTGGTTTCAATTGTCCAAGTGGATTCAGAGAAGAAGCGTTTTGAAACATTTTCTCCATAGGGTCCAATGTTAAACTAAGTCCTGTTGTAGCCGCCATTTTGAATTTCTTATCACAACAAAAAACCTAAAGTTTGTAGAGGACCATCCAATGAACATTCATGTACAGTTTGGCTTTAATCATATTTGTAGTTTCTGAGAAGAAGGCATTTGAACATTTTCCCATAGGGTTCAATGTTAATCTATGTATTGCGGTGGTGGCCATCTTGGATTTCCGATCAGCATAAAAAACAGAAACTTTGTAGACGACCTTCCAATGATCATTCCTGGGCAGTTTGGTTTCAATTGTCCAAGTGGTTTCAGAGAAGAAGCGTTTTGAAACATTTTCCCCATAGGATCCAATGTTAAACTAAGTCCTGCCGTAGCCGCCATTTTGAATTTCATATTGGAACAAAAAATCTAAAGTTTGTAGAGGACCATCCAATGAACACTCGTGTACAGTTTGGCTTTAATCATATTTGTAGTTTCTTAGAAGAAGGCATTTGAACATTTTCCCATAGGGTCCAATGTTAATCTATGTATTGCGGTGGTGGCCATCTTGGATTTCCGATCGGCATAAAAAACAGAAACTTTATAGACGACCTTCCAATGATCATTCCTGGGCAGTTTGGTTTCAATTGTCCTAGTGGTTTCAGAGAAGAAGCGTTTTGAAACATTTTCCCCATAGAGTCCAATGTTAAAGTAAGACCTGCCGTAGCCGCCATTTTGAATTTCATATTGGAATAAAAAACCTTAAGATTGTAGAGAACCATCCAATGAACATTCATGTACAGTTTGGCTTTAATCATATTTGTAGTTTCTGAGAAGAAGGCATTTGAACATTTTCCCATAAGGTCCAATGTTAATCTATGTCCTGCGATGGTGGCCATCTTGGATTTCCGATCGGCATAAAAAACAGAAACTTGGCAAAGGACATTCCAATGATCATTCATTTACAGTTTGGGTTCAGTCAGTTCATTAGTTTCAGAGAAGAAGATCTTTGAAATTTCAGCCAATCAGAGCATATTATTGGCCCTGGCAGCCATGTTGAATATCCGACTGGAACAAAAAACAGAAACTTTGTAGAGGACCATCCTTCTTCTTCTTTTGGTATACAATACTCCTTCAAGAAGTTGAAGATTACGTACTGTTGCATGCGTGGGTATTTACAAAAATATTTACATAAATTTCATAAAGTGAAATCAAAAGTGTGAATAAAACAAAGCAAAACATTTTTAAACTATGTACAATTGTATTTGAAATTTAAATGTTTAAGAGAACAGCGGGCATTAGCTGTTCTCTGAAAGAGTCTATAGATGGACTTGAGATAATTGTCTGTGGTAAGATGTTCCATTGTACTATAGTGTGTGGAAAAAAATAACCATTTGTATGTATCTTTTTGTGTTATTATATGCCTAAATGTCTGATTGTGTGATTTTCTAGTTCTGCTGTCAGTTGGGATCAGTATGATGTTTGGGATAGCAATTAAAGCGTGTGTTATTTTAAACAACATGATCAATCTAGTTTTAAGACGGCGCTCAGCTAAAGTTGGCCAACCTAGAGTGTCAATCATTGAAGTGACACTGCTAGTATTATGGTAATTGTTTTGAACATAACGAGCTGCTCGTCTTTGAACCATTTCTAGTTTGTTTATGTTGTCATGTGTATAAGGGTCCCAGATACTACAGCTGTATTCAAGTTTTGGCCTCACTAGTGCTTGATATGCCCGAGATTTTACTTCAGGGTTTGATATCTGTAAATTTCTTTTTAAGTATCCGAGAGATTTATTTCCATTTGAAGTGATATTGTCGATGTGGGTGTTCCATTTAAGGTTAGATTGTAGTGCAACTCCAAGGTATTTTGCTGAAGTTACTGGTTCGAGAATGTGATTGTGAAGTATATAGTCATGTTTGAAGGGTGTTTTCTTTTGAGTGATGGTGAGTACTGTACATTTATCTGGGTGGAAAGCCATAAGCCAATCGGCTTCCCACCTTGCAGCTGCATCAAGGTCAGATTGTAGTTTCTTGCAGTCGTCCTGACATGTTATTTCTTTATAAATGATACTGTCATCTGCAAAGAGTCTTAGTTTGCTGTGTGTAAGATATTCCGGAAAGTCATTGATATAAATTAGAAAAAGAATTGGAGCGAGTACTGTACCCTGTGGAACGCCTGATGTTACTGGCACTGTGTTAGATGTTACTCCATCGATTACTACTGCTTGTGTTCTATCTGATAAAAATGCCTGAATCCAGTTTAGAGTATGAGTTTGTATTCCGTAATATTCCAGTTTGTATAATAGTCTACGGTGTGAAACTTTATCGAAGGCTTTGGCAAAATCCATAATAATCAAGTCTGTTTGTATGTTTTTGTTATTGCTGGCATTTAATTCTTGTATGAAAGGAAGGAGTTGCGACTCACATGATCTTGCTTTTCTGAAACCATGTTGTAAATCATATAAAATATTGTTTGAGTCGAGGTGTTTCATAATGTTGCTGGTTATTATATGTTCCATCAGTTTACAGCAGATGCATGTTAGTGATATTGGTCTGTAATTTTCTGCTTTGTATCTTTCGCCCTTTTTGAATGCTGGTGCAACATTTGCGTGTTTCCAGTCTTTGGGTATGGTGCCAGTTTCTATTGATTTTGTATATATTTTGGTCAAGATTGGAGCAACTTGATCTTTTAGGTCTTTCATCACTCTACTGTTTATGTTGTCTGGACCGCATGCTTTGTGAGGGTTAAGGTTGTTTAAGAGGTTCAGTACACCTTTATCGTTCATCCAAGGAACATTCCTGCTAAGTTTGGTTCCAATTGGCCCAGTGGTTTCGGAGAAGAAGCTTGAAATGTGAAAGGTTTACAGACGATGGGTCCAGGTGAACTAAATATAGATCAATTCAAATTGATAATTTAGAAACGCAAAAGAAATCTATTTCAATGAAAAATTCCCAATTCTTTGATTATTTACTCTATGCAAAATCGAAATAAACTTTTAATAAAATTCTAATAAAATAATCTCTTTCTACGAAACTCCCGATGGAAGAGCGGCGTAGGTAAAATGAACGCTATAACAAATCGGCTACACAATTCATTCAAAATAAAAGATAATAGCCTCACAGGACGCAATTACGAACGAAATAAAAAGTATGTCCCCTAATTGTTCCTTCAAAACATGAATAAAAAATGCTTTCATAAATAGATACCCCGCTAAATTACTCGTGTTTTGGGAGAAAATTATTCATGTGCAGTTGTTGAATGTTGCAGACGACGGGTTTTCATATTTGTATTGTAAACAGAAAACGATCGACAATTGCACTTGAAATCTATCGCTAAAATTCATTGAGGTACGCATATTTTGTTATCTTATGCCTGTAATTGGATATAATATGATCTCCTGGTTCTATGCATATGTAGAACACAGTGAAATTAAAACAAAAGCAGTCAATATAATACATTTTCCTTACCTTGATCTATCCCAAAATGTCAAAATCCGTGATGTATCTTATTCATTGAAGAGTCCAAGGAATTCCGAATGCAAACTGGCACATGGTATGAATAAAGGAAAGGTTTTTATGTCATGTGTATTATAAACAAATAGATATGTGAACGTAAATGAATGAATGCTCTTTCAATTTTATCAGTTGTCATTAAATAATTTACACTAGAAAGGTTAGTATGATGTCGTTCGAAATTGTGTCCGGATCTAGGTCACAGAGTGACTAGAACGGGGTCATGAAAATCTGTCCCATGTTAAAACCCGTAACAATGCATTGAATAATATGTATGGGCTATGATTCAAAAGAAATATTGGTGTTTAATCTGAAATATGAACATGCAATCAGCTTCATCAATTTTGTCAAATTTATTAAATTATTATCAAATGCCACGGTCAATATCATCGAAATTGTTCGGTGAGGCTAACGTGTACGGATCATCGTATTATTGAAATTTTAGGACTTCGCCCTTCAAACAGGTTCCCGGTCTCATATTAGTATTTATTATATAGATAAAAAAATGTTTTGAATCGAATTTATTATAAAATGAGTTTAATTGCACTATATTACGTGTGTAGGGTAGAATTACAGAATTTTCCGAGTTACCATCGTGTTATCGGTTTTCGTGTTATTATCGATTTTCAGATATAGCGATTAACAGTGTTAACCCTTCATTCATATGACGATTGGAATTTTCAAAGAATGGCTAGTTAAATATTTCTTTGTGCATAAGATTGTTTTTAAAGCCATTCTTGTATTTTAATATACTCTCGATTACCTGGCAACTTTTGTTGTCAGTAAAATGGCGTCATCTGTTTCCGTGGCAAATAAAAACAAGGCCGATATACGGGATGGAAACGAATATAAAATCCGGAAATGGCTGGTTTTAAAATTTCATGGTTCTGGCCATCTACCAAATCATACTACATCTAAATAAAATAACAGAATGTTTGAAAATGACCACTTTCAAAATTGTGTTTACTTTTGATGGTTTTTTTAGTGCTGAAACCACAATGCACTGCAAAGTGACATGCATTTTATATAAGAAACAGGCACATTTCAGTCGGCTCTTTTGTTTACAAATACGATCAGTGACCCCATGATAGTTACATGACAGGAAGAGCCGGTGTCTGAGAGGCAGACGACATAGTTAAATTTTATATAGCCCTTCTGGATTTTGTACCAGCTACTTTATAAATGAAGTACATTTTTGGCATTGCAAAACGTATGGTTCAGTAGGTAGGTTCACTGTTTTTGGTACTTGCGTCTTTAAAAGTAACCTTTATCATTTTTTACAGATGTCGGCTTTCGTATTGTTTATGTTCCATAAATAGAAACCGGAAGACACATCAAAAATAATGCGTGCGCTGTGGAAATCAAAATAAAATGGATACCACGAAAACACATACCACGACGATAAATAAAAACGATAAATTAGTTCCGACAACGAAATGGCGCGAAATATAGCGAGTGAAATTAAAATCGATAATTTCACTGAAATTATCGTTTTTATTTAACTCCGACAATTCTGTGATTCACAGCTATCTTATATATACAGTCCGACAAAAGTTGACTCCTTTCAATAATATCTTTTCTAATAATGAACTTATTTCAAATCGATTTGCTGTTTTTGTTACCTGTACACACATATCGTCACGGTATGTGTTTTCGTGCGTCATCTGTTTTCGTTTTATCCATTTTATTTTGATTTCCAGTGCACGCATTATTTTTGACGTGTCTTCCGGTTTCTATTTATGGAACATAAACAAGACTACAGCGTGACATCTGTAAAAGATGTTAAAGTTTGCTTTTAAAGACGCAAGTACCAAGAACAGTGAACCTACCTACTGAACCATACTTTTTGTAATGCTAAAAATTTACTTCATTTATAAAGTAGCTGGAAAAAAATCCAGAAGGGCTATATAAAATTTAACTATGTCATCTGTCTCTCAGACACCAGCTCTTCCTGTCATGTAACTGTCATGGGGTCACTGATCGTACTTGTAAACAAAATAGCTGACTGAAATGTGCCTGTTTCTTATATAAAATACATGTCACTTTGCAGTGCATTGTGGTTTCAGCACTAAAAAAAACATCAAAAGTAAACACAATTTTGAAAGTTGTCATTTTCAAACATTCTGTTATTTTATTTAGATGTAGTATGATTTGGTAGATGGCCAGAACCATGAAATTTTAAAACCAGCCATTTCCGGATTATATATTCGTTTCCATCCCGTATATCGGCCTTGTTTTTACTTCACACGAAAACAGATGACGCCATTTTACTGACAACAAAAGTTGCCAGATAATCGAGAGTATATTAAAATACAAGAATGGCTTTTAAAAACAATCTTATGTACAAAGAAATATTTGAAAATTCCAATCGTCATAATATGAGGCAGGTGCAACCTGAAATGCTCCCGAAGAATAGTAATTGTTCTTCCTGTTTACAAAATATCAAGCTTAAAAATAACACTACCTAAAACTCCAAACTCCGGAGAGTTTTCGTATCCACTACCGAACATTGTTTCATTTTTATTTCGACTAGAGTTCCGGTTTAGGTCACGTGATTTTTCTTTTAATTTATTAACCCTAACGCTCCCGAACTTTGGAAGCGTATGAATGAAGGGTTAACACTGTTAATCGCTATATCTGAAAATCGATAATAGCACGAAAACCGATAACACGATGCTACTTAGGGACCGACCATTTAACTTGAAGGGGGGGTTATGGTTTTTTGTTTCGTTCTGAAATTTTTTTTCTGAAAACACAAGTTAGTATTTTGTTTTTTCCAGAATTTAACATCAGATTATTTTTTTTTTCCTCCACCAAAATCGGAATATTTTTTTCAGCAACATTGGGAATCTGAACATTTTTTTTTAGAAAAAAACCATAACCCCCCCTTCAAGTTAAATGGTCGTTCCCTTACTTACCCGTGAAACAGGTTATTGATCGATTTTTATTTATGTTTATATGACAGGGTGTGTAAAGTGCCACATGTACTTTTCAACATTTGTGTTTGCGAACGAAAGCTCATTTTGTTTGTGTAGAGTTTTAAGTTTCATTTTCTATTGGTTTGGTATGGTGCGGCGAAAATTAACCATACCAGAAAGGTGGCAAGCTGTTGGCATGCATATCGGTGGTTTTAGCCATAGAATGGTGGCAGACCACTTCAGGGTTAACCATTCCATCATTGTATGACTGATGCAACGTTTTCGTCAAACGGGGAATGTTACTGACTGTCCACGTGCAGGTAGACCTCGCAAAACGACGCCGAGAGAACCGGCTCATATCCAGACGGGCGCAGCAACGGCCGTTCAGTACAGCTGGTGCACTTCGTGGTAATTTAGCGTTTGGAGGTCACATTAGCACACACACTGTAATCAGACGCCTCCACCATCAGGGAATGCGAGTGCGACGACCCATAAAATGTCCACAGTTGACATTACGTCATCACCATGCTCGATTTGACTGGTCACATGATCATTTGGGGTGGACTATTCACACATGGAGACAGGTCCACTGGTCTGATGAAAGTCGTTTTTTGTTACGCCCTACCGACGGTCATGCAAGGGTTTGGGGCCAACGAAACACTTCATTTCAGGACAACCCCATTTTGGGCACAACTGCTTTTGGGGGTGGGGGTGTAACTGTCTGGGGTTGTTTTTCCTTTGACTGTAAGTTGGACTTGTACATTCTTGATGGTAATCTGACAGGCCAAAAATACTGTGACAATGTGCTTGCTCCACGCATAGTCCCCCATTTCGACAATCATGTGTTGGCTGACAGGCCAATGTTCATGAACGACAACGCTAGGCCACATAGAGCCCGAATTGTACAACATTTTTTACAGCAAGAGGCTGTTCAGACAATTCCATGGCCTGCGATGTCGCCAGACATGAACCCTATAGAGCATGTATGGGACTTTATTGGCCGAAAAATTAACCAACGCAATCCAAAATGTCAAAATATTGACAAATTAAGAACTGCTATCTTACAGGAGTGACAACAGTTCCCCTAAGAACGGCTTAGGCATCTTGTGCGAAGCATGACGGGGCGTGTTACAGAACTTCACAATAAACGCGGTGGATATACTCGTTATTGATTTTTATGTCTTACACCTACGCATAATAGATGCATTTAAAAGTTTTTAAAATCTGAAGACTGCATTTTAATGCAATGTTAAAAACTTCCATCAAAATTCCAGACAAACTGGTTTTACGTTTTTCCAGCGCCTGTTTTGAACCCCATTTTTGCCACGTCATAGTCACGTCTTTTAGGATGATAAATACTTCGTAGATTGGTAATTTTAGAGCCCTTGGTGTAGTCTTTTAAGAAGTGTAAGAAAAATGGGGATATCTATTTTATTGTTTTAACAGTATTGATGTAAAAAAATATATCTATAAAAATATAGGGTGGTGCTTAACTTTTGTCGGAGTGTATATAATAAGAAAATGTATTCACCCACGAGTATCTTATTCATATAATAAATTTTCATATTTCCCTCACCAGCATGCAATAAATGTACAATATTCTTCTTGTTGGAAAAGTAGGGAGAGTTGGGTAGCTACAATGTGACCTCTTTTATTCTTCAACATTTACTGCAAGTATTTTGTGCTATTTTAAGATGAGGGCCGTCGTGGCCATGATCACATGGTAGTTTGATTTACAACAATCAGTGCCTATCACCACTGATATTGTTCAAATCTCGATCGGGGCGAGGTGTAAAACATTATGAGAAGTTTATCAGTGACTTGTGACAGGTCGGTGGTTTTCTTAAGAATCTTACGGTTTCCTCCACTAATAAAACTGACTGCCACAATATAACTGAAATATTGTTGAAAGTGGCACTTAAAACCATCAAACAAACAAACAAACAATTTATATTTTCTTTTTATAATTCAATTACAAGACCATGATCAATACATAACACTAAATTAAAGAACAAAGTGTTGTTCCAACTCAACAACAGGAATGGGCGAGTTGGGTAGGGATGAAATAATGTAGCCTTTTCTAGCACCTACAATTAAGGCTACTTAAATAACTTTAAAACAGATGGAATTTTTCATAAATTCTTTTATTGAAAGTAGTTAAATAAAAAGTTCAAAAAAATTTAATCTAAATAGATGTATACTTCATTTTTCTTCTTGAAATCTTAAATGTAAAAAAAATTGTAAAAAATTAAAATGTGAAATTGTAATAGAAGTCTTGTTATTCCTTCTTCTCCTTTGTCTCATCTTTATAATGTAGGAAGACTATACTAAACAGAACAACTCCTAACATCATAGAAAATGAACTGGCATAATATGGGAACGCTGAATAGATAAATCTCTCATACTGTGTATGTTCTAATGGTCGAACAGATACCTGCAATAAATAATAATACAATTAAAGAGTGAACGAGTGGTTATTGTTTAATTTCAAGTCAACAATGATACCTGGAATAAATAATTATACAATTAAAGAGTGAGCCAGTGATTGTTGTTTAATCTCAAGTCAACAATGATACCTGGAATAAATAATTATACAATCAAAGAGTGAGCCAGTGATTGTTGTTTAATCTCAAGTTAACAATGATACCTGGAATAAATAATTATACAATCAAAGAGTGAGCCAGTGATTGCTGTTTAATCTCAAGTCAACAATTATACCTGGAATAAATAACTATACAATCGAAGAGTGAGCCAGTGATTGTTGTTTAATCTCAAGTGAGCCAGTGATTGTTATTTAATCTCAAGTGAGCCAGTGATTGTTGTTTAATCTCAAGTGAGCATTAATCTCAAGTGAACGAGTGATTGCTGTTTAATCTCAAGTGAGCAAGTGATTGCTTAATCTCAAATGAGCAAGTGATAGTTGTTTAATCTCAAGTGAGCAAATGATTGTTGTTTAATCTCAAGTGAATGAGTAATTTAATCTCAAGTGAGCCAGTGATTGTTGTTTAATCTCAAGTGAGCAAGTGATTGCTGTTTAATCTCAAGTGAGCAAATGATTGTTGTTTAATCTCAAGTGAACGAGTGATTGTTGTTTAATCTCAAGTGAGCAAGTGATTGTTGTTTAATCTCAAGTGAGCGAGTGATTGTTGTTCAATCTCAAGTGAGCGAGTGATTGTTGTTTAATCTCAAGTGAGCAAATGATTGTTGTTTAATCTCAAGTAAACGAGTGATTGTTGTTTAATCTCAAGTGAGCGAGTGATTGTTGTTTAATCTCAAGAGAGCAATGATTGTTGATTAATCTCAAGTGAGCAAGTGATTGTTGTTTAATCTCAAGTGAGTGAGTGATTGTTGTTTAATCTCAAGTGAGCGAGTGATCGTTGTTTAATCTCAACTGACCGAGTGATTGTTGTTTAATCTCAACTGATCGAGTGATTGTTGTTTAATCTCAAGTCAACAATGATACATGCAATAAATAATCATACAATCAAACAGTGAGCCAAGTGATTGCTGTGTAATCTTAAGTGAACAAGTGGTTGTTGTTTAATCACAAGTGAGCGAGTGTTGTTTAATCTCAGGTGAGCGAGTGATTGTTGTTTAATCTCAACTGATCGAGTGATCGTTGTTTAATCTCAACTGATCGAGTGATTGTTGTTTAATCTCAAGTCAACAATGATACATGCAATAAATAATCATACAATTAAACTGTGAGTGAAGTGATTGTTGTGTAATCTTAAGTGAGCGAGTGGTTGTTGTTTAATCTCAAGTGAGTGAGTGATTGTTGTTTAATCTAAAGTGAGCGAATGCTCGAGCGAGTGATTGTTGTTTGATCTCAAGTGAGCCAGTGATTGTTGTTTAATCTCAAGTGAGCGAGTGATTGTTGTTTAATCTCAAGTGAGCGAGTGATTGTTGTTTAATCTTAAGTGAGTGATCGTTGTTTAATCTCAAATGAGCGAGTGATTGTTGTTTAATCTCAAGTGAGTGAGTGATTGTTGTTTAATCTCAAGTGAGCGAGTGATCGTTGTTTAATCTCAACTGACCGAGTGATTGTTGTTTAATCTCAACTGATCGAGTGATTGTTGTTTAATCTCAAGTCAACAATGATACATGCAATAAATAATCATACAATCAAACAGTGAGCCAAGTGATTGCTGTGTAATCTTAAGTGAACAAGTGGTTGTTGTTTAATCACAAGTGAGCGAGTGTTGTTTAATCTCAAGTGAGCGAGTGATTGTTGTTTAATCTCAACTGATCGAGTGATCGTTGTTTAATCTCAACTGATCGAGTGATTGTTGTTTAATCTCAAGTCAACAATGATACATGCAATAAATAATCATACAATTAAACAGTGAGCGAAGTGATTGTTGTGTAATCTTAAGTGAGCGAGTGGTTGTTGTTTAATCTCAAGTGAGTGAGTGATTGTTGTTTAATCTCAAGTGAGCGAATACTCGAGCGAGTGATTGTTGTTTGATCTCAAGTGAGCCAGTGATTGTTGTTTAATCTCAAGTGAGCGAATGATCATTGTTTAATCTCAAGTGAGCGAGTGATTGTTGTTTAATCTCAAGTGAGCGAGTGATTGTTGTTTAATCTTAAGTGAGTGATCGTTGTTTAATCTCAAATGAGCGAGTGATTGTTGTTTAATCTCAAGTGAGCCAGTGATTGTTGTTTAATCTCAAGTGAGCGAATGATCATTGTTTAATCTCAAGTGAGCGAGTGATTGTTGCTTAATCTCAAGTGAGAGAGTGATTGCTGTTTAATCTCAAGTGAGCGAGTGATTGTTGTTTAATCTCAAGTGAGCGAGTAATTGTTGTTTAATCTCAAGTGAGCGAGTGATCGTTGTTTAATCTCAAGTGAACGAGTGATTATTGTTTAATCTCAAGTGAGTGAGGATCGTTGTTTAATCTCATGTGAGCGAGTGATCATTGTTTAATCTCAACTGATCGAGTGATTGTTGTTTAATCTCAAGTGAGCGAGTGATTGTTGTTTAATCTCAAATGAGCGAGTGATTGTTGTGTAATCTCAAGTGAGTGAGTGATTGTTGTTTAATCTCAAGTGAGCGAATACTCGAGCGAGTGATTGTTGTTTGATCTCAAGTGAGCCAGTGATTGTTGTTTAATCTCAAGTGAGCGAATGATCATTGTTTAATCTCAAGTGAGCGAGTGATTGTTGTTTAATCTCAAGTGAGCGAGTGATTGTTGTTTAATCTTAAGTGAGTGATCGTTGTTTAATCTCAAATGAGCGAGTGATTGTTGTTTAATCTCAAGTGAGCCAGTGATTGTTGTTTAATCTCAAGTGAGCGAATGATCATTGTTTAATCTCAAGTGAGCGAGTGATTGTTGCTTAATCTCAAGTGAGAGAGTGATTGCTGTTTAATCTCAAGTGAGCGAGTGATTGTTGTTTAATCTCAAGTGAGCGAGTAATTGTTGTTTAATCTCAAGTGAGCGAGTGATCGTTGTTTAATCTCAAGTGAACGAGTGATTATTGTTTAATCTCAAGTGAGTGAGGATCGTTGTTTAATCTCATGTGAGCGAGTGATCATTGTTTAATCTCAACTGATCGAGTGATTGTTGTTTAATCTCAAGTGAGTGAGTGATTGTTGTTTGTACATCATATATATATATGATTATATCTGTTTTGTACTAGACCAACATGCAGAGTTGGATTTTTATGCCAAATGAGCAATTTTTCAGCTATATCATGACGAGAACAAGTTACATTCAACGAAAGTATAATGATGTCCACTTTGTACTAAACCAACATGCTTAGTTGGATTTCTATAGTGGTAGCTCATAGAACAGTCCACAGGTCGACATATCACTCCACTCAGACACATTATTTTGATTCTGAGCCATCAAGTCTACTCTTTCTCCTTTTTGCTGCGTTCTTAGCGGAGAAGCAACAAATACCAATTTCATAGCCTCTGGTTTGACACGACCAGGGCTCAGCTCCATGATCCAACACTTGAGGTGAGCATGTTAACCATTACACCAGATGTGGTTCACTACAGTTTTCCTGCAACGTTTAACATATAGTTGGTTTGTTTGGTTTTATGGTGTTTAATGCCAATTTCAACAATATTTCAGTTATATCGTGGCAGTCAGTTTCATTGGTGGAGGAAACCGGAGTACCCATAGAAAACCACCGACCTGTCGCAAGTCACTGACAAACTTTATCACATAATGTTGTACACCTCGCCCTGAGTGGGATTCGAACCAACAACATCAGTGGTGATAGGCACCGAGTGCATAGGTAGTTGTAAATCCAATTACCATACAATCATGGGCACGACGGCACTGTGTCTAACATGTATTTAGCTTAGTAATACCTGTGTTGTACTATACATGTGGGTGTATCCTATCCTATTGTAGTCAACTCTGAACTGGTACACACCATACACATCTGGTAACTTAAATATGGTCGAGAATTTCCCATCTACAAAAAATAAAATTTAAATATTTCAATACAGCCCTTTTGGTAGCTAGTATTTCTCCAGGAACTAAAATATATATATTGACCAAAATACAACCCATTGTCCGAAAACATTAAAAATTGCATTCAGTTAAGCTAAGATAAGACTTACACAAAATCATATTTTATTCTACACTCCCTGTTTATTGTAAGTTTGCGTTGTCTGAGCTTTCTTTGTATTTGTTACTCAGTGATTTAGTTAGCGCTCGTCACTTTCTTCATTGACGATTGATTTTCAAAAGTAACGAGTATTTCCTGTACCCAATTCGTCACTTGAATTTTCAAACAATCGTAAAAAAATGTTTGTAACAATCCATTCTTCTTTATTTGCTGATTAAACCTAATTAGTCACTACAATGACAATTTTATTACATGTTACAAGCCAATCAACGGATTTTCTCGCAAAATCATAACTTTAATAAAAGAAATCAAGGACTTGAAGAGACTAAAAAAAAAAAAAAATGGCACGATCAACAGGAGTTTGCAATCCACCGAAGCTACTTTTAACCAAACAAACTTTTGATGTATTTATTCTCATTTCTGTGAAATGAAATCTTAGTTCTCATATTTTATATTTCATTTATGTGCAAAGGTTGGCCATTCAATTCGTTGAAATGACCTGCACGAGGACGCATATAAGTTGTTTTTTTTTATTTATCAGCATCCAGGTAACAATTGCGTTCTATTTATAGAACTATTTACAAACAGACACATGTCTGCAATTTGATTATGAGATCTGAGAAATAATTATTTATTTTACAACTTGCTTCAGTTTTTGAAGTTTGTACTGATTTCCTACAAAGAATCTAGATAGAAGTTGGACCATTGGGCAAACTGGCAGAATTTTTTTTTTCTGCTGAAGACTACACAAATATGAGTTATTACAATTGTTGTGGTATTAGACCAAAGCATAGTAACATTTCAAAAAGGGTGGGGGAGGGGGTATTTACAATTTGTGTGGTATTAGACCAAAGCACAGTAATATTTCAAAGAGGGGGGGGGGGGGGGGTATTACAATTTGTGTGGTATTGAGATCAAAATTGTTTTATCAGTTGGTTGTTAATTTGCAGAGTATGTTCCCATCCTAGGAGGTTTTCAATCTCCATTACTAACCAATAAGGCAATGTAACTGATTATAAGATTAAGCTCATTATATTCTTGTTTATTCATAATCTAAAAAAAATTAGCAATGTATGGAGGGTGAGAAGCAATATTTCAGCTATATCATGACTACGAGACTTATGAAATGACAGGTGAAAACCCCTCCCTTGGGTGGCAGTGTCTAGAAGTGAGTGAGTGAGTGATTGTTGTTTAATGCCAATTCAGCACTTGTTTAGCTATTTCATGGCGAGAACAAGTTAATTTTCAATGAGATGATGATGAGGTCCACTTTGTTCTAGACCAACACGCTGAGTTTGATTTTTATAGTGCTAGCTCACTGAAACAACAGTTAGCGAGTAGAAATGTCGCCCCACTCACACACGTTATCTTGATTCTGAGCCAACCAGTCTTTCCTTTACCTCCTTAATGCTGCGTGCTTAGCGGAGAAGCAACAACTACCAATTCTATAGTCTTTGGTTTAATCTGACCAGGGCTCGAACCCACAATCTACCACACTTGAGGCGAGCACACTAACCCTTACGCCACCGATGCGGTTGTGTATGGAGGGTGAGAAGCAATACTTCAGCTATATCATAACTACCATACATGAACTGACAGGGAAAACCTCTTCCTTGGGTGGCCGTGTCTAGAAACATTAACACTTGAGATGGGAAAGGGGAACTGAATCAAAGTCAGTGGTGTTATGTCTATGATCTGAGTCAGTCAGTGGTGTTACGTTTATAGTCAGTAATCCATGATCTGGGCCAGTCAGTGGTCCGTCATCTGAGCCAGTCAGTGGTGTTATGTCTATGATCTGAGCCAGTCAGTGGTGTTACGTTTATAGTCAGTAGTCCATGATCTGAGCCAGTCAGTGGTCCGTCATCTGGGCCAGTCAGTGGTGTTACGTTTATAGTCAGTAGTCCGTCATCTGGGCCAGTCAGTGGTCTGTCATTTGGGCCAGTCAGTGGTGTTACATTTATGGTCAGTAGTCCGTCATCTGGGCCAGTCAGTGGTCTGTCATTTGGGCCAGTCAGTGGTGTTACGTTTATGGTCAGTAGTCCGTCATCTGGGCCAGTCAGTGGTGTTACGTTTCTAGTCAGTGGTCTGTCATTTGGGCCAGTCAGTGGTGTTACGTTTATGGTCAGTAGTCTGTCATCTGGGCCAGTCAGTGGTGTTACGTTTATAGTCAGTGGTCCGTCATCTGAGCCAGTCAGTGGTGTTACGTTTATAGTCAGTGGTCCGTCATCTGGGCCAGTCAGTGGTGTTACGTTTATAGTCAGTGGTCCGTCATCTGGGCCAGTCAGTGGTGTTACGTTTATGGTCAGTAGTCTGTCATCTGGGCCAGTCAGTGGTCCGTCATCTGGGCCAGTCAGTGGTGTTATGTTTATGGTCAGTAGTCTGTCATCTGAGCCAGTCAGTGGTCCGTCATCTGGGCCAGTCAGTGGTGTTACGTTTATGGTCAGTAGTCTGTCATCTGGGCCAGTCAGTGGTGTTACGTTTATAGTCAGTAGTCCATGATCTGGGCCAGTCAGTGGTGTTACGCTTATAGTCAGTAGTGTTACGTTTATGGTCAGTAGTCCATGATCTGGGCCAGTCAGTGGTGTTATGTTTATAGCCAGTGGTCCGTCATCTGAGCCAGTCAGTGGTGTTACGTTTATGGCCAGTAGTCCATGATCTGGGCCAGTCAGTGGTCTATGATCTGGGCCAGTCAGTGGTGTTACGTTTATGGTCAGTAGTCCATGATCTGGGCCAGTCAGTGGTCTATGATCTGGGTCAGTCAGTGGTGTTACGTTTATGGTCAGTAGTCCATGATCTGGGCCAGTCAGTGGTGTTATGTTTATAGTCAGTAGTGTTACGTTTATGGTCAGTAGTCCATGATCTGGGCCAGTCAGTGGTGTCATGTTTATAGCCAGTGGTCCGTCATCTGAGCCAGTCAGTGGTGTTACGTTTATAGCCAGTGGTCCATGATCTGGGCCAGTCAGTGGTGTTATGTTTATAGTCAGTGGTCCATGATCTGGGCCAGTCAGTGGTGTTATGTTTATAGCCAGTGGTCCATGATCTGGGCCAGTCGGACACCCATGCTCCTAAATAATTCCTGGTACAATAATTACAACACAGGCTTACATGATAAAATAATTACATCGCAGACTTACATGATAAAATAATTACAATGCAGACTTACATGATAAAATAACACCGATCATTAACATTTGAAGGATTCCTAACCCACCTTTAAATACATATTGCAAGCCACTGTACCAGTGCCTGAAATGGACGGTCGCCCAGTCGCCAAATGCGACTAATATCTTATATGGGTGACCAAAAGCTGCTCAAAATTAGGTAGTCACTGGCCCAACAAAAAACGTCTGGGCGATTGCCTAAAAGACCATTAAAAATTGTTGTTTTACCGAAATCGGACATAAACTTACTTCAACGGTAGATAACTCTCCTGTTCTAGTCGAAAACGGTTTGTTACGAGCACAGCGATTGGTCCAAATACATTTTTGTAGCCAATGAATACACAGCTAATGTACTTTATTGTTCTCCCCAAATTATTTATTTTTATCCAGCCAATCAATACACGTTTCCTACACGTTTTCATGTAATACACAAGTATTCACTAAATATTTAATTAGAAAAGAAACGTGTTTTTTTTTGTTTCTTCATGATTTAATTATTAAAATTGTCAACTTTCACGGACGAAGTGGAAAGTTGTGAAGAGAATTCTGTCAACTTATAATGTTAGCGATCTGGTATCTTCCACGGTTCGAAAATTTATTCATTCAATCTGCTGCAAAATGTACATGTACAAATTTCATTTTACAGAAATCGGAAACCTTTTTGTGTCAATCCTTAGGTAATCATTGAAAAACTTTTCCCCAACAACGGAGAGAAAATCGTTGACAGTAATGTCAAACTACGGCAAAGATCTGGCCTGTCACTTCTTTTAAACTTTTCATAGTTCATCTCTATATGTACACGGCTACGTTTTAATGACAATTGGGAGTGTTTTCTTTTTTGGAACCAGAACTTTTATTTACAAATTAAAAAATAACAGGAAAAGCTAACAGTTGTTTATATAATGGAAAATGACAAACTTGTTATTTCAACAAAGTGAGAACTTGTTTGGAAAGAATAACCAACTGACATTACCCCGAACTGAGAGGTTATATTACTTTGAAATCACTTCTTCATAGT
Source organism: Bathymodiolus septemdierum (assembly GCA_963383655.1). Classification (NCBI taxonomy): domain Eukaryota; kingdom Metazoa; phylum Mollusca; class Bivalvia; order Mytilida; family Modiolidae; genus Bathymodiolus; species Bathymodiolus septemdierum. The sequence continues at coordinate 1,281,933 of OY726530.1, forward strand.
GGATTAAAACAAGTGATGTCACTCTTCACTTTGGGGAGTGCAAGAGCAGTCCTTGTAGTGGCATTAGTCTACTCTTTTCCGGATGTCTTTAATGTGATCATGGCATTGATCTCTCCTTACATAAACCAGTCTTTTATTGTTCCCATCCGACGGACTAGCATCGTTTCTTGAGACCACGCTAGCCAATGGCGTCAATGTTGTCAAAAAGGTTATAACAAGTAAATTCAGGTTTCATTTGATAGCAATATATGCATTGGGGTGTTTTCGCAAATTCAGCTGCACACCTGTACCAAAATTACCTTGAAGAGCCCCCAACCCCCGTGAGACTAGTGAAAGAATGAATTTTAATGTTATTGATAAAAAAACAAATTAACCTGAAAACTGTTTATATATTGATATCTGATGTCTTTTTTTCATAAAAAAATGTCACAAAATTTTGGGCCAGTGACTAAGTTTTTACTGGCCCAAAAAAATTTTTCGGGCGGCCCCTCATTTCAGGCACTGTGTACATATATATAATTAGTTATTTTGTTTGGTTTATTTTTTGTTTTTGTTTATCATACTTTTAAAACTAAATTGTCCATGTGTATAGTGCACACAGTTCTGGGACGTTACCCAATCTATCCTTAAGAGTCTAGTCCTGTATTTGGAAGAAGAAGAACACTTACTTTTAGAGTGTAGAGTAGTCCTCACGAACGGATCAATTCTGACAAATTCTAACTGAACATCAGTAGCTGTGAATGGCATCCATTTACCTCCCTTCAATTCTTCAATTCCAATTGAGTAAGACTACAAAATAAAACGATAAAAAATATTTAACTTTATTATCAGATAGATTGTACAAATAAGTTATATCTTGTAAAGCTTATCAGCGACTTGACACAGGTCGGTGGATTTCTCTGGTTTCCTCCACCAATAAAACTGACCGCCACGATATGACTGAAATATTGTTGAAAGTGGCATTAAAACACCATAAACCATATCTTATAAAGGCAAATTGGAACATAAACATAACACTATCAAGTGTTCGTTGTTTTTGTTTTATGAATTATGGGAGTTTTAATGCCACTGTTGCCATCAAAATATTTTTAATAACCTGGTACATGAATAACATGTTTTATTTGTGAGGAAACCAGAAAAAACACAGATATGATGCAGGTCACTGACAAACTTTATCAAATAAAATAAAGTTGGTGTATTTTCAAAATATTTAGTAGACGTGTATATAAGGAGACAGAAAACAAAACTGTCACTCAAGAGTAGACTCGTTATTCACATTGCACAAAACATTTTGGATGAAGTAATTTAAAAATATTTCTCCATGTTTACCTTTCATGTGAAAAATAGTCATCTGCGACAAATTCAACTCTAGTGCCATTTTACCACAAATTTAACTATAGTGCCGTTTTACCACAAATTTAACTCTAGTGCCGTTATACCACAAATTTAACTCTAGTGCCGTTTTACCACAAATTTAACTCTAGTGCCGTTTTACCACAAATTTAACTCTAGTGCCGTTTTACCACAAATTTAACTCTAGTGCCGTTATACCACAAATTTAACTCTAGTGCCGTTTTACCACAAATTTAACTATAGTGCCGTTTTACCACAAATTTAACTCTAGTGCCGTTATACCACAAATTTAACTCTAGTGCCATTTTACCACAAATTTAACTCTAGTGCCGTTTTACCACAAATTTAACTCTAGTGCCGTTATACCACAAATTTAACTCTAGTGCCATTTTACCACAAATTTAACTCTAGTGCCGTTTTACCACAAATTTAACTCTAGTGCCATTTTACCACAAATTTAACTCTAGTGCCGTTATACCACAAATTTAACTCTAGTGCCGTTATACCACAAATTTAACTCTAGTGCCATTTTACCACAAATTTAACTCTAGTGCCGTTATACCACAAATTTAACTCTAGTGCCGTTATACCACAAATTTAACTCTAGTGCCGTTATACCACAAATTTAACTCTAGTGCCATTTTACCACAAATTTAACTCTAGTGCCATTTTACCACAAATTTAACTCTAGTGCCGTTATACCACAAATTTAACTCTAGTGCCGTTTTACCACAAATTTAACTCTAGTGCCGTTTTACCACAAATTTAACTCTAGTGCCGTTTTACCACAAATTTCTCTGTGAATACTAAGACCTCTGACATTTTGATATTTTCACCAGAAATGATAACTAAATCTCACCACTTCTTCAAATACAGTGTATGCAACTGGTGGAGCTTTCTCCCCTTTCTTCATATGTTTAACAGTACCGACACGGAGGACACCTTTCTCTTTGAAAACCCAGTCAGCTAAGTTTAAGGCCAGTTGTTCATTTCCAGACTTGTCAAACCTGTTAAATAGAAATTGTAAATATTGTTTACAAATTTGTCACTGAATGTTCCAGACAAAATTTGTTTACCACATATTTAATGTAAATTATACTTCACAAAAATCTCAAAATTAACAAAATTGAATAGCTCATTTTAATTTTTGTAATGTCTTTTATTATCAAGTGAATCTGAGTGAGTGATTGTAGCCATGTTTGTTAACTGAGTGAGTGATTGTAGCCATGTTTGTTAACTGAGTGAGTGATTGTAGCCATGTTTGTTAACTGAGTGAGTGATTGTGGCCATGTTTGTTAACGGAGTGAGTGATTGTAGCCATGTTTGTTAACTGAGTGAGTGATTGTAGTCATGTTTGTTAACTGAGTGAGTGATTGTGGCCATGTTTGTTAACTGAGTGAGTGATTGTAGCCATGTTTGTTAACTGAGTGAGTGATTGTAGCCATGTTTGTTAACTGAGTGAGTGATTGTAGCCATGTTTGTTAACTGAGTGAGTGATTGTGGCCATGTTTGTTAACGGAGTGAGTGATTGTAGCCATGTTTGTTAACTGAGTGAGTGATTGTAGTCATGTTTGTTAACTGAGTGAGTGATTGTGGCCATGTTTGTTAACTGAGTGAGTGATTGTAGCCATGTTTGTTAACTGAGTGAGTGATTGTAGCCATGTTTGTTAACTGAGTGAGTGATTGTAGCCATGTTTGTTAACTGAGTGAGTGATTGTAGTCATGCTTGTTAACTGAATGAATGATTGTGGCCATGTTTGTTAACTGAGTGAGTGATTGTAGTCATGTTTGTTAACTGAGTGAGTGATTGTAGCCATGTTTGTTAACTGAGTGAGTGATTGTAGCCATGTTTGTTAACTGAGTGAGTGATTGTAGTCAAGTTTGTTAACTGAGTGAGTGATTGTAGTCATGTTTGTTAACTGAGTGAGTGATTGTAGCCATGTTTAACTGAGTGAGTGATTGTAGTCATGTTTGCTAACTGAGTGAGTGATTGTGGCCATGTTTGTTAACTGAGTGAGTGATTGTAGCCATGTTTGTAAACTGAGTGAGTGATTGTGGCCATGTTTGTTAACTGAGTGAGTGATTGTAGTCATGTTTGTTAACTGAGTGAGTGATTGTAGTCATGTTTGTTAACTGAGTGAGTGATTGTAGCCATGCTTAACTGACTGAGTGAGTGATTGTGGCCATGTTTGTTAACTGAGTGAGTGATTGTAGTCATGTTTGTTAACTAAGTGAGTGATTGTAGCCATGTTTGTTAACTGAGTGAGTGATTGTAGTCATGTTTGTTAACTGAGTGAGTGATTGTGGCCATGTTTGTTAACTGAGTGAGTGATTGTAGCCATGTTTAACTGACTGAGTGAGTGATTGTGGCCATGTTTGTTAACTGAGTGAGTGATTGTAGCCATGTTTGTAAACTGAGTGAGTGATTGTAGTCATGTTTGTTAACTGAGTGAGTGATTGTAGCCATGTTTGTTAACTGAGTGAGTGATTGTAGCCATGTTTAACTGACTGAGTGAGTGATTGTAGTCATGTTTGTTAACTGAGTGAGTGATTGTAGCCATGTTTGTTAACTGAGTGAGTGATTGTAATCATGTTTGTTAACTGAGTGAGTGATTGTGGCCATGTTTGCTAACTGAGTGAGTGATTGTGGCCATGTTTGTTAACTGAGTGAGTGATTGTAGCCATGTTTGTTAACTGAGTGAGTGATTGTAGCCATGTTTGCTAACTGAGTGAGTGATTGTGGCCATGTTTGTTAATTGAGTGAGTGATTGTAGCCATGTTTGTTAATTGAGTGAGTGATTGTAGCCATGTTTGTTAACTGAGTGAGTGATTGTAGCCATGTTTGTTAACTGAGTGAGTGATTGTAGCCATGTTTGTTAACTGAGTGAGTGATTGTAGCCATGTTTGTTAACTGAGTGAGTGATTGTAATCATGTTTGTTAACTGAGTGAGTGATTGTGGCCATGTTTGCTAACTGAGTGAGTGATTGTGGCCATGTTTGTTAACTGAGTGAGTGATTGTAGCCATGTTTGTTAACTGAGTGAGTGATTGTAATCATGTTTGTTAACTGAGTGAGTGATTGTGGCCATGTTTGCTAACTGAGTGAGTGATTGTGGCCATGTTTGTTAACTGAGTGAGTGATTGTAGCCATGTTTGTTAACTGAGTGAGTGATTGTAGCCATGTTTGCTAACTGAGTGAGTGATTGTGGCCATGTTTGTTAATTGAGTGAGTGATTGTAGCCATGTTTGTTAATTGAGTGAGTGATTGTAGCCATGTTTGTTAACTGAGTGAGTGATTGTAGCCATGTTTGCTAACTGAGTGAGTGATTGTGGCCATGTTTGTTAACTGAGTGAGTGATTGTAGCCATGTTTGTTAACTGAGTGAGTGATTGTAGCCATGTTTGTTAACTGAGTGAGTGATTGTAGCCATGTTTGTTAACTGAGTGAGTGATTGTAGCCATGTTTGTTAACTGAGTGAGTGATTGTAGCCATGTTTGTTAACGGATCGGGACGATAAGAGCAATCTTAATAGAAAACCTTCCATAGATGCTTCCTGTCAAGTTTCGGTTCATATGGCCAAGCAGCTTCAGACAAGATTTTTAGAAATCGACAAAACAAAAACAAGAATTGTCTATGTCAGCCATGTTTGTTAACGGATCAGAACGAAATGAACAATCCTAATGGATGCTTCCTACCAAGTTACAATTCATTTGTTCAAACAGTTTCAGAGGAGAAGATTTTTAGAAATCGACCAATCAGAGACAAGAATTGCCTACGGTGGCCATTTTGCAAACGGATCGGAACGAAATGAGCAATTTTAATAGAAGACCTTCCATGGATGATTCCTACAAAGTTTCAGTTCATTTGGCCTAGCAGTTTCAGAGGAAAAGATTTTTTAGAAATCAACCCACCAGAAACAAGAATTGCCTATGGTCGCCATGTTTGTTATTAGATCGGAACGAAATGAGCAATCTTTAAATAGGACCTTCCATATATGCTTTCTTCCATGTTTTGGTTTATTTGGCTAAGCGGTTTCGGAGGAGAAGATTAAAATGTGAGAAATTAACAGACGACGGCTCACATTGCCTTTGTCTAGGTGAGCTAAAAATGGTAATAGTATTCTGTACAGGTAATATAAACAATACTTACTCTTGTTTACCAATAGTATTCTGTACAGCTAACATAAACAATACTTACTTTTGTTTACCAATAGTATTCTGTACAGGTAATATAAATAATACTTACTTTTGTTTACCAATAGTATTCTGTACAGGTAATATAAACAATACTTACTTTTGTTTACCAATAGTATTCTGTACAGCTAACATAAACAATACTTACTTTTGTTTACCAATAGTATTCTGTACAGGTAACATAAACAATACTTACTTTTGTTTACCAATAGTATTCTGTACAGGTAATATAAACAATACTTACTTTTGTTTACCAATAGTATTCTGTACAGGTAATATAAACAATACTTACTTTTGTTTACCGATAGTATTCTGTACAGGTAATATAAATAATACTTACTTTTGTTTACCAATAGTATTCTGTACAGGTAATATAAACAATACTTACTTTTGTTTACCAATAGTATTCTGTACAGGTAATATAAATAATACTTACTTTTGTTTACCAATAGTATTCTGTACAGGTAATATAAACAATACTTACTTTTGTTTACCAATAGTATTCTGTACAGGTAATATAAACAATACTTACTTTTGTTTACCAATAGTATTCTGTACAGCTAACATAAACAATACTTACTTTTGTTTACCAATAGTATTCTGTACAGGTAATATAAACAATACTTACTTTTGTTTACCAATAGTATTCTGTACAGGTAACATAAACAATACTTACTTTTGTTTACCAATAGTATTCTGTACAGGTAATATAAACAATACTTACTTTTGTTTACCAATAGTATTCTGTACAGGTAATATAAACAATACTTACTTTTGTTTACCAATAGTATTCTGTACAGGTAATATAAACAATACTTACTTTTGTTTACCAATAGTATTCTGTACAGGTAACATAAATAATACTTACTTTTGTTTACCAATAGTATTCTGTACAGGTAATATAAATAATACTTACTTTTGTTTACCAATAGTATTCTGTACAGGTAATATAAACAATACTTACTTTTGTTTACCAATAGTATTCTGTACAGGTAATATAAACAATACTTACTTTTGTTTACCAATAGTATTCTGTACAGGTAACATAAATAATACTTACTTTTGTTTACCGATAGTATTCTGTACAGGTAATATAAACAATACTTACTTTTGTTTACCAATAGTATTCTGTACAGCTAACATAAACAATACTTACTTTTGTTTACCAATAGTATTCTGTACAGGTAACATAAATAATACTTACTTTTGTTTACCAATAGTATTCTGTACAGGTAATATAAACAATACTTACTTTTGTTTACCAATAGTATTCTGTACAGCTAACATAAACAATACTTACTTTTGTTTACCAATAGTATTCTGTACAGGTAATATAAACAATACTTACTTTTGTTTACCAATAGTATTCTGTACAGGTAATATAAACAATACTTACTTTTGTTTACCAATAGTATTCTGTACAGGTAATATAAACAATACTTACTTTTGTTTACCAATAGTATTCTGTACAGGTAATATAAACAATACTTACTTTTGTTTACCAATAGTATTCTGTACAGGTAATATAAACAATACTTACTTTTGTTTACCAATAGTATTCTGTACAGGTAATATAAATAATACTTACTTTTGTTTACCAATAGTATTCTGTACAGGTAATATAAACAATACTTACTTTTGTTTACCAATAGTATTCTGTACAGGTAATATAAACAATACTTACTTTTGTTTACCAATAGTATTCTGTACAGGTAACATAAATAATACTTACTTTTGTTTACCGATAGTATTCTGTACAGGTAATATAAACAATACTTACTTTTGTTTACCAATAGTATTCTGTACAGCTAACATAAACAATACTTACTTTTGTTTACCAATAGTATTCTGTACAGGTAACATAAATAATACTTACTTTTGTTTACCAATAGTATTCTGTACAGGTAATATAAACAATACTTACTTTTGTTTACCAATAGTATTCTGTACAGCTAACATAAACAATACTTACTTTTGTTTACCAATAGTATTCTGTACAGGTAATATAAACAATACTTACTTTTGTTTACCAATAGTATTCTGTACAGGTAATATAAACAATACTTACTTTTGTTTACCAATAGTATTCTGTACAGGTAATATAAACAATACTTACTTTTGTTTACCAATAGTATTCTGTACAGGTAATATAAACAATACTTACTTTTGTTTACCAATAGTATTCTGTACAGCTAACATAAACAATACTTACTTTTGTTTACCAATAGTATTCTGTACAGGTAATATAAATAATACTTACTTTTGTTTACCAATAGTATTCTGTACAGGTAATATAAACAATACTTACTTTTGTTTACCAATAGTATTCTGTACAGGTAATATAAATAATACTTACTTTTGTTTACCAATAGTATTCTGTACAGGTAATATAAACAATACTTACTTTTGTTTACCAATAGTATTCTGTACAGGTAATATAAACAATACTTACTTTTGTTTACCAATAGTATTCTGTACAGGTAATATAAACAATACTTACTTTTGTTTACCAATAGTATTCTGTACAGGTAATATAAACAATACTTACTTTTGTTTACCAATAGTATTCTGTACAGGTAATATAAATAATACTTACTTTTGTTTACCAATAGTATTCTGTACAGGTAATATAAACAATACTTACTTTTGTTTACCAATAGTATTCTGTACAGGTAATATAAACAATACTTACTTTTGTTTACCGATAGTATTCTGTACAGGTAATATAAACAATACTTACTTTTGTTTACCGATAGTATTCTGTACAGGTAATATAAACAATACTTACTTTTGTTTACCAATAGTATTCTGTACAGGTAATATAAACAATACTTACTTTTGTTTACCAATAGTATTCTGTACAGGTAATATAAACAATACTTACTTTTGTTTACCAATAGTATTCTGTACAGCTAACATAAACAATACTTACTTTTGTTTACCGATAGTATTCTGTACAGGTAATATAAATAATACTTACTTTTGTTTACCAATAGTATTCTGTACAGGTAATATAAACAATACTTACTTTTGTTTACCAATAGTATTCTGTACAGCTAACATAAACAATACTTACTTTTGTTTACCGATAGTATTCTGTACAGGTAATATAAATAATACTTACTTTTGTTTACCAATAGTATTCTGTACAGGTAATATAAACAATACTTACTTTTGTTTACCAATAGTATTCTGTACAGCTAACATAAACAATACTTACTTTTGTTTACCGATAGTATTCTGTACAGGTAATATAAATAATACTTACTTTTGTTTACCAATAGTATTCTGTACAGGTAACATAAACAATACTTACTTTTGTTTACCAATAGTATTCTGTACAGCTAACATAAACAATACTTACTTTTGTTTACCAATAGTATTCTGTACAGCTAACATAAACAATACTTACTTTTGTTTACCAATAGTATTCTGTACAGGTAATATAAATAATACTTACTTTTGTTTACCAATAGTATTCTGTACAGGTAATATAAATAATACTTACTTTTGTTTACCAATAGTATTCTGTACAGCTAACATAAACAATACTTACTTTTGTTTACCAATAGTATTCTGTACAGCTAACATAAACAATACTTACTTTTGTTTACCAATAGTATTCTGTACAGCTAACATAAACAATACTTACTTTTGTTTACCAATAGTATTCTGTACAGCTAACATAAACAATACTTACTTTTGTTTACCAATAGTATTCTGTACAGCTAACATAAACAATACTTACTTTTGTTTACCAATAGTATTCTGTACAGCTAACATAAACAATACTTACTTTTGTTTACCAATAGTATTCTGTACAGCTAACATAAACAATACTTACTTTTGTTTACCAATAGTATTCTGTACAGCTAACATAAACAATACTTACTTTTGTTTACCAATAGTATTCTGTACAGCTAACATAAACAATACTTACTTTTGTTTACCAATAGTATTCTGTACAGCTAACATAAACAATACTTACTTTTGTTTACCAATAGTATTCTGTATAGGTAATATAAACAATACTTACTTTTGTTTACCAATAGTATTCTGTACAGCTAACATAAACAATACTTACTTTTGTTTACCAATAGTATTCTGTACAGGTAATATAAACAATACTTACTTTTGTTTACCAATAGTATTCTGTACAGCTAACATAAACAATACTTACTTTTGTTTACCAATAGTATTCTGTACAGCTAACATAAACAATACTTACTTTTGTTTACCAATAGTATTCTGTACAGGTAATATAAATAATACTTACTTTTGTTTACCAATAGTATTCTGTACAGGTAATATAAATAATACTTACTTTTGTTTACCAATAGTATTCTGTACAGCTAACATAAACAATACTTACTTTTGTTTACCAATAGTATTCTGTACAGCTAACATAAACAATACTTACTTTTGTTTACCAATAGTATTCTGTACAGCTAACATAAACAATACTTACTTTTGTTTACCAATAGTATTCTGTACAGCTAACATAAACAATACTTACTTTTGTTTACCAATAGTATTCTGTACAGCTAACATAAACAATACTTACTTTTGTTTACCAATAGTATTCTGTACAGCTAACATAAACAATACTTACTTTTGTTTACCAATAGTATTCTGTACAGCTAACATAAACAATACTTACTTTTGTTTACCAATAGTATTCTGTACAGCTAACATAAACAATACTTACTTTTGTTTACCAATAGTATTCTGTACAGCTAACATAAACAATACTTACTTTTGTTTACCAATAGTATTCTGTACAGCTAACATAAACAATACTTACTTTTGTTTACCAATAGTATTCTGTACAGGTAATATAAACAATACTTACTTTTGTTTACCAATAGTATTCTGTACAGCTAACATAAACAATACTTACTTTTGTTTACCAATAGTATTCTGTACAGGTAATATAAACAATACTTACTTTTGTTTACCAATAGTATTCTGTACAGCTAACATAAACAATACTTACTTTTGTTTACCGATAGTATTCTGTACAGGTAATATAAACAATACTTACTTTTGTTTACCAATAGTATTCTGTACAGGTAATATAAACAATACTTACTTTTGTTTACCAATAGTATTCTGTACAGCTAACATAAACAATACTTACTTTTGTTTACCAATAGTATTCTGTACAGGTAATATAAACAATACTTACTTTTGTTTACCAATAGTATTCTGTACAGGTAATATAAACAATACTTACTTTTGTTTACCAATAGTATTCTGTACAGCTAACATAAACAATACTTACTTTTGTTTACCAATAGTATTCTGTACAGCTAACATAAACAATACTTACTTTTGTTTACCGATAGTATTCTGTACAGGTAATATAAACAATACTTACTTTTGTTTACCAATAGTATTCTGTACAGGTAATATAAACAATACTTACTTTTGTTTACCAATAGTATTCTGTACAGCTAACATAAACAATACTTACTTTTGTTTACCAATAGTATTCTGTACAGCTAACATAAACAATACTTACTTTTGTTTACCAATAGTATTCTGTACAGGTAATATAAATAATACTTACTTTTGTTTACCAATAGTATTCTGTACAGCTAACATAAACAATACTTACTTTTGTTTACCAATAGTATTCTGTACAGGTAATATAAACAATACTTACTTTTGTTTACCGATAGTATTCTGTACAGGTAATATAAACAATACTTACTTTTGTTTACCAATAGTATTCTGTACAGCTAACATAAACAATACTTACTTTTGTTTACCAATAGTATTCTGTACAGGTAATATAAATAATACTTACTTTTGTTTACCAATAGTATTCTGTACAGCTAACATAAACAATACTTACTTTTGTTTACCAATAGTATTCTGTACAGGTAATATAAACAATACTTACTTTTGTTTACCGATAGTATTCTGTACAGGTAATATAAACAATACTTACTTTTGTTTACCAATAGTATTCTGTACAGCTAACATAAACAATACTTACTTTTGTTTACCGATAGTATTCTGTACAGGTAATATAAACAATACTTACTTTTGTTTACCAATAGTATTCTGTACAGCTAACATAAACAATACTTACTTTTGTTTACCAATAGTATTCTGTACAGGTAATATAAACAATACTTACTTTTGTTTACCAATAGCATTCTGTACAGGTAATATAAACAATACTTACTTTTGTTTACCAATAGTATTCTGTACAGGTAATATAAACAATACTTACTTTTGTTTACCAATAGTATTCTGTACAGCTAACATAAACAATACTTACTTTTGTTTACCAATAGTATTCTGTACAGCTAACATAAACAATACTTACTTTTGTTTACCAATAGTATTCTGTACAGCTAAGATAAACAATACTTACTTTTGTTTACCAATAGTATTCTGTACAGGTAACATAAATAATACTTACTTTTGTTTACCAATAGTATTCTGTACAGGTAATATAAACAATACTTACTTTTGTTTACCAATAGTATTCTGTACAGGTAATATAAACAATACTTACTTTTGTTTACCAATAGTATTCTGTACAGCTAACATAAACAATACTTACTTTTGTTTACCAATAGTATTCTGTACAGGTAACATAAATAATACTTACTTTTGTTTACCAATAGTATTCTGTACAGGTAACATAAACAATACTTACTTTTGTTTACCAATAGTATTCTGTACAGGTAATATAAATAATACTTACTTTTGTTTACCAATAGTATTCTGTACAGGTAATATAAACAATACTTACTTTTGTTTACCAATAGTATTCTGTACAGGTAACATAAATAATACTTACTTTTGTTTACCAATAGTATTCTGTACAGGTAATATAAACAATACTTACTTTTGTTTACCAATAGTATTCTGTACAGCTAACATAAACAATACTTACTTTTGTTTACCAATAGTATTCTGTACAGGTAATATAAACAATACTTACTTTTGTTTACCAATAGTATTCTGTACAGGTAATATAAACAATACTTACTTTTGTTTACCAATAGTATTCTGTACAGCTAACATAAACAATACTTACTTTTGTTTACCAATAGCATTCTGTACAGGTAATATAAACAATACTTACTTTTGTTTACCAATAGTATTCTGTACAGGTAATATAAACAATACTTACTTTTGTTTACCAATAGTATTCTGTACAGGTAACATAAATAATACTTACTTTTGTTTACCAATAGCATTCTGTACAGGTAATATAAACAATACTTACTTTTGTTTACCAATAGCATTCTGTACAGGTAACATAAATAATACTTACTTTTGTTTACCAATAGCATTCTGTACAGGTAATATAAACAATACTTACTTTTGTTTACCAATAGTATTCTGTACAGGTAACATAAATAATACTTACTTTTGTTTACCAATAGTATTCTGTACAGGTAATATAAACAATACTTACTTTTGTTTACCAATAGCATTCTGTACTGATGATGTAAAGAATTCATCACTGAAGAAGTCTATTGATCCTACAAACATGACTCTAGCATTGTTCCTGGCCTGGAGGGCTGCTACCAGTAGTGTATTCTTACCTACAGCATGAGGGTACTGAAAATATAATAAAAATATAAGCATACATCCAGATGTACTATGAGCAGGGTTAGAAATTAACTTTTGTAGTTACTAGCCCTAGAAGATATCAATCACTTCGCTAGTCCTGTAGATGCAGCGAGCACCCTTAAGGGTGCGAGTTGGCTAGGGGGGTCTGCCTCCTAGAAATTTTTTAAAAATCTACATGCAAAATCTTGCAATCTGAGGGTTTTTGGAGTGAAAATGTCATTCCCAAAAAGACAGTTTTGAGGGTGTTTTTTTCCCTTCAAATATGAAAATAATGAAATTTGATGTGATTGTCAATGAGATAGTTACCAAAGAACACAGGACAATGATTTCACAGTTTAGCCCTTCAATGATTAGCAAAACCCATAATACCATGAAGCAAAATACTGCAAATGTCATACCCTTCCAAAGGACTTAAATTGTAATTTTTATTTTAAGTCGATCCGGTCGAGTATTGCAGCCATGGCCTTCCAGCTTTCCAGGAAAGTCCTGATCCGTTTCTCCTGATCATAAAGTGAATCCCGTTGGTGTTTTTCCTGGGGACAATCCCGTTGGTGTTTTTCCTCGGGACAATCCTGTTTTAAATTGGGGTTTTTAACCTCTTTTATAAAATTCCACATGTTTACAAATGAAATTGTATTTGTCAATGTCAAAATAGTTTTATAAGTAATTTTCAAGCACATGTTTGACATAGTTGTAAATGGTGTAACCTAAAGGAAAGAAACGAAAAGTGACAACAACGGCTTTCCAACTCGTCACGATACATACCAGTCTCTCTTTTTTTACAAGCCTAAGCGGACAAGTACCTAGGAGATTTGTTGTCCGTGGGGGAAAATTACTAGTCTCTGACTAATGGACAATTGTTAATTTCGAACCCTAATGAGGAGCATATTTTTACTATCAGTACGAGGGTAATGAAATATAATAATATTATACCTATACATATTTTTACTACCAGTACGAGGGTAATGAAATATAATAATATTATACCTATACATATTTTTACTACCAGTATGGGGGGGGCAATGAAATATAATAATATTATACCTATGCATATTTTTACTACCAGTACGAGGGTAATGAAATATAATAATATTATATCTATACATATTTTTACTAACAGTATGGGGGGCAATGAAATATAATAATATTATACCTATACATATTTTTACTACCAGTATGGGAGGGTAATGAAATATAATAATATTATACCTATACATATTTTTACTACCAGTATGGGGGGTAATGAAATATAATAATATTATACCTATGCATATTTTTACTAACAGTATGGGGGTAATGAAATATAATAATATTATATCTATACATATTTTTACTAACAGTATGGGGGGTAATGAAATATAATAATATTATACCTATGCATATTTTTACTAACAGTATGGGGGTAATGAAATATAATAATATTATACCTATACATATTTTTACTAACAGTATGGGGGTAATGAAATATAATAATATTATACCTATACATATTTTTACTAACAGTATGGGGGGTAATGAAATATAATAATATTATACCTATACATATTTTTACTAACAGTATGGGGGGGTAATGAAATATAATAATATTATACCTATACATATTTTTACTAACAGTATGGGGGGTAATGAAATATAATAATATTATACCTATACATATTTTTACTAACAGTATGGGGGTAATGAAATATAATAATATTATATCTATACATATTTTTACTACCAGTATGGGGGGTAATGAAATATAATAATATTATACCTATGCATATTTTTACTAACAGTATGGGGGTAATGAAATATAATAATATTATACCTATACATATTTTTACTACCAGTATGGGGGGTAATGAAATATAATAATATTATACCTATGCATATTTTTACTAACAGTATGGGGGTAATGAAATATAATAATATTATATCTATACATATTTTTACTAACAGTATGGGGGGTAATGAAATATAATAATATTATACCTATGCATATTTTTACTAACAGTATGGGGGGGTAATGAAATATAATAATATTATACCTATACATATTTTTACTAACAGTATGGGGGTAATGAAATATAATAATATTATACCTATACATATTTTTACTAACAGTATGGGGGGTAATGAAATATAATAATATTATACCTATACATATTTTTACTACCAGTATTGGAGGGTAATGAAATATAATAATATTATACCTATACATATTTTTACTAACAGTATGGGGGGTAATGAAATATAATAATATTATACCTATACATATTTTTACTAACAGTATGGGGGTAATGAAATATAATAATATTATACCTATACATATTTTTACTAACAGTATGGGGGTAATGAAATATAATAATATTATACCTATACATATTTTTACTACCAGTATGGGGGGTAATGAAATATAATAATATTATACCTATACATATTTTTACTAACAGTATGGGGGTAATGAAATATAATAATATTATACCTATACATATTTTTACTAACAGTATGGGGGTAATGAAATATAATAATATTATACCTATACATATTTTTACTACCAGTATGGGGGGTAATGAAATATAATAATATTATACCTATACATATTTTTACTAACAGTATGGGGGTAATGAAATATAATAATATTATAACTATACATTTCTAGGTGTATTAAAAAACATAAAGCTGGTTCAAATTTGCAGTTCCTAAATAAAGTAATTTATCAAATTTAAGGTCAATCTCTCTAAGGCACAGTCAACCTTAGTTATACTGTTTAGACTTTTACGCTTAACCTATAAATTATTTGGTTTTTCTATGTTTTGACTATAAGCTAACCAGATGAAGGTTATTCTTCAAAACGTGTCGTGCACTCTAAGTTATATATCTATTTTTTATTTAAACAAGAATCACTAAGTTATATATCTATTTTTTATTTAAACAAGAATCACTAAGTTATATATCTATGTTTTTATTTAAACAAGGATCACTAAGTTATATATCTATGTTTTTATTTAAACAAGGATCAATAAGTTATATATCTATGTTTTTATTTAAACAAGGATCACTAAGTTATATATCTATGTTTTTATTTAAACAAGGATCAATAAGTTATATATCTATGTTTTTATTTAAACAAGGATCCCTAAGTTATATATCTATGTTTTTATTTAAACAAGGATCACTAAGTTATATATCTATGTTTTTATTTAAACAAGGATCAATAAGTTATATATCTATGTTTTTATTTAAACAAGGATCACTAAGTTATATATCTATGTTTTTATTTAAACAAGGATCACTAAGTTATATATCTATGTTTTTATTTAAACAAGGATCAATAAGTTATATATCTATGTTTTTATTTAAACAAGGATCACTAAGTTATATATCTATGTTTTTATTTAAACAAGGATCACTAAGTTATATATCTATGTTTTTATTTAAACAAGGATGTACAAATGCATCTTTTAATTTATATACAAGTTGTGCTGGGTCATTGTGGCCATGATCATATATTTATGCAATCAGTTGTGAGTTTAATTTATTCACATTGAAAGGTGTACTCCATACAACATTATGTGATAATTTTTCGTTGATCTGTCGATGACTTTCTTCGATTTCCTCCACTGTCTATGATATAACTGAAATATTGTTTCTCAGTAAAACTTTTTATTCATTTCTTTTTTTTTTATCTGACCCTTAACACATTTCAATCAGTGCCATATCCATATAAAGAGAGGCCCTAGGCTATTCCACTTGCGAGGCCCCTCCAAATTCCCCACCTTCATGAATGGAGGAAGATAGAAGTGTGTTTAATCAATTTCAATAATGGTGAAGATGATGAGGGGTGTTTAAAATTCTGCAATATTCTGAAATGGAGTGCAACTGTGTAAGGAAAATTAGTGAAGGGTGCTTTAGAAAGTACTATATGCTATGACAGCATAAGTGTGAAAGTCCTAAAACAATAAAATATTATACACTTTGGCCGGAGGCTCCATAAAAGTTGAGGCCCTCGGCTTCAGCCTGTCAAGCCTATAGGTAAATCCGGCACTGATTGCAGTATATATACTTACTAGTGATGGGAATCGGTCACATTTTCAAGATCGATGATCGTTATACCAACATCGACCGATGATCGATCATCAGCGACAATTACCTACTAAATGTATTTACTGACTATAATTACTCAGATAGTCTTTATTTCAAGAGTATGCTGGACAAAAGTAAAGATTTGAATAAAATTGTATCATATTGTTACAAACTATAATTTTTCTATTTGTAAACATTAACAAAACAAAAGATCATTTTCCATATGTGTAACACCTGACATCAAATGGACTATTCCGGGCAGTAGATAAATAATAGACTAGTCCAAATATGTGTTTGACAAAAGTAAAGGTTTGAATAAAATCGTATGGTATATTTACAAACTACAATTTTTCCATTTGTAAACATTAACTTAGAACAAAACAAAACATTGGTTTCCATATGTGTAACACCTGATATAAAATGAACTATTCCGGGCAGTAGATAAATAATAGACTAGACCAAATATGTGTATTGACTGAGTGTCAAAAGTACACTGGGACAAAACTGCAAGATGTTTGTCAGCATGAGGAAAAAAACAGCTGGGATAAAACTGCAAAATGTTTGTTAATATGAGGGAAAAAAAACAAAGAATAAAGTGTAGGCTATATATTTTAGGCACTAGGAATCAGAATCGATCATCGGATCGTATGATGACGTCCGACTGATTAGTCGATGTTTCCGATGATCGGTGCACCACTAATACTTACATCATCTATTTTAAGGTCAGGGTTAAATGAGTAGGCTGTAGATGAGGCATGGAGAACATTCATCACCAAAGGGTTCTCTGGATCAGCTACCATTCTATAAAATAACAAAATATAATCAGACCAGTAGTGAACTAATCAATGCTAAATACTCTACACTCCTCTACCAGAGACATAGCTCAATCTAACTTGCTTGTCAGTATGAAAAAAAAAAAAAACCAAAGACGAAAATTAAACTTATATATTTTTCGACACTAGGATCAGATCGTACAATGACATCCGACTGATTAGTTGATATTTACGATGATCGGTGCAACATTAATTATCGCTTGTATCAAATTGAGTCCATTGCAGCGATATATGTGATAATGTGTGTCTAGAATTTAAAACTGACATTAAAGTTTTTTTTGTGTTTGTCACACTGACAGACAATTTTCCAGTATCAGTCAGTCGGTTGATATAAAAAATATTTTCTGTGAGATCAAAGAAAAAATGAATACATAAAACTAAAATATTGTTACATTTAACACTCATAATATTGATAACAGTAATAGATTACACATAGTTTGGTGTTTCTAAACTCACCCAACTCCTCTGAACAGTAATGGAGAAGATATTTTGTTTCCAACAATCATTGGTGCATCTACCAGGTTCTTAGGGTCAGCTACAATCAGAGTATGCTGTAAGTAGTAAAGAAAAACATCTCACTTGAAAATTCTCCATAACAAAGCAGAAATAGTCATCTATACAAACTATATACAGTTGAATCTCGTTATCTCCAAGTTCACAGGACTGTTGCAAAATTTCAAGTTATCCAAGATTTAACTTAAGGGAAGTAAGGGTTTAAGTAAGATAGGCAACTCTGTCAGGTAAGTTTGACAAAAGAGGATGCAAATTGTTGTTGTCAGTCATTTACAATATATCGATCATCATTTGTATTGTGTAAAAAAAAAAACTATCAAAATTTTCTCTGTAGAGGCTTTTATTATCTGAATTTTACCAAGTATAATCATTAATCGTCTGGCAAATTTGCGATAGAAAAGAAACATGCATTTTATTACATCCTTATTCAACAAAACTTAATCGTGTATTAAAAATTACGAAATTGTCAACAAAACGAACTTTCATAGCAATCTATAAACAAAACGTAATTGAACACTAATAAAACAAATATCTTTCAATATTCTGTTGTAAAAGCTGATCTACCACCTGACAAAATGTTGAAATGCTATTCTGAACAATGTGTTCAACGTCTAAATGAATATGGTTTCATAAAAAATAAGTGATATAACAGGGGTTGAAATTTTCTTTCACACCTAACTAACTAGCCCGGGCTATTTGGAGATGATATTTCGCTAGCTCGACAGATTCAAGTACTAGCCCAAGCATGGAGACGGTTTCCGCTTGTTACTTGTTGACTTGAAAAATTGTGTCAGATTTTGACCTGTCGACCTTCAATATTTGCTGGTGTAACTGTTACCTTACAGTATAACTGATTTGATTTGATTTATTGTGTTTAATGCCACTTTCAGCTATATCATGGCGAGCAGTTTTAATAGTGGAAGAAGCCGGAGTACCCGGAGAGAACCACTGACCATGGGCAAGCAACTGGTAAACTTTATCACTTGCAGGTGCCAGTCGAGTGCACACTTTTTTGTAATTTACAAAGCCAGGCACAAACCCACGCCGCAGTATAACTAAAACATTGATCAGACCATACCTTTCCCAGATCAGCTGTATCATAATTCAGATGGTCAATGACGGCTGTCTTTTCTTCATCTAACTCTATACCACATTCTGTAGCCAATTCTCTTATGTTATCTCCTGAAAAAGTAATGATACATGGTTAATTATTACACACACATTCATACACAGTGCTCCCTAAGAAAGTTTGTCACCATCAACTGAAATGCAGGAATTACAGAAGATGCTGCAGGGCTTTCACTACCTTCAAATTAGAGGGAGAAGTGATTTCTCTTTCAGAGAGCTCACAGGGAGAATTGGAAGACTTCTGACAGAAGTTAACAGCAATTAATCGAAACAATGTTTTGTGACCCCTCTGAAGTTACCTTGAAGGAAAAACACTTACAACAAGATATGATTATAATCTAACGATTATGAAGTCTCCCAAACCGGCCACTGACACTATCTACCCACATATCAAATTTTGATGATATCAGACAATGTTGAATTTTTACCCCTCATTTTTATGCCGTGTTTTGGCAGCCATTTTAAAAGGCAGACATCTTGAAAATTTTGAAAACGTAGAATTGCTCCTCTAATGGTGACCTATCACTATGTCAAAATTTATGTCTCTATCATTATCCAGTTAGAAGATATCAACATTAATGTACGAAATTTCAAGTTTCCCATAGGATTCTATGTTTGGGAGACTTAATAAGAATAATAATAATAATAATAAGAAGAAACGGAGCAAAAACAATAAGTCTGCAAACGTTGTTTGGGAGACTTAACTAGGTGAGAAGGAAAAGCAACATTTTTTTAAAGATAAAATTACAAAAATCGGTAATCACTAAATACAAAAAAAAAAATCCATCTTAATTATACATGTACCTACCAACATTAGAGCTAGCTGCTACAAGTACATTGCCTCCTCCATCTATAAAACTGGTGATGGCCTCTACAGTCATGGAACCTCCAAATTCTATAATCATATATAAATTAAAATACTAATAACATTCTAATTATTACTGATAAAATACAAGATAATGGAAAAAAATTATATACAGATAATTAAATAATATTAAAGAAGTGTTTACAGAATACCAGTAAATACAGGTGAAAACTACTATCAAGGGAAGTAACTTTTACCTTGAGCTATCAAGGGAAGTAACTTTTACCTTGAGTTACCAAGGGAAATGACTTATTCTAATTCACAATAATAAGCTTTGACTGTGTGAGTGCTCTCTTTGCTTTGTGCAGCATATGTTTTTTTTCTACTACAATATATCAAAGTTTTAATGGTGGGTCTGTGTAACTGTTGCTCATCTTTTTAATTTTTTGTGTTGTGCTACTATGCGTCTTTATTTTCTGAGTTCTGTGTTGTGATGTCCATTACAATTTCCACATAAATGTGATGTGATGTTCGTTTTTACCTCCCATTGTTTGTAGGAGGGCTCATATTTGTGTGTGCTTGCGTATAGTGGTGTCTAATACATATTGTGTTGTGTTTTTCTTCATCTTATGTACTGTGTTGCCAGCTTCAGAATTCTATCACGTTTATTTCAATGTGCTTCCTGTATGTTTGGTCATCATTTTCAACAATTTCATTAATATATTGTGGTGGTCATCTTTATTAAGAGGAAACTGAAGAACTTGAAGAAAAACGTACACTTGCCGCAAGTTGATGACAAACTCTGTCTTTGCGTTAACCCACTTGCCCGAAGCTCGGGACAAGTAAAACTGGATTCGGACAAGTGAAAATTATGAAAGAATTTGCTTAAGCATAAATAGATTTTTTTTTCTGAATTTGGAATTCGGGCAAGTAGATGAAAAAAAATAAGACAAAGACTGCAAACTGTATCATATAAAGTTGTAACGAGCATCCAGCCTGTCACAGAGGTGAATCAAACTAACAACACAAATATAAAGTTTAACTTCTATATTTAAGCTTTGTCCTACCTTCAACAGATGGTGAAAACAGAATCAGATTGTCATAGAGAAATTCTCCATATTTAACAAGAGCCAGTGATGAATCATCAGCAGTCTTGAACGTAAGCTCAAATCCTTTCTCTAAAAAAATATAAGCAACAAATAAGTTTCTGAAAAGATGCCGACATCAAAATAAAATCAGTTATTAATCGTGTTAATCAAACAAGATGTTGCACGCTACGTCGTGCTAAGAATACCCCCACTCATTCATTTGTAAGTCGCACGGTAAACAGGAAGTAGATGTGCGGTAAACCTGGAAAGGGGAGACACGGTACAAGTCACCATGCCAAAGCCATATATCAAATCATTTCTTCCAGTAGAAGCTGAGATAACTGTTATGAAAGTTTTCATTACGGCAAACATGAAAAATTCCAAGTCGCACTGTAAACAGGAAGTAGATGTGCAGTAAACCTGGAAAGGGGAGACACGGTACAAGTCACCATGCCAAATCCATATATCAAATCATTTCTTCCAGTAGAAGCTGAGATATCTGTTACGAAAGCGTGAACGGATGGACGGACAAGGTGATTGCAATGCCCCCACTCTATGAGTGGGGGTATAATTATCAGTATATGAATTTGGTTCACATAAATAGCAAGAAAAAAACATTATAGGATTAAACACTGTTTTTTTATGAAATTATCTATGTATAAACTCTGGCAGCTCAGTCACAAACTGAATAAAGTCCGAAGGAAGTTTATACATACATAATTTCCTAAAAACAGTGTTTATACATACATAATTTCCTAAAAACAGTGTTTAATCCTTATAATTCTTTTTCTTGGACATTGTGTTTGTTTTCGATGCTAAATACTATTAAAGAAATACCCAAGGAGAGCCTCAAACAATGGACATACAATACACATACGATTGTAAACTGAAAAAAATCCACGAAATGTTATTAACGACTTTGAAACATAACCAACATGACGTCATATGAAGACTTCCAGTTTGAAACGTAAAGATTAGACGTTATTTGGCTTCGTGTACACTTCAAGTTTGATACAATTTAACTAAAATAAGTTTTCAAGGTAAGCTTTTTAATTATTTTTGTGCATTGTTGTAAATATGACATGTAGGATTTCACATTTTCAAGATGGCAGATCCTTCCAGCATTCAACAGTTTACAACTGTGATTGGCAATCAACAACTTAATCAACCACTTATCGGAGGCACACGCTTTGGCACGTTCCAAATAAATCATGAGAGAGTAGTAAAATATTATAGTAATTATAGAAAATGATTCAGTTCACTTTTTAAAATTCATATAGTTTTAAATAAAACTACATTTGTCTGTAAAGTGTTCGTTAAATAATTAATGTTTAGGCAAAAACAATAAGAATTATCATTGTGAAAAAGAAATTAACATTTATTGATGTATATATATACAAATACACATATACACACACAACACTTGAAAAAAAAAAAAAAATTATCCTTTTTTTTTCTTCCATTTCTACAATTTTTATTAGTTTTTGTCAGAATTTATGACTTCTTGTCGCTTTTTATTACTTCTTGTCGCTTCTTGACGCTAATTAGTGAGACCCCCAAGTGAGTGAGTGATTGTTGCTTAATGCCAACTCAGCAATTTTTCAGCTCTATCATGAAGAAAACAAGTTACTTTTCAATCAGATGATGATTAGGCGTGCACACTAACAATTAAAAAACTCTGGTCCGACAACTGGCACAGGTAAGATTTCATATCTAGAATGTTTGTGACGAGATTAGGATGAAAATATAGACAACAAATTTCTTCGGAATCCTAATCTCAACAACTCCCCATAATACCTTGCCTTGTCCATGAAGGTGGAGGCAAAGCAAAAACTAGCTCCGAGATAAATGTTGGCAAAATATGGGCGGCAGTCATGAGAGGTTAAGATGGCACATCAGAAAAAAAACAGCTTGTAATAGCTGGATTATCTTTCCAACGGGGCTTGGTCTTTCGATTTAATCTTAATAATAATAAATTAATGTAAAACATTCTCATTTATCTAACCTCGGAGAGTTCGGAAGAAGATCGAATGAGTTTCTCGTAAGGACCAGTTGTCAACCAATACCAATGTCTTCTTTCCAGCAAGTACTAGAGAGCTGGAGACTAATATTATAAAGAAAAGACCGGCAACTTTAGCTTGTACTTCCATGTTTTCTGCCGACGTGGTTTACCTGGTACCACATTAATCAAATTTCAATACAGTTCAGTAGAAAAAAATATGCAACCAGTTTATAAAAACTGGTACCACATTGTACTGGAACCCGAAAGCGAAGTAATATAAAAAATATATAAAACAAAAACAAGCAAACAAACAAAAAACGAATGGAAATGGATTTAGTTCTCTGTTATCTGAAAACTATATTAACGGGTAAATAAAATGTGATATCTCATTTATCAACATTTGGTAATAGCCATTTATGAGATAAGATAAGATAAGATAAGTTTTATTTATAGTCGGCATATTTAAATAACAATACAACACAAGCCCTAGTGGGCTTTTGACCGACATACACAATACAAGAATAAATAACAGTTAAAAACAACAAAAGCATGCACACAAATTAATAATTTAGATAAAAGCACTCATAGTAGCAAAATACAGCAAATAAGTTAAAGCACACATATAGCACAGACAAGGTAAGCATATACAAAAGTAAAAAAGTTAATCAAGCACAGTAATAAAAGCTAAAAAAAATAAAATAAAGCTGGTGTTACGAGCTAAAAGCATGTTATACTGCTAAAAAATAAATAAATATAAATAATATAAACATTGAAAAGACCTTGATGATATTAAAATTGTTTACATGCATTACATTTGCATTCATTTCCATTCCAAGATAATAAAATGTTTTTAAATTGGTTAAAATTGGCAATTTTTCTAAAATCATCAGGTAGGTCATTCCATAAAACAGCAGCTGTATATTTAAAAGAATTCTTACCATAGGTAGTAGTCTTTACTCTAGGTATCTCTACAATATTAGAATATCTAAAACTATATTTACTATTTTTTAAAACAACTAAATCATTTAAGCATGGTGGAGACAGTTTATACAATATTTTAAAACATTCTAATGCCATAGTGCGCATTCTCCTTATTTGCAGAGATGGTACTTTCGCTATATGTAAAAGTTCTTCATATGTGCTATTGTAATCCTCATATATAAAACGTAAAGCTCTTTCCTGTATTTTCTCCAGTTTTATAGTGTTTGCTTTTGAACAAAAATGCCAAGCCAAAGGACAAAAATTGAAATTAGACAATATAAAAGAATGAAAAATTGTTAGCTTATTAAGTTTAGATAAAAAACAACCAATACGCTTTAGTACACTTAATTGCTGTGAAGCTTTACGACAGATATTTTTTATATGTTTATCAAAATTTAGCTGATAGTCTATATCAATACCCAATAATTTTACAACTTCATCACATGATATATTAGCAGACTCAATATTAAAAACAGGTTCTTTTGCATAAGTTTTCTTCCCAACAGCAATAGCTTGAAATTTATCTGGGTTGGCTTGCATACAATTAAAATTAAACCATTCAATTAAAATAGAGCTTTCTTTTTCTAAAACATTAATTAAGGTATTATAATCTTGATCTGCATATGATAGGGTGTTGTCATCAGCATAGTTGTACAATGTTCCATGTTCAATGAAGTAAAATATATCGTTTATAAAAATGTTAAAAAGCAAGGGCCCCATTATGGAGCCTTGAGGAACTATATTTGGACGTAATTCGGTTTCCGGTACACATATCATTAGAAAAGTCCTACATATGAAGGGGGTGGTAAAGAGGGGGTATGATGACGGAGTATATTTGCCTGTGGCACGAAACACGAAAACACGTTGAACGAAAATAGGTTTAAAATTACCACCACTCTATGAACAGATGGCAAAATGAGCATCTACATAATTTTATCCTGCAATTAGCTAAGTTATTTTTAATCATAATAAATGGGTTGAAATAAATTGCTGCTTTATTATGACAGCTAGTGACAGTGTCATAATAACACTTTTCACATTGGCTAATATTAAGCTATTAAGCCACACCCCTGTCATAATCAACACTTTTCACATTAGCCTAATAAAGCTAAGCCACACCCCTGTCATAATATTTTTTTCTGTTTCTGCCTCATAATGGCCACCATCAACTTGTTGATTGTTATGCCATGTCGAAAGCGTGCGCAGTTCAAATTTATAAAATACTGCCAGCTGGCAGTAACTATACAGTTAAAAATTATTTACACTTGTTTGCATCTAGTCTTTCATAGCAGCTACTTTCGCCTTGAAAGTGGCCGGTATGTGATCCGGCGGATAGTATCATACAATGTCTGGTTGAAGCGAGTTCCAATCCCTGATGATGTGCGGGAAGAATGAGAACTTTCTGTAGTCACTGTTGGAATTTGGTATTTGGAACGAGAGGTTGTGCATGTTCCTGGTAAATCGACTTGGTGGTATTGGTGACCGCTCGATAGTCCGAAGGTCCATTAGTCCGAAGGTCCGTTAGTCCGAAGGTTCATTAGTCCGAAGGTCCGTTAGTCCGAAGGTTCATTAGTCCAAAGGTCCGTTAGTCCGAACTTTTTAAGATCCATTAGTCTTGTTTTTCGACCAAAGGATAGGTATCGAACAGTGTTGAATTGATTTAATATTTAGTCCTTTATCAAATTAAGTAAGAGAAGCAATATACTCTTTAGAGATTTTAACCAAGTGGTACCCTGTAGAGGAATAAACAGTCTGTTGTTAGTGTAGAAATTCCAAATATTGGTACTTGGGTATACACGCATCAGAAACAAAAAATAATATAATATCATAAAAGATCATCTAACAAATGTTTTATGCATATTACATGTAGGAAAAAACGTACGGGTTAAACTAGAAAAAAAAATCATTATTTCCTGCAATTTCGGTGCTTTGTTGTTTTATACCTTAATTTCTAGTAACACTACATGTTTGCACAAGGCATTTTGGAAAGTGGAAAGTCATTTGGAGTTAACTTCAAATATGTGTTTATATTCTAATTTTACATATGTCCATTTCCTACACCTAAGTTAACAAACCAGTATCCCTTCATTAACCCCTCTTTCGTTGCTGCATCCGGTGTTAACCGTCATTTGAAATCGCCATTTAATTGGTTAGATAGAGAGATGGAGTCTTTTTGGGATAAACAGCAGGTGTGAATTTACCTTTACCATTCCATAAATGGGTTATTTATTTGGGGGAACATGAGTTTCCCTTTTTGAGCCACCAAAACTCAAAGGATGCGTCTTCGGTTTCCCGCGAATACCGCAGTCTTTGTAAGTCGTTATTCTGAACGGACGTGTCAAAGATGGCTTGCACCATGCCAGGAAACCGGGATGGTACAGTATTGGTGTACAACAATTACATGTTTCATAAGAACAAAGTAACTTCTACCATAATTCATTGGAGATGTTGGCGAGTATCATGCAGAGCACCTCTTCAAACACACCCGGCCGAATCATACAGAAGACTTTAAAATTGGTAGTCGCTGCTTCTCCGCCATGCACGCGTCATATTTATAGGTAGTGACGACTGGTTGGTTCGGTGTCAGAATAACGTGTCCGAGTGGGTGTGACATGTCTTCCTGTGGGCTGTTGCTTCTGTAGCACATTAAAAGTCCGGCTCAGCGTGTCGGTCTAGTACACAGGGTCTGTTCGATTGATTAAACGTTCTCCTGAAATGCATGAAATATCTGCCAATGGACGTTAAATTACAATCAATCAATCAATCAATCTTGATTGGTTTCCAACTTAACTAATCACCAGGCGAGCAAAGTTGGTTCATTACAGGCTCATTTTCCCCGTTCCCCGACATGTAGCAAAATTACTGTCTAGAACCAGAACAAAGACAGTACTGTATAATTAATCTTTCTTGGAGTAAAGACTTGTGAGAAAACACTGTTTTAAGTTATGTAAATTATTCACACAAGAAAATTTTAAATTGAAACCATGAAAATACAACGTAACTGAATATACACCAGAAAAAAATGTCACACTAAGCAGGAAACTCATTAAGCATTGACCTGGAGCAATACTTAATAGCACATACATGTAAGAGTTGAAATTAAGAGAGGATGAGAGGGTAACACGAGGTTTCGGTCACAGGGTATGTTCTGTCTTCAAGAACTTATTGATGGTTCGGCACTGAAACATCTTAAATAAAAATGATAACTGTACACACACTTGTTTTGAATTGAACAGTACTATCGTTGTCGTGACATCTTGAGGGTTAATAATTCCTTAAATTAGGACATTAATGCCCATTTTATGAAAAACAAGATTGCTACACGTAGCTGTATGTTCCCCGCCAAGGCACATTGCCAGAAAATAATTAAGTCTCACAACTCCTAAAAATGTCGAATCAATATGGTGGTATAGTATGCACAGCTACATATCATGTGTAACAATCCTGCAAAGTTACATCAACATTGATCGAACGGTTTCAGAGGAGTTACGTTCACAAGATTTCCTCATAGTCCACTATAGTGAAAAATGTTAAAGTATCATAACTCCTACAATATATGTCGAATCAAAATGGCGATATAGTATGCACATCTACATATCATGTGTAACAATCCTGCAAAGTTTAATCAAGATCGGTCAAGCATTTTTAGGGGAGTTGCGTTCACAAAGTTATTCGGACGGAAGGACGGACAGACGAACGCAGACCATTACTATGTCACTCCGTCGCGGCAGGGGACAAAAAGGGTATACGGGTTGAATATATACGTTTATTCAAACCAGAAATAACAGAGTTCAAACGCATGGGTGGCCGACATTAGGACAAACGGACCTTCGGACTAATGGACCTTCGGACTAACGCCACGGAACCGGTGGTATTAGTCTGTTCTCCGTACTAATTGCTACTTCTTTGTTTTGTATTTTGTAGAGCATGTCGAGTCTTGCTTCCTTCCTTCTACGTTGTAAGGTTTTCCGTTTTAGTGTGTCTAGCATGGTGTCTACACTGCATCTATTCCCATATTTGTTACAAACGTATCTGGCTCCTCTTCGCTGGACCATCTCATGGGTATGTATGTCCTTCTGCGCATACGGGTCTCTTACTGTCGATGCGTATATTCAACTATATAGGTCTTACAAGTGAGTTGTACGCATTTTGTTTTGTCGTTCCGATATTTAGGTTTCTATGCAGGAATCCAAGTGTTTTGTTGACTTTGCCGCATATGCTGTTGATGTGGTTTGTCAAGCGGAGGTCTGATGTAATGAGACAGCCAAGGTATTTTGCATTATTCACAGACTTTAGAGTCTGGCCATGTGTCCGATTGTAGATCTACTGCGTCGGCCTCTGATGTTACTGCCAGGTAGGCTATAGTGTCGTCAGCAAATAATCTTACAGTTGATTTGAGACCGCACAGCATGTCATTTATGTAGAAAAGGAACAATGATGGGCCTAGTACAGAACCCTGAGGTACTCCGGAGTCTACATCGATATAGCTGGATTTTTCGCCATCAACAACTGCAGCTTGGGATCTATCAGACAGGAAGTTTTGTATCCATGTATTGGTTTTTCCACGGATTCCGTAGTGATCAAGCTTATGAACAAGGAGATCATGACTGACTTTATTAAATGCTTTTGAGAAGTCCATAATGAGTATATCGGTTTGTTTACCTGCTGACATATTGGTGGTTACTTCATCAATGAATTCGAGAAGTTGAGTTTCACAAGATCTTTTGCTCCTGAAGCCGTGTTGCAATGGATACAGGATGTTATTTTTGTCTGCGTGGTTCATTATATGGCTAGTGATTATGTGTTCCATTAGTTTGCAGCAGATGCATGCGAGTGAGATTGGTCTATAGTTCTGAGCCTTATGACGGTCACCTTTTTTTGTAGACAGGGCTGACATTAGCTGATCGCTCGTCTGGTGGTACTTCTCCTGATTCCAGTGATTTCCTAAATATTATGGTCAGGATTGGTGCTATTGTTGGTGCCAGTTCTTTTAGAATATTTGGCCGGATGTTGTCTGATCCAGCTGCTTTGTTGGGATTTAACTTCTGTAATAGTTTAAGTACTCCTGTGCATGTTATGTTGATTTCTGGAGCAGTTTGATAGCTTCTTCCCATATGGCATTTATCTTGGAATTCCTGTTTCGTATAATTGCATTTTTCTGAGAAAGCCGATTGGAACTGGTTGTTCAGTATAGTTGCTCACTGTGTATCATCTGTACACGGGAAATAGCTACTACTGAAACGTAACACACCGATTTATAAGTTGTCAAGGTAAGTAAGAAGTCGTTTTACTGCGAAAGCAAAACGTTTTCGTTGAAACTGTTAATATGGCAGATTCCAGATAAATATCGCTTATACTTTTGGGACTCGTATAATAAAGGAACTTCGCTAGAATTGTTTGATGTGTGATAATGCTCACCTAGTACTTCAGAAAACAACTTTCCCTCACAAAAGTTTACGAAATAAAATGATGTAGATGCTTTCCATGAGTAAAACGTAACTGGAAAAGTAAAATTTAGTGACGAAACATCTGAAATTATACCCCCTTATAACAACATTAATATCGACGTTAGTGTACGGGTTTTAGCCGAAAATAATGTGTTTGTTTACGGGTTATAGTGTGACGGAACAGAAGTTCCTCTATAATATTTATTCCTAAGAAAATTTAGTATGTAATAAAAGTTCCAAAAGGAATTTATTTTATGTAATACATGTTCCACTGACATGATAAAAATACCAGTACAATTGAACATGTATTACATAAAATAATTTCCTATCCGGTACTTTTATTATATAATAAATTTTCTTAGAAACAAATATAAGGAACAAATAAGTTTAAAATGGAACAAATATTACATAAAATATTTTCCGACCCAGAAATAAATTTTCTGAGGAACAAACATTGTGGAAGGTTAAGAGTGTTAGTCATATAAAACCTTGAAAATTATGAAAATTATCTTTTCTTTATAAACTTGGCATTCACAGACACCATTATAACTATTTTTTTAATTAAAATCGCAAATTATTTAACAAAACACCATTTAATAAATATTTAAAAAATAATTGTTTTGATTCTAGTAAAATCTATTCTTTCATTATACGATATTTATTCTGCTATGTACAAGTATTATATAATATTTATTCTGCTATGTACAAGTATTATATATTATTTATTATACTAGGTACAAGTATTATATAATATTTATTCTGCTATGTACAAGTATTATATATTATTTATTCTGCTATGTACAAGTATTATATACTATTTATTATACTAGGTACAAGTATTATATAATATTTATTCTGCTATGTACAAGTATTATATATTATTTATTCTGCTATGTACAAGTATTATATATTATTTATTCTGGTAGGTATAAGTATTATATAATATTTATCCTGGCAGGTACAAGTATTATTTAATATTTATTCTGGTAGGTATAAGTATTATATAATATTTATTCTGGTAGGTATAAGTATTATATAATATTTATTCTGGTATGTACAAGTATTATATAATATAATATTTTATTCTGGTATCTGATAAACATAAGTGTTAGAATATATTGTATGGACATATAATTTGAGTTTTATTTCTTGTAGTTACAATTAAGTATTGCATAATTTTATTTTGATAGGTACAAGTATTATATAATATTTATTCTGCTATGTACAAGTATTATATACTATTTATTCTGCTAGGTACAAGTATTATATATTATTACATCAGGCTCTATTTTACTGTTTTTCTATTGACCAGAAGCAATACACGTGACATTCCATTTTCTAACATATTGATTAGCAAAAAGCAATTTCGGTGCAATATATAATCATATTGCACTCTCGTGCAAAATCAGTGAATGAAATTACGTGGCACGAGAGTGCAATATGGTTTTTTATTGGACAGAAATTGCTTTTTGCTAATTAATATGTTAGAAAGTTTCATAAAATTTGAAAATTTTCCAAAAATTTAAAAATTATAAAATTAAGAAAAAAAAAATTTAAAGTTCAAAATTGTTTAAAAAAATTGAAAATTTTGAAAATTTCTTAAAATTTTAATTTTTTTTAAAAATTCAAAATTTTCATAAAATTTCAAAACTTTCAAAATTTTTTATAAGATTTCAAAAAAATTCAAAATGATAAAATTTTCAAAAAGTTTCAGAAGTTTCAAAGTTTTCATAAAATTTCAAAATTAGAGTAAAATAGAGCCGTATGTAATAAAACAATTACTACACTTGAACTTGATCAATATGAGGTTTTATGGAGCAGAGTACAACAATATTGAATTCGGCTTCGCCTCGTTCAATATTGTTGTACTCTGCTCCATAAAACCTCATATTGATCTCGTTCAAGTGCAGTAATTATATAATATTTATTCTGCTAGGTACAAGTATTATATAATATTTATTCTGCTATGTACAAATATTATATAATATTTATTCTGCTATGTACAAGTATTATATAATATTTATTCTGCTAGGTACAAGTATTATATAATATTTATTCTGCTATGTACAAGTATTATATAATATTTATTCTGCTAGGTACAAGTATTATATAATATTTATTCTGCTATGTACAAGTATTATATACTATTTATTCTGCTAGGTACAAGTATTATATACTATTTATTATACTAGGTACAAGTATTATATAATATTTATTCTGCTAGGTACAAGTATTATATAATATTTATTCTGCTATGTACAAATATTATATAATATTTATTCTGCTATGTACAAGTATTATATAATATTTATTCTGCTAGGTACAAGTATTATATACTATTTATTCTGCTATGTACAAGTATTATATAATATTTATTCTGCTAGGTACAAGTATTATATAATATTTATTCTGCTAGGTACAAGTATTATATAATATTTATTCTGCTATGTACAAGTATTATATACTATTTATTCTGCTAGGTACAAGTATTATATAATATTTATTCTGCTATGTACAAGTATTATATACTATTTATTCTGCTATGTATAAGTATTATATACTATTTATTCTGCTAGGTACAAGTATTATATACTATTTATTATACTAGGTACAAGTATTATATAATATTTATTCTGCTATGTACAAGTATTATATACTATTTATTCTGCTAGGTACAAGTATTATATAATATTTATTCTGCTATGTACAAGTATTATATAATATTTATTCTGCTATGTACAAGTATTATATACTATTTATTCTGCTAGGTACAAGTATTATATAATATTTATTCTGCTATGTACAAGTATTATATACTATTTATTCTGCTAGGTACAAGTATTATATAATATTTATTATACTAGGTACAAGTATTATATACTATTTATTCTGCTATGTACAAGTATTATATACTATTTATTCTGCTAGGTACAAGTATTATATACTATTTATTATACTAGGTACAAGTATTATATACTATTTATTCTGGTAGGTACAAGTATTATATACTATTTATTCTGCTAGGTACACATATATAATATTTATTCTGCTAGGTACAAGTATTATATAATATGTATTCTGCTATGTACAAGTATTATTTTATATTTATTCTGTCAGGTACAAGTATTATAAATATAATATTTATTCTGTTATCTGATATATATAAGTTTTTGAATATATTGTATGGACATACATGTATGATTGAGTTTTTTTTTTAATGTATCACATTTTGATTGTATATGCTTCAAAACTGTATAATTACAAAACATTGGACAGTTGGGAACGAATATCACCAACACAAATTTATTTACAGTGTGAATAATTAAATTTACCAATGTCAGTTAAAATAAATACATTGACTTTATTTTCATCATCAGGTTCCATCATTCAGGTAAGAAAATATCTTGTTGTATTCATCTGCCTCCATGATTGTTATCACAATAATGTCTACATGTTATGTACAGGTATTACTCACAGTCATTTTAAATTTAATTGTTGACATTCTTTTTGTCGTTAGATAAAACATTTCTATGATATGTATATAAAATCAATGAAGCATAACTAATCACCTGATATTTAAGAACTTTTATTATATCATTAACCTATAATAAATGTACCTCTCAAAGGTGGAACAAATGTCAACAGGTGGAATAAATATTCCATAAGACTTGTTCCATGGAATAAATATTATTCAATTATTTTTTCCTTTTGGAACAAATATACGTTCACAATAGCTACGATCGCTAAAACCCGTACACTTTCTGATTGTAAAAAGTGTCCGATTTCTCTTTAATGATGCAAAAATGAAATCAATTTCCGATCACAATTAGTTGTTTATGTTGATTGAACCATATATCCGTAGTTTATGATTGACAAATGTATTAGCTACTCTTAGAATCATCTTTAAATGCCAGGAGTGACTCAGCAAGTTTCGTAAGTACTAGTGACACACATGTTTCCATTTTTAATCAATTACAGGACTGATCTTGTAAAGTGTTCGTTAAATGTCACGAAATACTATTCCCGGACCTATAATTATAATAAACGCCATGTTATTAAAATATACAGATTTAATCCTTAAAATTCTATTATTTCTTACCTGTTATGAATGTAAAACATTATCGCCCATTCCATGGTAGCTATTTCCCGTGTACAGATGATACACGGTGTTGCTTGTTCCAGATGGTTCTGAATGGAGAAGTCCGTTGTTTCGCATCGGTGCTATTCCTTTATTATCTGTGCGTTTATGTTTGATGTATGTCCAAACACGCTTCATTCCACTATATTGATTGTCGTCTTCTTGAGGTGTTACTATTTCTTCGACATACTTCCAATAGGCCCTTCTGAGTTCTCTCTGGACTTTTCGTTTGATGATCTTGAATTTTTCAGTTGATTTTTTGTCCCCTGACTTCTTTTTGCGTTTGTATAGTCTGTCCCTTTTCCGTATAAGTTTCTTTATTTCAGGTGTTATCCATGGTGAGCTGTCTCTTCGTTTGGCTATTTTATGTGGTATGTGACTTTTTACTAGTTCTTCGAGTTTGTTTTTGAACTATTCCCACATTTCGATGACTCCAGCATTATGTTCGTCAAAATATCTCATTTGTTCAAGGGTTGATGCCATACCCTTTTTAATGTTTTCCCAGTTGGCCTTTTTGTATTACGGAATACTACGTGATTTTTGTATTTTCTTTTTAGTTGCCATGTCAATAAAAGCTCGTCTTTCCCCCGTTTCTAAGCCTCGCCACATACATTCTATATTTACCGTCAATACACCAATATTGTATATTTAACAGATGATGATGGAAACAATAATTAAAATTAAATAATATGAGAAGGCGCGGCTTTTGAAGAGGACGGAAGTATATTTGAAATTAAATGAAGTTGAAAATAACTTTATGGAAAGTTAAGCGAAATTTTGGAATAGTATTAGTAAAGAATATCAATTACGAGAGAAAAACCCCCGGAAAAAACACTTGTTGTAACGATCAGAAAAGTACGTAATCTTTTATTGTAGGACTAGGGACAGTGCAAACACTGAAGGCTTATCTAGTACAGCGCGGGTGGAATTAACTGTTAGAAAGGGGGTAGTAGACTGGTGTACATTTTTTTTAATGTAAAATGAAAGTATGGCCTTTAAGCCGTAAGAAAAGGGTTTTATTACGAAAATATCAAGAAATACAACCAACATTTATAAGCCACATTGGCATATACCATGCAATGTACATGACGAATGACCTTTGGTACTGTAATAGGCCTACATGATCTTCATTTCGACATTTAGAAATATGTGTATTTCGCTTTTAAATATTATGTTAGCCGGGGCCATTGGCGCTCGTGGCACGGAATTCCCACCCCCCCTTTTTTTTACCTTCCTGTTTACATATTTATTTTCAATAAAATGTCTTTACTTCTTTATTATTTCATCTCTTTTTCCTTATTCTAACTTGTTCGTGTCCATATTCATACAATCTTGTGTTAACAGTAACTTACATGCATGATGTGTCGACCCTATATATTATCCACAATTATAGGCATACGCATGCAAGTTGCTGTTAGCATATAGATTAGCACATATTTGTTTGTTTGATTTACTCTATTAAAAAAATGAAAAATACTCTTTAATGTAAATGTAGAACAATATCCCGGAAAGTCTCCGGATTAGAATAAAACGGCATAATAAAAGTAATTTTAAATATGCTTTTGCTACTTGAAACAGTCTTCCGGGCCATTCAGTCATCACAATAGTTGTTCTCAATTCAAGAGCCTTCTCCATTTCTGCACGTGGAAAAGAATCTGCTGGTTTTTTGTGCGTTTTTTTTTCTATATATATTTGTATCTCCATTGAAAATCTAGTTATATTACGAGGAGAGTTGGCATCTAGTTATATTACGAGGAGAGTTGGCATGGCATTAATTGGTATAACCTCGTCATGCCTATTCCAAGACAAGACCTGGCGTTTCTATCGGCCAAATATCGTCATATTGCTTTGAGTTCAATGATTTGGTAAGAAGTTGTTCATTTTGTTGATATTGGATGCATTGTTGACTATCACTGTTTAAACTTTCTTGTCATTGACTATCACTGTTTAAACTTTCTTGTCATTGACTATCACTGTTTAAACTTTCTTGTCATTGACTATCACTGTTTAAACTTTCTTGTCATTGACAATCACTGTTTAAACTTTCTTGTCATTGACTATCACTGTTTAAACTTTCTTGTCATTGACTATCACTGTTTAAACTTTCTTGTCATTGACTATCACTGTTTAAACTTTCTTGTCATTGACTATCACTGTTTAAACTTTCTTGTCATTGACTATCACTGTTTAAACTTTCTTGTCATTGACTATCACTGTTTAAACTTTCTTGTCATTGACTATCACTGTTTAAACTTTCTTGTCATTGACTATCACTGTTTAAACTTTCTTGTCATTGACTATCACTGTTTAAACTTTCTTGTCATTGACTATCACTGGTTAAACTTTCTTGTCATTGACTATCATTGTTTAAACTTTCTTGTCATTGACTATCACTGTTTAAACTTTCTTGTCATTGACTATCACTGTTTAAACTTTCTTGTCATTGACTATCACTGTTTAAACTTTCTTGTCATTGACTATCACTGTTTAAACTTTCTTGTCATTGACTATCACTGTTTAAACTTTCTTGTCATTGACTATCACTGTTTAAACTTTCTTGTCATTGACTATCACTGTTTAAACTTTCTTGTCATTGACTATCACTGTTTAAACTTTCTTGTCATTGACTCTCACTGTTTAAACTTTCTTGTCATTGACTCTCACTGTTCAAACTTTCTTGTCATTGACTCTCACTGTTCAAACTTTCTTGTCATTGACTATCACTGTTTAAACTTTCTTGTCATTGACTATCACTGTTTAAACTTTCTTGTCATTGACTATCACTGTTTAAACTTTCTTGTCATTGACTATCACTGTTTAAACTTTCTTGTCATTGACTATCACTGTTTAAACTTTCTTGTCATTGACTATCACTGTTTAAACTTTCTTGTCATTGACTATCACTGTTTAAACTTTCTTGTCATTGACTATCACTGTTTAAACTTTCTTGTCATTGACTATCACTGTTTAAACTTTCTTGTCATTGACTATCACTGTTTAAACTTTCTTGTCATTGACTATCACTGTTTAAACTTTCTTGTCATTGACTATCACTGTTTAAACTTTCTTGTCATTGACTATCACTGTTTAAACTTTCTTGTCATTGACTATCACTGTTTAAACTTTCTTGTCATTGACTATCACTGTTTAAACTTTCTTGTCATTGACTATCACTGTTTAAACTTTCTTGTCATTGACTATCACTGTTTAAACTTTCTTGTCATTGACTATCACTGTTTAAACTTTCTTGTCATTGACTATCACTGTTTAAACTTTCTTGTAATTGACTATCACTGTTTAAACTTTCTTGTCATTGACTATCACTGTTTAAACTTTCTTGTCATTGACTATCACTGTTTAAACTTTCTTGTCATTGACTATCACTGTTTAAACTTTCTTGTCATTGACTATCACTGTTTAAACTTTCTTGTCATTGACTATCACTGTTTAAACTTTCTTGTCATTGACTATCACTGTTTAAACTTTCTTGTCATTGACTATCACTGTTTAAACTTTCTTGTCATTGACTATCACTGTTTAAACTTTCTTGTCATTGACTATCACTGTTTAAGCTTTCTTGTCATTGACTATCACTGTTTAAGCTTTCTTGTCATTGACTATCACTGTTTAAACTTTCTTGTCATTGACTATCACTGTTTAAACTTTCTTGTCATTGACTATCACTGTTTAAACTTTCTTGTCATTGACTATCACTGTTTAAACTTTCTTGTCATTGACTATCACTGTTTAAACTTTCTTGTCATTGACTATCACTGTTTAAACTTTCTTGTCATTGACTATCACTGTTTAAACTTTCTTGTCATTGACTATCACTGTTTAAACTTTCTTGTCATTGACTATCACTGTTTAAACTTTCTTGTCATTGACTATCACTGTTTAAACTTTCTTGTCATTGACTATCACTGTTTAAACTTTCTTGTAATTGACTCTCACTGTTTAAACTTTCTTGTCATTGACTATCACTGTTTAAACTTTCTTGTCATTGACTCTCACTGTTTAAACTTTCTTGTCATTGACTATCACTGTTTAAACTTTCTTGTCATTGACTATCACTGTTTAAACTTTCTTGTCATTGACTATCACTGTTTAAACGTTCTTGTCATTGACTATCACTGTTTAAACTTTCTTGTCATTGACTATCACTGTTTAAACTTTCTTGTCATTGACTATCACTGTTTAAACTTTCTTGTCATTGATTATCACTGTTTAAACTTTCTTGTCATTGACTATCACTGTTTAAACTTTCTTGTCATTGACTATCACTGTTTAAACTTTCTTGTCATTGACTATCACTGTTTAAACTTTCTTGTCATTGACTATCACTGTTTAAACTTTCTTGTCATTGACTATCACTGTTTAAACTTTCTTGTCATTGACTATCACTGTTTAAACTTTCTTGTCATTGACTATCACTGTTTAAACTTTCTTGTCATTGACTATCACTGTTTAAACTTTCTTGTCATTGACTATCACTGTTTAAACTTTCTTGTCATTGACTATCACTGTTTAAACTTTCTTGTCATTGACTATCACTGTTTAAACTTTCTTGTCATTGACTATCACTGTTTAAACTTTCTTGTCATTGACTATCACTGTTTAAACTTTCTTGTCATTGACTATCACTGTTTAAACTTTCTTGTCATTGACTATCACTGTTTAAACTTTCTTGTCATTGACTCTCACTGTTTAAACTTTCTTGTCATTGACTCTCACTGTTTAAACTTTCTTGTCATTGACTCTCACTGTTTAAACTTTCTTGTCATTGACTCTCACTGTTTAAACTTTCTTGTCATTGACTCTCACTGTTTAAACTTTCTTGTCATTGACTCTCACTGTTTAAACTTTCTTGTCATTGACTCTCACTGTTTAAACTTTCTTGTCATTGACTCTCACTGTTTACACTTTCTTGTCATTGACTCTCACTGTTTAAACTTTCTTGTCATTGACTATCACTGTTTAAACTTTCTTGTCATTGACTATCACTGTTTAAACTTTCTTGTCATTGACTATCACGGTTTAAACTTTCTTGTCATTGACTATCACTGTTTAAACTTTCTTGTCATTGACTATCACTGTTTAAACTTTCTTGTCATTGACTATCACTGTTTAAACTTTCTTGTCATTGACTATCACTGTCTAAACTTTCTTGTCATTGACTATCACTGTTTAAACTTTCTTGTCATTGACTATCACTGTTTAAACTTTCTTGTCATTGACTATCACTGTTTAAACTTTCTTGTCATTGACTATCACTGTTTAAACTTTCTTGTCATTGACTATCACTGTTTAAACTTTCTTGTCATTGACTATCACTGTTTAAACTTTCTTGTCATTGACTATCACTGTTTAAACTTTCTTGTCATTGACTATCACTGTTTAAACTTTCTTGTCATTGACTATCACTGTTTAAACTTTCTTGTCATTGACTATCACTGTTTAAACTTTCTTGTCATTGACTATCACTGTTTAAACTTCTTGTCATTGACTATCACTGTTTAAACTTTCTTGTCATTGACTATCACTGTTTAAACTTTCTTGTCATTGACTATCACTGTTTAAACTTTCTTGTCATTGACTATCACTGTTTAAACTTTCTTGTCATTGACTATCACTGTTTAAACTTTCTTGTCATTGACTATCACTGTTTAAACTTTCTTGTCATTGACTATCACTGTTTAAACTTTCTTGTCATTGACTATCACTGTTTAAACTTTCTTGTCATTGACTATCACTGTTTAAACTTTCTTGTCATTGACTATCACTGTTTAAACTTTCTTGTCATTGACTATCACTGTTTAAACTTTCTTGTCATTGACTATCACTGTTTAAACTTTCTTGTCATTGACTATCACTGTTTAAACTTTCTTGTCATTGACTATCACTGTTTAAACTTTCTTGTCATTGACTATCACTGTAAACAGTGATAGTCATTGACTATCACTGTTTACTCTTTCTTGTCATTGACTATCACTGTTTAAACTTTCTTGTCATTGACAATCACTGTTTAAACTTTCTTGTCATTGACAATCACTGTTTAAACTTTCTTGTCATTGACAATCACTGTTTAAACTTTCTTGTCATTGACTATCACTGTTTAAACTTTCTTGTCATTGACTATCACTGTTTAAACTTTCTTGTCATTGACTATCACTGTTTAAACTTTCTTGTCATTGACTATCACTGTTTAAACTTTCTTGTCATTGACTATCACTGTTTAAACTTTCTTGTCATTGACTATCACTGTTTAAACTTTCTTGTCATTGACTATCACTGTTTAAACTTTCTTGTCATTGACTATCACTGTTTAAACTTTCTTGTCATTGACTATCACTGTTTAAACTTTCTTGTCATTGACTATCACTGTTTAAACTTTCTTGTCATTGACTATCACTGTTTAAACTTTCTTGTAATTGACTCTCACTGTTTAAACTTTCTTGTCATTGACTATCACTGTTTAAACTTTCTTGTCATTGACTCTCACTGTTTAAACTTTCTTGTCATTGACTATCACTGTTTAAACTTTCTTGTCATTGACTATCACTGTTTAAACGTTCTTGTCATTGACTATCACTGTTTAAACTTTCTTGTCATTGACTATAACTGTTTAAACTTTCTTGTCATTGACTATCACTGTTTAAACTTTCTTGTCATTGATTATCACTGTTTAAACTTTCTTGTCATTGACTATCACTGTTTAAACTTTCTTGTCATTGACTATCACTGTTTAAACTTTCTTGTCATTGACTATCACTGTTTAAACTTTCTTGTCATTGACTATCACTGTTTAAACTTTCTTGTCATTGACTATCACTGTTTAAACTTTCTTGTCATTGACTATCACTGTTTAAACTTTCTTGTCATTGACTATCACTGTTTAAACTTTCTTGTCATTGACTATCACTGTTTAAACTTTCTTGTCATTGACTATCACTGTTTAAACTTTCTTGTCATTGACTATCACTGTTTAAACTTTCTTGTCATTGACTATCACTGTTTAAAATTTCTTGTCATTGACTATCACTGTTTAAACTTTCTTGTCATTGACTATCACTGTTTAAACTTTCTTGTCATTGACTATCACTGTTTAAACTTTCTTGTCATTGACTATCACTGTTTAAACTTTCTTGTCATTGACTCTCACTGTTTAAACTTTCTTGTCATTGACTCTCACTGTTTAAACTTTCTTGTCATTGACTCTCACTGTTTAAACTTTCTTGTCATTGACTCTCACTGTTTAAACTTTCTTGTCATTGACTCTCACTGTTTAAACTTTCTTGTCATTGACTATCACTGTTTAAACTTTCTTGTCATTGACTATCACTGTTTAAACTTTCTTGTCATTGACTATCACTGTTTAAACTTTCTTGTCATTGACTATCACTGTTTAAACTTTCTTGTCATTGACTATCACTGTTTAAACTTTCTTGTCATTGACTATCACTGTTTAAACTTTCTTGTCATTGACTATCACTGTTTAAACTTTCTTGTCATTGACTATCACTGTTTAAACTTTCTTGTCATTGACTATCACTGTTTAAACTTTCTTGTCATTGACTATCACTGTTTAAACTTTCTTGTCATTGACTATCACTGTTTAAACTTTCTTGTCATTGACTATCACTGTTTAAACTTCTTGTCATTGACTATCACTGTTTAAACTTTCTTGTCATTGACTATCACTGTTTAAACTTTCTTGTCATTGACTATCACTGTTTAAACTTTCTTGTCATTGACTATCACTGTTTAAACTTTCTTGTCATTGACTATCACTGTTTAAACTTTCTTGTCATTGACTATCACTGTTTAAACTTTCTTGTCATTGACTATCACTGTTTAAACTTTCTTGTCATTGACTATCACTGTTTAAACTTTCTTGTCATTGACTATCACTGTTTAAACTTTCTTGTCATTGACTATCACTGTTTAAACTTTCTTGTCATTGACTATCACTGTTTAAACTTTCTTGTCATTGACTATCACTGTTTAAACTTTCTTGTCATTGACTATCACTGTTTAAACTTTCTTGTCATTGACTATCACTGTTTAAACTTTCTTGTCATTGACTATCACTGTTTACTCTTTCTTGTCATTGACTATCACTGTTTAAACTTTCTTGTCATTGACAATCACTGTTTAAACTTTCTTGTCATTGACAATCACTGTTTAAACTTTCTTGTCATTGACAATCACTGTTTAAACTTTCTTGTCATTGACTATCACTGTTTAAACTTTCTTGTCATTGACTATCACTGTTTAAACTTTCTTGTCATTGACTATCACTGTTTAAACTTTCTTGTCATTGACTATCACTGTTTAAACTTTCTTGTCATTGACTATCACTGTTTAAACTTTCTTGTCATTGACTATCACTGTTTAAACTTTCTTGTCATTGACTATCACTGTTTAAACTTTCTTGTCATTGACTATCACTGTTTAAACTTTCTTGTCATTGACTATCACTGTTTAAACTTTCTTGTCATTGACTATCACTGTTTAAACTTTCTTGTCATTGACTATCACTGTTTAAACTTTCTTGTCATTGACTATCACTGTTTAAACTTTCTTGTCATTGACTATCACTGTTTAAACTTTCTTGTCATTGACTATCACTGTTTAAACTTTCTTGTCATTGACTATCACTGTTTAAACTTTCTTGTCATTGACTATCACTGTTTAAACTTTCTTGTCATTGACTATCACTGTTTAAACTTTCTTGTCATTGACTATCACTGTTTAAACTTTCTTGTCATTGACTATCACTGTTTAAACTTTCTTGTCATTGACTATCACTGTTTAAACTTTCTTGTCATTGACTATCACTGTTTAAACTTTCTTGTCATTGACTATCACTGTTTAAACTTTCTTGTCATTGACTATCACTGTTTAAACTTTCTTGTCATTGACTATCACTGTTTAAACTTTCTTGTCATTGACTATCACTGTTTAAACTTTCTTGTCATTGACTATCACTGTTTAAACTTTCTTGTCATTGACTATCACTGTTTAAACTTTCTTGTCATTGACTATCACTGTTTAAACTTTCTTGTCATTGACTATCACTGTTTAAACTTTCTTGTCATTGACTATCACTGTTTAAACTTTCTTGTCATTGACTATCACTGTTTAAACTTTCTTGTCATTGACTATCACTGTTTAAACTTTCTTGTCATTGACTATCACTGTTTAAACTTTCTTGTCATTGACTATCACTGTTTAAACTTTCTTGTCATTGACTATCACTGTTTAAACTTTCTTGTCATTGACTATCACTGTTTAAACTTTCTTGTCATTGACTATCACTGTTTAAACTTTCTTGTCATTGACTATCACTGTTTAAACTTTCTTGTCATTGACTATCACTGTTTAAACTTTCTTGTCATTGACTATCACTGTTTAAACTTTCTTGTCATTGACTATCACTGTTTAAACTTTCTTGTCATTGACTATCACTGTTTAAACTTTCTTGTCATTGACTATCACTGTTTAAACTTTCTTGTCATTGACTATCACTGTTTAAACTTTCTTGTCATTGACTATCACTGTTTAAACTTTCTTGTCATTGACTATCACTGTTTAAACTTTCTTGTCATTGACTATCACTGTTTAAACTTTCTTGTCATTGACTATCACTGTTTAAACTTTCTTGTCATTGACTATCACTGTTTAAACTTTCTTGTCATTGACTATCACTGTTTAAACTTTCTTGTCATTGACTATCACTGTTTAAACTTTCTTGTCATTGACTATCACTGTTTAAACTTTCTTGTCATTGACTATCACTGTTTAAACTTTCTTGTCATTGACTATCACTGTTTAAACTTTCTTGTCATTGACTATCACTGTTTAAACTTTCTTGTCATTGACTATCACTGTTTAAACTTTCTTGTCATTGACTATCACTGTTTAAACTTTCTTGTCATTGACTATCACTGTTTAAACTTTCTTGTCATTGACTATCACTGTTTAAACTTTCTTGTCATTGACTATCACTGTTTAAACTTTCTTGTCATTGACTATCACTGTTTAAACTTTCTTGTCATTGACTATCACTGTTTAAACTTTCTTGTCATTGACTATCACTGTTTAAACTTTCTTGTCATTGACTATCACTGTTTAAACTTTCTTGTCATTGACTCTCACTGTTTAAACTTTCTTGTCATTGACTCTCACTGTTTAAACTTTCTTGTCATTGACTATCACTGTTTAAACTTTCTTGTCATTGA
This sequence comes from Bathymodiolus septemdierum, assembly GCA_963383655.1. Taxonomy (NCBI): domain Eukaryota; kingdom Metazoa; phylum Mollusca; class Bivalvia; order Mytilida; family Modiolidae; genus Bathymodiolus; species Bathymodiolus septemdierum. Next base: position 1,326,327 of record OY726530.1, read on the forward strand.
CTATCACTGTTTAAACTTTCTTGTCATTGACTATCACTGTTTAAACTTTCTTGTCATTGACTATCACTGTTTAAACTTTCTTGTCATTGACTATCACTGTTTAAACTTTCTTGTCATTGACTATCACTGTTTAAACTTTCTTGTCATTGACTATCACTGTTTAAACTTTCTTGTCATTGACTATCACTGTTTAAACTTTCTTGTCATTGACTATCACTGTTTAAACTTTCTTGTCATTGACTATCACTGTTTAAACTTTCTTGTCATTGACTATCACTGTTTAAACTTTCTTGTCATTGACTATCACTGTTTAAACTTTCTTGTCATTGACTATCACTGTTTAAACTTTCTTGTCATTGACTATCACTGTTTAAACTTTCTTGTCATTGACTATCACTGTTTAAACTTTCTTGTCATTGACTATCACTGTTTAAACTTTCTTGTCATTGACTATCACTGTTTAAACTTTCTTGTCATTGACTATCACTGTTTAAACTTTCTTGTCATTGACTATCACTGTTTAAACTTTCTTGTCATTGACTATCACTGTTTAAACTTTCTTGTCATTGACTATCACTGTTTAAACTTTCTTGTCATTGACTATCACTGTTTAAACTTTCTTGTCATTGACTATCACTGTTTAAACTTTCTTGTCATTGACTATCACTGTTTAAACTTTCTTGTCATTGACTATCACTGTTTAAACTTTCTTGTCATTGACTATCACTGTTTAAACTTTCTTGTCATTGACTATCACTGTTTAAACTTTCTTGTCATTGACTATCACTGTTTAAACTTTCTTGTCATTGACTATCACTGTTTAAACTTTCTTGTCATTGACTATCACTGTTTAAACTTTCTTGTCATTGACTATCACTGTTTAAACTTTCTTGTCATTGACTATCACTGTTTAAACTTTCTTGTCATTGACTATCACTGTTTAAACTTTCTTGTCATTGACTATCACTGTTTAAACTTTCTTGTCATTGACTATCACTGTTTAAACTTTCTTGTCATTGACTATCACTGTTTAAACTTTCTTGTCATTGACTATCACTGTTTAAACTTTCTTGTCATTGACTATCACTGTTTAAACTTTCTTGTCATTGACTATCACTGTTTAAACTTTCTTGTCATTGACTATCACTGTTTAAACTTTCTTGTCATTGACTATCACTGTTTAAACTTTCTTGTCATTGACTATCACTGTTTAAACTTTCTTGTCATTGACTATCACTGTTTAAACTTTCTTGTCATTGACTATCACTGTTTAAACTTTCTTGTCATTGACTATCACTGTTTAAACTTTCTTGTCATTGACTATCACTGTTTAAACTTTCTTGTCATTGACTATCACTGTTTAAACTTTCTTGTCATTGACTATCACTGTTTAAACTTTCTTGTCATTGACTATCACTGTTTAAACTTTCTTGTCATTGACTATCACTGTTTAAACTTTCTTGTCATTGACTATCACTGTTTAAACTTTCTTGTCATTGACTATCACTGTTTAAACTTTCTTGTCATTGACTATCACTGTTTAAACTTTCTTGTCATTGACTATCACTGTTTAAACTTTCTTGTCATTGACTATCACTGTTTAAACTTTCTTGTCATTGACTATCACTGTTTAAACTTTCTTGTCATTGACTATCACTGTTTAAACTTTCTTGTCATTGACTATCACTGTTTAAACTTTCTTGTCATTGACTATCACTGTTTAAACTTTCTTGTCATTGACTATCACTGTTTAAACTTTCTTGTCATTGACTATCACTGTTTAAACTTTCTTGTCATTGACTATCACTGTTTAAACTTTCTTGTCATTGACTATCACTGTTTAAACTTTCTTGTCATTGACTATCACTGTTTAAACTTTCTTGTCATTGACTATCACTGTTTAAACTTTCTTGTCATTGACTATCACTGTTTAAACTTTCTTGTCATTGACTATCACTGTTTAAACTTTCTTGTCATTGACTATCACTGTTTAAACTTTCTTGTCATTGACTATCACTGTTTAAACTTTCTTGTCATTGACTATCACTGTTTAAACTTTCTTGTCATTGACTATCACTGTTTAAACTTTCTTGTCATTGACTATCACTGTTTAAACTTTCTTGTCATTGACTATCACTGTTTAAACTTTCTTGTCATTGACTATCACTGTTTAAACTTTCTTGTCATTGACTATCACTGTTTAAACTTTCTTGTCATTGACTATCACTGTTTAAACTTTCTTGTCATTGACTATCACTGTTTAAACTTTCTTGTCATTGACTATCACTGTTTAAACTTTCTTGTCATTGACTATCACTGTTTAAACTTTCTTGTCATTGACTATCACTGTTTAAACTTTCTTGTCATTGACTATCACTGTTTAAACTTTCTTGTCATTGACTATCACTGTTTAAACTTTCTTGTCATTGACTATCACTGTTTAAACTTTCTTGTCATTGACTATCACTGTTTAAACTTTCTTGTCATTGACTATCACTGTTTAAACTTTCTTGTCATTGACTATCACTGTTTAAACTTTCTTGTCATTGACTATCACTGTTTAAACTTTCTTGTCATTGACTATCACTGTTTAAACTTTCTTGTCATTGACTATCACTGTTTACTCTTTCTTGTCATTGACTATCACTGTTTAAACTTTCTTGTCATTGACAATCACTGTTTAAACTTTCTTGTCATTGACAATCACTGTTTAAACTTTCTTGTCATTGACAATCACTGTTTAAACTTTCTTGTCATTGACTATCACTGTTTAAACTTTCTTGTCATTGACTATCACTGTTTAAACTTTCTTGTCATTGACTATCACTGTTTAAACTTTCTTGTCATTGACTATCACTGTTTAAACTTTCTTGTCATTGACTATCACTGTTTAAACTTTCTTGTCATAATCATATTGAATAAATAACAGTAGTGGTATTTCAATTCTTCTCTTTTTTTTCTTTTTTTTTCTTTTTTTAACAAATGCTGACATATTTATTCATTATGCAAGTAAGAGTTAATGAAAAACAAAATACCACACACTAATGACAAAAACTTGGAAACAGCCATGCTCAACACCCATAGCACACATATTTACATGAACGTTTATTTCCCTGGCCTAGGTACCAGGGCATTTCAATAAAAGTAGGGGTTTAAACTAGTTTTATGGACCCAAGCACCCTCTCTTGGTGAAATGATGCGGTTATCTAAGTCTCAAGTGTTCGACGGGATACCAAATTATTCTGTTTCTAAAATCAACATTTTATCATTAACAAATTATTCTATTTTTTATGCTTTTTTTTTTTTTTTTAAGTCAAATGTAAACAAATATTAGTGATATTTTTAACAACGCTATTAATTGTAATACTCCTGAAACGACTATTTTACACGTTTTATACTTTTTAGTAATGGATGTAAATACGTTTTTATGCCACTAACCAAACTTATACAACATGGAAATGATGAACTTTTAACTACTACGTATATTTTATCATAACTGTAAATACGTATCTTTTTAAGTATGTGCCCGTTAAGTTAGGTTTTATAATTTTATCCATAATTGGAGTGCTCCGAATTCCGGAGAAATTTTACCTGTACAAAGACAAAGACAAAGATATTCTGTTTACTCGTATGGTATTTCTATTTTTTTTTCTCTTCGCGTTCTTTTTGAATTTCACTAAATTAAAGTTTACTTCTTACTATATAAACGATGATATATTTTAGTATAGGTCATTTGTAAGATAGTATACAAACATACTGTTGACCGTAGGGTCATTTAAGTTGATGACCGTTTTCGGACAAGGAAGACCGTTTGTACTTCCTTCAACTATATGATAATCTTGAGGCGACTCAATGACGAGCTAGATATCTTAATAATGGTGTACATTTATGTGACACAACATTATTATGCTATACATTATTATTATTAGATGTAGTTATTTAATATACAATGTATCTATAGAAATAATTTTAATTCAAATGAAATGTGAAGTTATGAATAACGAACATATTTAATTAATTTCACATTGATTTGAAAAAAATAATAGCCATTAACGGTTTTGTATACAATTCAAACTGTAAAAAAGACATTCTTTGGTAAAATTCAATTTCAATTGTTGACGTTTTGTGTAGAGTTTATTTTAATTCTTAATTAAGTATAAACTAGTCGTTGTTATACTAAAATATCAAGATTTTGTTGCATTAATTTTTTAATAATCATTAACCAATCAAATTAACAGCAGACAAACAACGTATTGGAGCAACATCGGACATGGCATCAGCGTTGTCTCAACCTTGAAATGACGTTACAAGTGCCTGCTGGGATTTTGTTATTGATTGTGTTTTTCCGTATCAGTATCACTCCCGCGCTTTGCTCAGAGATGCACGTTCGGTTCGTCTTAACTATTACCTTAACAAACGTACAAAAACATTGAGAGAGCAGAACAAAGTGACGTTACATTATATCTCTACGTATTTATTAGGAACATTTAAATAATAAACAACGTAGATTTGAAGCTCAAAACATTATCGTCCAATCACGTTTTAGTTTGTCATATGACATATTCATCCTTTAAAACACAACAAACATAGAATAAAACACCCGAAGGTTCCTGCATGATCAATCATATGTCACGCTTCAATGATTCTTACCGAAATAATCTTGTAAAACTTCTGATTTCATGTTTATTTTTGGAGCATAGAAAGGAGGATTAATAATTCTTTGTGAACATTTCTACAAACAATAAAAATGATCTGTGTTGGATATAAGAGATTCTTTATAACATGTAAGTGTACTAGGGTTGATATTTTACAATAAGATTTACAATTCCAATAATAATATTCAGATTAGATCAGCACGTGCAATGCCAACTTCCGTTTTTGAATTATTGGCGGTAGAAACCGAGCTACCGACCTCCCATAACTCAGCTTCAAACACCAGTTATCATAAGAAGAGTTTGAAGATACCAAAGAGGTAATCATAATTCGTATATCGAAGAAGAACAGACAACACAATGGCCAAAAGAAAAAAGTACAAAAGGACAAACAACGATCTACAAAACATACATATAAAACTAAAGATCGAGTAACATGAACCCCACTAAAAACCGGGGGTGAACTCAGATGCTCCCATAACTCACTGGCCAACACCAGTTGTCATGATGTCTCTCATAACTCGATCACCGTTAAACTCAAATGATCATAATGTTAGAATCGAACTCCTAAACCTTGTTTGTAATAGTCACGGAGTATTTTGTTTATGCATAAAAGAAACCATGATCTAGATAGCTAAAGCCCCTTCACAAGGCCTCATTAGTTTTTTGTTTACTATTTTCTAAACTTGCAGTATATAAAAATAATGAAATTGCTAAGACAATAACAAATCTCGCCTAGTATTAGGGTTAGGGTTAGGCCTAGTATTAGAGATCGTTCCTAGTTCAATTGATTGTCATGCAATGGATTAAAATCACGACAATATTTAACAAATATTAATGACACCTTTATTAATTTGATGCCTATATATTTTACTGTTCCCAATGGCGTCCATCTTTGAAAAATGAGAGGAAACGATGTTCGTTTCGTCTTTACCTCCAGTTGTTTGTAGGAGGACTCGTGTCCTATTGTGTTTTTTTTGTGTGTGTGTATGTTTGCCCAACAGCTTGTCCTATCAGATGTCTTTACGCTCTAAGTTCGCAGTTGTGATGTCCGCTACAATTTTCTCATAAAACGATGTTCGGCTCGTCTTTATCTCCAGTTGTTTGTAGGAGGTTTTTTATTTACGTTATTTATGTTTGCTTGCGTATATAGTGGTGTCCAACACATATTGTCTTGTAAGAGACCGGAACTGCTTGTCCTTCGCGGGCGCCTAGATTCGCCCCTGGTTTTTGGTGGGGTCCGTGTTTCTCATCTTATTAGTTTTATGTGTTGTGTATTCTCTAACGTTTATATAGGCACAAAGTACCAGTATAAAAATGATATTTTAAAATTTGGAAATTTATTAACGTAAAAAAAGTTAATTTTAATTGTAATCTTGGTATTTACGATTATTGTTTCTCTCATTCTGCAGAGACGATAATAAGTGATGGATTTTCATATAGTGAAAATGTATAAAGATAAGGAAGTCAACAAAAATGTCAAAAATATTTTTTTATCAATGTGTGACGTAAAAGTGTTTTTGACATTTACTTCCGTAGTTAAAATACTTCAGGTGACTCGGGGTTGTTGATGGAGATGGTTCACGATAGATGTTCCACCCTCCTCACTGAATTTGGTACTGCTTTGACAACTATTTTACCTATTTTGTTCCAGTATTGTTATAAATACTGTTATAGTGACAGCCGTAACCTTTGAGCCGTAATGAAAGCGAGAGTTTTGACTTTCCTTTTGGAAGATTGTTCGGAGTTCGTTAATTTTGTTATTACCCTTATTTGTTGAAACTTTGAAACATAATAGACGCACTACTTTAAACTTTTCCCACTTAAAATGTGAATATTATGTAATCACAATTTACAAACGTATTTATGTATTACAAAAATAGTATTTGGAAAGAGATTTATAGAAAACGAAACGTATAACACAGTATGGGTACCTGTGCGGCGCAACTGACGTGTTTCGTAAAGTTTGTGGGCACGTTACCGTTTCCGATCATCGACTGTCCAAACCGGAAGGGTTCAATGTAAGTTTTTATGTTTATATGTGGTAGTAAGCATTGTTAATGAAGACAAAAAATTACAGACACCCGCTGATATAATACCTTTATACGCCAGGAAAATTTAAAACATATCTGTTGAACGGAAATATCATTTTTTTACACTTAAACTTGATTTTGATGTTGTGTAAACATTGACATCATTGTTTTCTCGCTGAATTCAGCAAGTACGACCCTGATTTTTTCAAAGAAGCTTCTTCGTACAACCAATTATCACCACACAGAGTCATGTCTCGTTCCAATTTACATCTTTTGCATAATTATAATCTTATCATTTCCAATGACTGTGGGAATCTAAATGTGTAAAATGTGTTCGCATTACGTATTCCTAGCCCACAGTGTAACATTAAAATGCCCACAGTCTGTGGGAGATTGACCTTTGTTTCAATAAATTACATTATTTAGGAACTGTAATATACAAACATAAAATATATCTAATAAACCAGGGGCCGTCGTGGTCATGATCGTATGGAAGTTGGATTTAAAACTACCTATGTAATCAGTGCCTATCACCACTAACGTTGCGAGCTCGAATCTTTCACAGGTGTGCTCGATAAAACATTATGTGATAAAGTTTGTCAGTGACTTGCGACAGGCCTGTGGTTTTATTTAGGTACTCCGTTTTGCCCCACCAATAAAACTGACCACAACGATATAACTGAAATATTGCTGAAAGTGGCGTTTAGCGCCATAAACCAAACCAAACCTAATAAACGATGTTAGTGCTGAGGAACTGACTACTGGATACACGATACCCCCGGGGACAAATACCCCACCTACAGAGGTATCTACCCCCGGGGACAAATACCCCACCTACAGTGGTATCTACCCGGTGTTAGTGTTAAAACGTATATAGGATACACGATACCCCCGGGGACAAATACCCCACCTACAGTGGTATCTACCCCCGGGGACAAACACCCCACCTACAGAGGTATCTACCCCCGGGGACAAATACCCCACCTACAGTGGTATCTACCCCCGGGGACAAATACCCCACCTACAGTGGTATCTACCCCGTGTTAGTGTTAAAACGTATATAGGATACACGATACCCTCGGGGACAAATACCCCACCTACAGCGGTATCTACCCCCGGGGACAAATATCCCACCTACAGAGGTATCTACCCCCGGGGACAAATATCCCATCTACAGTGGTATCTACCCCGTGTTAGTGTTAAAACGTATATAGGATACACGATACCCTCGGGGACAAATACCCCACCTACAGTGGTATCTACCCCGTGTTAGTGTTAAAACGTATATAGGATACACGATACCCCCGGGGACAAATACCCCACCTACAGAAGTATCTACCCCGTGTTAGTGTTAAAACGTATATAGGATACACGATACCCTCGGGGACAAATACCCCACCTACAGAGGTATCTACCCCGTGTTAGTGTTAAAACGTATATAGGATACACGATACCCTCGGGGACAAATACCCCACCTACAGAGGTATCTACCCCGTGTTAGTGTTAAAACGTATATAGGATACACGATACCCCCGGGGACAAATACCCCACCTACAGTGGTATCTACCCGGTGTTAGTGTTAAAACGTATATAGGATACACGATACCCTCGGGGACAAATACCCCACCTACAGAGGTATCTACCCCCGGGGTCAAATACCCCACCTACAGAGGTATCTACCCCCGGGGTCAAATACCCCACCTACAGAGGTATCTACCCCGTGTTAGTGTTAAAACGTATATAGGATACACGATACCCTCGGGGACAAATACCCCACCTACAGAGGTATCTACCCGGTGTTAGTGTTAAAACGTATATAGGATACACGATACCCTCGGGGACAAATACCCCACCTACAGTGGTATCTACCCGGTGTTAGTGTTAAAACGTATATAGGATACACGATACCCTCGGGGACAAATACCCCACCTACAGTGGTATCTACCCGGTGTTAGTGTTAAAACGTATATAGGATACACGATACCCTCGGGGACAAATACCCCACCTACAGAGGTATCTACCCGGTGTTAGTGTTAAAACGTATATAGGATACACGATACCCTCGGGGACAAATACCCCACCTACAGAGGTATCTACCCCCGGGGTCAAATACCCCACCTACAGAGGTATCTACCCCCGGGGTCAAATACCCCACCTACAGAGGTATCTACCCCGTGTTAGTGTTAAAACGTATATAGGATACACGATACCCTCGGGGACAAATACCCCACCTACAGAGGTATCTACCCGGTGTTAGTGTTAAAACGTATATAGGATACACGATACCCTCGGGGACAAATACCCCACCTACAGAGGTATCTACCCGGTGTTAGTGTTAAAACGTATATAGGATACACGATACCCTCGGGGTCAAATACCCCACCTACAGTGGTATCTACCCCGTGTTAGTGTTAAAACGTATATAGGATACACGATACCCTCGGGGTCAAATACCCCACCTACAGTGGTATCTACCCCGTGTTAGTGTTAAAACGTATATAGGATACACGATACCCTCGGGGTCAAATACCCCACCTACAGTGGTATCTACCCCGTGTTAGTGTTAAAACGTATATAGGATACACGATACCCCCGGGGACAAATATCCCACCTACAGAGGTATCTACCCCGTGTTAGTGTTAAAACGTATATAGGATACACGATACCCTCGGGGACAAATACCCCACCTACAGAGGTATCTACCCCGTGTTAGTGTTAAAACGTATATAGGATACACGATACCCTCGGGGACAAATACCCCACCTACAGAGGTATCTACCCCGTGTTAGTGTTAAAACGTATATAGGATACACGATACCCCCGGGGACAAATACCCCACCTACAGAGGTATCTACCCGGTGTTAGTGTTAAAACGTATATAGGATACACGATACCCTCGGGGACAAATACCCCACCTACAGTGGTATCTACCCCGTGTTAGTGTTAAAACGTATATAGGATACACGATACCCTCGGGGACAAATACCCCACCTACAGTGGTATCTACCCCGTGTTAGTGTTAAAACGTATATAGGATACACGATACCCCCGGGGACAAATACCCCACCTACAGTGGTATCTACCCCGTGTTAGTGTTAAAACGTATATAGGATACACGATACCCTCGGGGGCAAATATCCCACCTACAGAGGTATCTACCCCGTGTTAGTGTTAAAACGTATATAGGATACACGATACCCCCGGGGACAAATACCCCACCTACAGAGGTATCTACCCCCGGGGACAAATACCCCACCTACAGTGGTATCTACCCGGTGTTAGTGTTAAAACGTATATAGGATACACGATACCCCCGGGGACAAATACCCCACCTACAGTGGTATCTACCCCGTGTTAGTGTTAAAACGTATATAGGATACACGATACCCTCGGGGACAAATACCCCACCTACAGAGGTATCTACCCCGTGTTAGTGTTAAAACGTATATAGGATACACGATACCCTCGGGGACAAATATCCCACCTACAGAGGTATCTACCCCGTGTTAGTGTTAAAACGTATATAGGATACACGATACCCTCGGGGTCAAATACCCCACCTACAGAGGTATCTACCCGGTGTTAGTGTTAAAACGTATATAGGATACACGATACCCCCGGGGACAAATATCCCACCTACAGAGGTATCTACCCCGTGTTAGTGTTAAAACGTATATAGGATACACGATACCCCCGGGGTCAAATACCCCACCTACAGAGGTATCTACCCCGTGTTAGTGTTAAAACGTATATAGGATACACGATACCCTCGGGGACAAATACCCCACCTACAGAGGTATCTACCCCGTGTTAGTGTTAAAACGTATATAGGATACACGATACCCTCGGGGACAAATACCCCACCTACAGAGGTATCTACCCCGTGTTAGTGTTAAAACGTATATAGGATACACGATACCCTCGGGGACAAATACCCCACCTACAGAGGTATCTACCCCGTGTTAGTGTTAAAACGTATATAGGATACACGATACCCTCGGGGACAAATACCCCACCTACAGTGGTATCTACCCCGTGTTAGTGTTAAAACGTATATAGGATACACGATACCCTCGGGGACAAATACCCCACCTACAGAGGTATCTACCCCGTGTTAGTGTTAAAACGTATATAGGATACACGATACCCTCGGGGACAAATACCCCACCTACAGAGGTATCTACCCCGTGTTAGTGTTAAAACGTATATAGGATACACGATACCCTCGGGGACAAATACCCCACCTACAGAGGTATCTACCCCGTGTTAGTGTTAAAACGTATATAGGATACACGATACCCTCGGGGACAAATATCCCACCTACAGAGGTATCTACCCGGTGTTAGTGTTAAAACGTATATAGGATACACGATACCCTCGGGGACAAATACCCCACCTACAGAGGTATCTACCCCGTGTTAGTGTTAAAACGTATATAGGATACACGATACCCTCGGGGACAAATACCCCACCTACAGAGGTATCTACCCGGTGTTAGTGTTAAAACGTATATAGGATACACGATACCCTCGGGGACAAATATCCCACCTACAGAGGTATCTACCCGGTGTTAGTGTTAAAACGTATATAGGATACACGATACCCTCGGGGACAAATACCCCACCTACAGAGGTATCTACCCCGTGTTAGTGTTAAAACGTATATAGGATACACGATACCCTCGGGGACAAATACCCCTCCTACAGAGGTATCTACCCCGTGTTAGTGTTAAAACGTATATAGGATACACGATACCCTCGGGGACAAATACCCCACCTACAGAGGTATCTACCCCGTGTTAGTGTTAAAACGTATATAGGATACACGATACCTTCGGGGTCAAATACGTAAAGCGTATATCGTGCGTACCAAGTAAACATATACGTTAATGTGTAAAGATATTTTAGGAATTGTTTTGGAAGATTTACTAATAACACATCACTTGTACAACCTTGCCTTAGGTGATAATGCTAACAACTTCCTAATACCTGACATTCCCTGAACTAACAACATCAGATAAACATACCAATGTTATTACGTTTAGTGAAATGATAATACACATTCTGATAATCATAGGACAAAGATAACAAAGGGTATTAGTGAACTACCAAGCACAAACATTATCTTACGAGGAAAACAAAAAGGGGGGGGGGAGTGAAATTTTAAAACAAGAAAATCACAGATTACCTAGATAAGGAAATGGTTGGTCCTTTACGAAATGCTCTCAAAAGTTTTCTATTCAAAATTCTCATGAGAATGTATAATAAATCTCACCCCTATTTTGACCCCTCCCTCAAGTATACCCTGTCTACACCTTCATTCACAAATCAAAAGTTATGTGCACATCTGTACATATGGGTCTAACAACTGCTCAAAGTTTTAAGTAATCTGACTTAATATTCTAGAACTCTTTCGAACAACTTTGTTTGGGTGACAGCTTGATTGTATTATGTGTAGAATAACAAAACTAAGTAATAATAATAATAAAGTCCAAGGCTTTGGATATTAAAACCAAGTTGAAATTTAAGGAACCAATAAGAGACTAGATGATTAGCTATGAATATTTATTTTTTATATATTTTTAATGGGGAGTATAACAATTTTTTTGGTCTTGCATACGACTTCACAGTCTAATGGGTTTTACTGTCGAATGTGATTTCACAGAAACTCTATTACGATTAGAAAATAATGTAACTGATTAATAAATGTTAGAGAATACCGAAGGGTCAATTAAAAAGGGACAATCCAGAGAAACTGGCAACATAGGGTTCACAAAACGAAGAAAAACAAACAAAAACACAATACAAAATGTGTTGGACACCACTATGCACAAACAAACACAAATAACGTAAATAAGACACGAGCCCTGCTACAAACAGCTGGAGGTAAAGACGAACCGAACATCGTTCTTATGCGGAATTCGTAACGGACATCACAACACAGAACTTAGAACGTAAAGACAAATAATAGGACAAACCAAAAACTATATAAAAAAAAAACAAAAAAAAAACAAAAAAAAAAACAACGGAACTCACAAAAAAACCTGGGATGCACTCAAGTGTTCACGAAGAGTAAGCAGTTCCTGCATCATTTAAGACACATATTCCCCTGGGATTGGTATCGATACATAGCGTACGGCCTAATATTATAATACACACAAAACAAATAAACGGATATAAGCCCGGATAAAACTACCCCCATATTCCCCTGGGATTGGTATCGATACATAGCGTACGGCCTAATATTATAATACACACAAAACAAATAAACGGATATAAGCCCGGATAAAACTACCCCCATATTCCCCTGGGATTGTTATCGATACATAGCGTACGGCCTAATATTATAATACACACAAAACAAATAAACGGATATAAGCTCGGATAAAACTACCCCCATATTCCCCTGGGATTGTTATCGATACATAGCGTACGGCCTAATATTATAATACACACAAAACAAATAAACGGATATAAGCTCGGATAAAACTACCCCCATATTCCCCTGGGATTGGTATCGATACATAGCGTACGGCCTAATATTATAATACACACAAAACAAATAAACGGATATAAGCCCGGAGAAAACTACCCCCATATTCCCCTGGGATTGTTATCGATACATAGCGTACGGCCTAATATTATAATACACACAAAACAAATAAACGGATATAAGCCCGGATAAAACTACCCCCATATTCCCCTGGGATTGGTATCGATACATAGCGTACGGCCTAATATTATAATAAATACAAAACAAATAATACGACACATAATGTTATGTCTGAATCTGTCCTGACAAATCTTTATTATGTCTTGGTTTAGCTTTCCCCTTTTCTTGTTTGTGTTTCGCTGACCCTTTTGAAACAAGTAGTTTGTGTTGTCCAATAATGTTGTTAATTGTATGTTTCACGTGTGTTGTGTTGTCCAATAATGTTGTTAATTGTATGTTTCACGTGTGTTGTGTTGTCTATCTGGATTGTAATTGTTGTTGTTGTTGTTGTACTGTTCACATTAATTGGAATTTTACTTTTATTGGTGAAAAAAACTTTCTTTTCATAATATATATATTTTACATTGTACAGCGGGCTTGTAACTAGATTAACACGACAGGTGCCACTAGTGGAGCAAGAACTACTAGTTCTTCTAGAGCACCCGAGTTCAGCTCCGATTTTTAATGGGGTTCGTGTTACTCGATCTTTAGTTTTATGTTTATGTTTTGTAAATCGTTGTTTGCCGATTTTTCCCTTTTTTTTTTTGGCCATTGTGTTGTCTTCTCCTTCGATTTACGTATTCTGATTACCTCTTTGGTATCTTCAAACTCTTCTTCCTCTTGTCGTCAGCGCTTAACGATCCTTTCCTCATTCATGACTTATTACCGGCTTTGTAACTAGAGTAACACTACGGGTGACCCTCTTTTTTTTCTTTTCTTAGTGGGGTTCGTGGTTGTCAAATTACATGTCTTCACATTTTTGACAAAGGTGAACTCAGGTGCACCGAAAGGGTAAGAGGTTCATGCTCCACTAGTGTTCATGCTCCACTAGAGGTTCATGCTCCTCTAGAGGTTCATGCTCCACTACTAGTGTTCATGCTCCACTAGAGGTTCATGCTTCACTAGAGGTTCATGCTCCACTAGTGTTCATGCTTCACTAGAGGTTCATGCTCCACTACTAGTGTTCATGCTCCACTAGAGATTCATGCTCCACTAGAGGTTCATGCTCCACTAGTGTTCATGCTCCACTAAAGGTTCATGCTCCACTAGAGGTTCATGCTTCACTAGAGGTTCATGCTCCACTAGTGTTCATGCTCCACTAGAGGTTCATGCTCCACTAGAGGTTCATGCTCCACTAGTGTTCATGCTCCACTAGATGTTCATGCTCCACTAGAGGTTCATGCTCCACTAGTGTTCATGCTCCACTAGAGGTTCATGCTCCACTAGTGTTCATGCTCCACTAGAGGTTCATGCTCCACTAGTGTTCATGCTCCACTAGAGGTTCATGCTCCACTAGAGGTTCATGCTCCACTAGTGTTCATGCTCCACTAGATGTTCATGCTCCACTAGAGGTTCATGCTCCACTAGTGTTCATGCTCCACTAGAGGTTCATGCTCCACTAGTGACACCCGTCGTGTTATTCTAATTGTTTTTTAAGAAGATAAATTAATATAGTGTTGTTCAAATACTGTCTTATTAAACGTTTGATGATAGATGTCAATCAAATACAACAAAAAGTTTATACTTTTTTCTGTTCGGCATTGTGTTGTCTGTTCTTCGATTTACAGATTCTGATTACCTCTTTGGTATCTTCAAGCTCTTCTTATAAGTATAAAGTTTAGTGTAATAAAATGCGTAAAAACCGAAGGTAGTGTATCTAGAAAAACATTTATTCAAGTATGCGCATAGTAAACAGACTGGAAAGCTATGTTTTTGGGAGCTAGTCAAATCAAAGGTACTATTATAAACAGACGAACCACAATCAGCTAAGGTTATTTGTGTCTGAAGGAGATTGACAATAGATTTAATCAAATTATATTATTTATGAGGTGTAAATTTAAAATGTAACAATTATTTAAGTTGTTGATTTGATCTTATTTTAATTGTAGATGTGTTAGTTATTATTGTATCTATGGTGAACTGCCAAGACCAAAACAGAGGAGGAACACAATGGCAGACTAATAGTGCTCCCGCCTCCCAAGGTAGGCAAGGATGGTCGGTGAATGCAATTCCGGACGAAAATGGTAACTGGCGTACGGTAGATGGCCCAGAAGATAAACAGCCAAGTGGTCCATTCAACGGAAATGAACCCCCAATGAGAGTAAACAGTGATTTTAGCTCTATGTCAAACAACGAAGAGAAACCACCGCGCCCGATGCGAGTAAACGGACAGCCTAATCGAGCACAACAATTACTAAATAGACTACCACATGCTAAAGGTCCAATGAAATATTTTATGAGAGGTTTACCAGGTAGAAATGGTACCAGAATGAACGACCCCAATGACATGAGAAACATGATGAAGAATATTATGAGTAAAGGCAAAGGAGCAATGAAGAAAATATTTGAAAGTATAAAATCGCAGAATGGTTCCATGATAGTGTTAAGACAACCACGCCAGTATATACCATCCGCATGCGCACAGGAAATGTTGCAGATCCAAACAGATTGTTTCTCTAAAATTGGATATTCAATGGATGCCTTCTTCCATACTCTGAGAAACGGAAGTTTTAGCTTCGATGGTCCGTCTTCTGCCATCAGCAGCTTAAAAAAAGAATTATGCGAGTAAGTATTTACTCACCTGGTAATTGTAACAATGGATTGATCTTGTTGGAATTTGTTTTCTCAACAATTTTTCCATACATTGTCTACATTTCCATGTATTATTATGGATTATGGCGTAAGTATTATCGGTGTTTTCATCAATATTTCAGTTATATCGTGGCAGTCAATTGTATTGCTCAATGAGTTAGGTAGTTGAATTACGTAACAACTCATACAAACCTATCACCAATACGGCGTGGGTCGCGCCCGGCTTTGTAAATTACAAGAAAGGGTGGACTCGACTCGCAGCTGCAAGTGATAAAGTTTATCAGTTACTTGTCCATGGTCGGTGGCTCTCTCCGGGTACTACGGCTTCTTCCACCAATAAAACTGGTCGCCGTGATATAGCTGAAATATTGCTGAAAGTGGCGTTAAGCACCAAAAATCAAATCGAATCAAATTTATTGGTGGATTGAATTTCCAACATTTCTGACATATACATTCTTTTTTTCTTTTGTATTGATATGTACATGAGGAGTGTTTAAAAAAACAACCCATTACAATGGTATCCGGAACTGCACGCTGCTCTGAATAACTAATATCTTGCCAATTGTTAGACATTACGGATACGTCGGTTTATCAAATGTCATGTTTTACACACAATAGAAAACGACACAATGTACCCAAAATCAAATTAGAATAATACCAACTTCTAATACTAGACACGTTTGTAAAATAATGATAATTTCATGTACTTAAATACTCCAAAAATTAGTAGATACTGCCCACGTGACTACTAGACTGATGATAACATCGGAAACCAACTGATACATATCTACTGTTTATCGTTACTTTTAACAATTTCACAGCTATATCTTCACTACCAGAGGTATTGGGCAATCAAGCATGACTAATCCAGTTTCACAGCTATATCTTCACTACCAGAGGTATTGGGCAATCAAGCATGACTAATCCAGATACACAGTCAACATTGTGTATTGAATGCATACTAGTCTTAGACACCAATACAGCTCACTCAATGCCGATCTGTCAAAAATACATATAATAAATAATTTTAAATGTAATTGCGGTGCTTCTTTTGAAGATGCTATACATTATTTCCTGGAATGTCCTTTATACCTGAACGAAAGAAGAACACTTCCGAGTAATTGCGACGATATCAATATTAATATTGAAACTTTGCTCTTTGGGAACGATAAGTACAGTTATGACGTCAACTCCAAAATATTTGGAAAAGTTCGAACTTTTATAAATCAATCAAAAAGATTTTAGGACTAATGTCAGCAATTTTTCACTTTTTCACTTTTTCACCTTTTTCACTTTTTCACTTGTACTTCTTACTTTCTTCCAGTGTCAAAATTTAAATGTCTATTGTCTGTGTTTTGTTTTGCTGTCATTAATTCATGTGTATAATTTGTAAGGAGAGGACTTCATATAAGTTGGTATAACTTGCTGTCCAATCCTATTGTTTATGTACAATAAAATATTATTAAACTAAACTAAACAGAACGAAAACAAATCATGCAAAAAAACAACAACAAAACAACCACACAGAAAACAAATGAGTGTGTTATTGCTGTTTCATTTTGATACCGAATAATGTACATGATTAATATTGACAGATACAATGGCGTCGACCTGCCTTATAAGAAGAGTTTGAAGATACCAAGGAGCAATCATAATCCGTATATCGAAGAAGAACAGACAACACAACGACCAAAAGAAAAAGTACAAAAGGACAAACAATGATCTACACAACATACACATAAAAACTAAAGATCGAGTAACACTAAAAACCGGGGGTGAACTCAGGTGCTCCGAAAGGGTAGACAGTTCCTGCCACACTAGTGTATTACTATTGTTATCAATAATTGTGTGTTATTTGTTGATAGAAAACGACAGGACATTTTAGATTGTGCTATACCTGCTATAATAGGAAAGAGAGACAAACCACCATGTCTAGATACTCACGACTATAACTTTGGAGAAGAGATGGCACTAAAAGGAATCAGGATTGTTCAGGATATTTGTGAAGCAGGTTTGTTTTCTTTTTGTTTTCCTCGTCTGTCAGATTTGTCATGGGTGATGTTTAAGAAAATGATTCTGTCTGGAGCATTTAGTTTGTATCCGTTTTAATTGTTAGAATATGCCAAAAACCTAGCTGTTATATATCCTTATTCATATGTAAGGTTTTATAAAGGTAAAAATAAAGATTCATTGGTGTACTATTTTGGAAATGTATTGTCCATGCAAATGTGATTCGTTGTATGCATATTGGACTATTTGACAATTTGGTTTATCGTGTTTAACTCCACTTTCAACACAATTTAAGTTATATCGTGGTGGCCAGCTTTATCGGTTGAGGAACCCGGAGTACCCGGAGAAAACCACCGACCTACCGCAAGTCACTGACAAACTTTTATCACATAATGTTGTATCGCGGTCGCCATTAATAAAACACACATGATGGTTGGAGATTGGATATAATTTAAATCATGGCACAACGTCAAAATCGGATACAAACAATCCAGACTAAATAAATAAAAACAGAAATATGAATATTTGGATTACTATTATACCAAATTGTAAATTATATTACACAAAAGCAGCGAATTAAGTTTTGATGAACCCGAAAGACCATAATAGGGATCTACCCATAGTGTAGTTCTTCATATTTATTCGACAGAACTAATTGTTATAATAGGGAGAGAAGGGTCGTCGTGGCCGTGATTGTATGGTAGTTGGATATACAACTACCTATGCAATCATTACCTATCACCACTGATGTTGTGAGTTTGAATCTCGATCAGGGTGAGCTGTACAACAAACAAATCATCATATCCAGTCTATTTTTAAGCTTATTATCACCTGCTCCTATATGTGTTCTGTTTGACTTCTGTTTGAAGGTTTTTTGCCACCTGCTCCTATATGTTTTCTGTTTGACTTCTGTTTTTTGGTTTGTTACCACCTGCTCCTATATGTTTTCTGTTTGACTTCTGTTTTTAGGTTTGTTACCACCTGCTCCTATATGTGTTCCATTAGTTAATCGTGAGATGCAGAGATGTTACACGAAAGTTGGTTTTAGTCCAGATATGTTTATATCTAATGATAGTAACGTCGAGGGAGCAGTCATCGGTAAAGATTTTATTTCAGCCAACAAATTTTGTGGGTATGTTTATCTAAATATTAAACTGGAAAAAACTAGTTTCTAACTTCGTGCTTATAGTAATTTATGTGTGTACATACCATACATTTGATCGGCAAAACGAACACTATTGTTTATTGTAATACGAATTTTATATATTTTCACCTCGGGATTTCACATTTCTACGAAATATGCAAAATCAGACTTTGTTCAGTTGTGAGTTATAGTTAACTATAAATATATATAAGCTATAACTTGTACTCTTACATTTATATTTATAGGGTCCGTCGTGATCGTATGGTAGTTGGATTTACAACTACCTATGCAATCAGTGCTTATCACCACTAACGTCGTGAATTCGAACCCGTTCATTGCAAGGTGTACTCGATACAACATTATGTGATAAAGTTTGGCAGTGACATGCGACAGGTCGGTTATTTTCTCTGGGTACTCCGGAATCCTCTGCCAATAAAACTGATCGCCACGATATAGCTGAAATATTGTTGAAAGTGGCGCTAAGCATCATAAACCATAAACATGTTAAATTCATGATGATCCATATTATAATATATATATAAAACACGGGGGCATTAGCGAGATGTACTCGATACCACTTTATGTGATAAAACATATACCAATATTAAAACGAGTATCATTTTTATTGAAGTAAATATTTCCGAAAATGAATAAAACAATAAAGTCATGCAACCTGACTACAACAGAAGGAAACAAGACATGTGTAGTTCGTAATGGTCTTTTGTGTATACATTTTAGCGCCAGAAAACAACTGTATGCCTGCATGAGATTGGTGATGCAAAATTGCCCGGATGCAGAAGAGCACCTCCTGGTATCGGGTCATGACCAACGTGCTATAGAGAAGAGTATTGACGTTCTGTGTGATAATAAAAGAGGTAATTATTCTACCGTTTAAATTTAACAATAGGTTTGCTCTTCATTCAAGAAGACAATAATATTTACTCAATAAATAATTAGACGACAGATATCTTTTTACAGATTGATAGTTACTGTTAGTTTTTGAATTAATTAAACAAGAAAGAATATAATTGTGATATACATGATATATAACATTACTGTTATGTTAGTGGAGAAGCCAGAGTATCTTCGCTTAAATTATCTTTACCATATAAAATAACTTTTGACGAAATGTCTTCATGTATAGATTTGAAGTATTTAAAAATAAATTACGTCTAATTTAACCATATGACCCTATGACCTATTGGGTACTTATCCGTATACATTACTATTTACATACTTATAATTCAAGTGTATGTGGACGGACTTAATTGCTTCCAAACACCGAGTGAGACGGTACATAATTGTATTGACGTCATGTCATCCCAGACTCTGGACCTAGAGGCTAAACAGATGTGGAAATCAATGAGCAAAGCAGGCTTTTATAAGGAATTCTGCAGGTAAAAACATGTTCTAAAATAAAAACGTTTATTATACCTCATTAAAATATATTGCTTATTTTTTTTTAATTAATACACGTTTCCTATGGGCTCTTTTGGATCATGTGACCTTCGATTGTTTTTGACAGAATGACGTGTGGTGGGGTCATTATTGATCATGTTATAGATGTGGCTTAGCAATAGTGATTCCATCCAAAAACAAAATGGCCGCTTTTATCGCTTGAATTTCAAAAAGCATGATTTGTCATGTTCAGATGGCGATCATGGGTTCAGTCCAAGTTCAATCAAGATAGACTATGTAATTGGTATTTGGTGGTTCTCAAATAAACGTGCAGCATTAAGAGAAAAGAGTTATAATAAAACAATTAATCACTTTTTGTGAGGTCATTAGCAGAAAATGACGATCCTTGATCTGTGATTTCCTGTGGCATGACATGATCTTTGCCGTTGGCCTCGGTCAGGTAAGATCACCTTGAGTCATAGGCCTCATGTCCACATTTCCTGCTATTGACCTTACATTGAGTAATTAATTGTATAATATACGTTATTTAGTGTGCTACAGTTCACAATAATGAAAAACGAAATCATCATATCCAGTTTGTTTTTAATCATTTAATATGTAAATCAATTGATACTTGACAAGTATAACTTGACTTGTGTAATCTAAACATAGATCTATTAACTTTAGTGCACATGACATGTTTCTGGAATAATGATAGGATAGCTATATCTTAAGATGATGGGAAATGACTTGTGTTGTTTTAATACGATTTATAATTATACCATTTGTGTGCACTAGATTATATATCTATGTTTTTACTACTATTCCTGGGTAGATATCTCTGCTGAAATATTATTAGTCCAGGAGAATTATATCCGTTTAGTTGTCAGTGATTCGGAAATTCGACATGCTTTTATTAAAGCTATTTATGTTTGATAGTTCCTAAGTAATGAAGTTTTTTTTTTAACTGAAGTCACTCTCCCTCAGGCATAGGTGACCTTAGCCTATTCTGGATATCCTGTTTGGGTCTTATTATTCCCCAAAACATTTAAATTATTTGGCTTTCTAGTCTTAACTTTTAGGTTACTGGATGAAGGTTTTTCAACTAACACATTGTGCGCAGTGAATTATATATCTACGTTTTTATTATAACCTTTTTGTCAATATTACTTTCAATGTTTAAATGCGAAACAGTGCAACAAAACGTCCGCTCATGGTAAATGATTTTATTCATATCTGTGTCGTCCAAATGTTTGTTGCATGGCTATTTTATTCTACATCCGGTATATATTCTACTTTATTTACAGAATAAGAGTGGAACACATGGAGTGTGATACTACAGCTTGGAAAGAAAGTTGCCATAAGGTTACAGTAGGATTGAAGAATGAATTTCAATGCGCAATGTTGCCAAGTGTCTGTCACAATATCACGGAAATTGATGACATACTACACAACAAAGTATGCAAACGGGAGGCTTATTTGCAAGCTTTAAGATCACCATACAGCAGCGCCACACCGGTCTTTACCTCATGGGTGATACCCAGTATAGTTACTGCAGCACTCAGTTTGTTTATTATTTTCTGAACACGATATAATATCAAGACAATACGTAGTTCGTGTGGTACCAATTTATTTATAGATTTGGTTCGTCAATCCTGTTACATGATAGTATACCATTTTGTTTTATCCATTAAATGTGTAATACTCTTATTATTTGCATATGCAGTGGGACCTCGTTATCTTGAAATCGGATAACAGGAAGCCAGAATATGGTTCGTTCATAGTAATAGACTATTTGCACGTTTCCGGCTTGATTTTAAAATTATACGATTTTACACGTTTTAGAGTTATTTCCCCTTTAATGGGGCCAAGTGTTACATGCAAAATTCAATGAAAGTAACATACATATAGTTTTCCCATAATCTATTGAAACTTTTGCTGATGTAACAGATTAAGAATTTTCAATTTGGTATTAAACTATCCTCAGATTTTCTACCAGGTTCAAGTATCTACAATTTTCTTAAAAATTATTTTAAACTTATTTGTCCTTTCCGTCGCTCTTGCTACAACGGATACTGTTGTGTCCGTCAAAAGGGAAATAACTCTTGTGAAAAAGTCTAATATTTAGAACCAAATCAGGAATGCGACAATGTCTATTGTAAGCTACATTGCCATGATAAGTCTAATATTCTGTAGATCCGAAGTAAAACAATACATTAGAAGTTCGGTAGTATCTAGATTTATCATAGCTGTTGTTTATCTTGTTTTTAATGAGTTCCAAATATCAGTGAAAATTTAAACATTTTGACAGAATTGCAAACATTGGTACCCTTACAAATGAAACAGGAGAAAGTGGGTTACTTAAGTGCTAAGGGAAAAACCATTTATATTTTTAGGGGTGAGGACGCTATTTTGTTTTTAACTATGTCGCCATATGCTGTAGGAAAATTAAATTGACAAAAAAAAATTTATGCAATAATATATTGGTACAATTTGAAGAAAGAATTATTTGGCACGGTACCACAAACATATCCCATCCCTCCTAAAAGTTATATTGTCGGTCCTTGAGTGTATATTTGTAAATACTACATTTGATATATAGTGTATGTATATATAACTGATATGCATTAATGATAAAAATAAACATCAACAATTATGTTGTCCTAAAAAAAAAAAGGAAAACACTGTAATCTGTCTATTTCTCCTATAAGATGTTCCCGACTTCTCATTCTGGATGAGGGACAGTTTTTGGCGGTGTGTTTGTTGTGTTACAGAATATCACAACGACTCAATGGCTACCCTTACATTTAGCTAAATGAAGACAACAACAAATTTTCAACTTCACTTTTCTACATTTTATTTGTGTCTTGTATTTAATTAAATAACAACAACAATATATTTATCATTTCACTTTTGTGTATTGTATGTGTGTCTTGTATTTAATTAAATAACAACAACAATATATTTATCATTTCACTTTTGTGTATTGTACGTGTGTTTTGTATTTAATTAAATAACAACAACAATATATTTATCATTTCACTTTTGTGTATTGTACGTGTGTCTTGTATTTATGTTTGAATGATATGTAATTTTGAATTTTGTTAATAAATATTGAAACAAATGTTAGACACCTATTGTTTCTTGAAGCATAAAATATGTGAAGCAGAAACTGCACATCCTTCTAGAACATATGAGTTCAACCCCGGTTTTAGTGGGGTTCATGAGTTCAACCCCGGTTTTAGTGGGGTTCATGAGTTCAACCCCAGTTTTAGTGGGGTTTATGAGTTCAACCCCGGCTTTAGTGGGGTTCATGAGTTCAACCCTGGTTTTAGTGGGGTTCATGAGTTCAACCCCGGTTTTAGTGGGGTTCATGAGTTCAACCCCGGTTTTAGTGGGGTTCATGAGTTCAACCCAGGTTTTAGTGGGGTTCATGAGTTCAACCCAGGTTTTAGTGGGGTTCATGAGTTCAACCCAGGTTTTAGTGGGGTTCATGAGTTCAACCCAGGTTTTAGTGGGGTTCTTGAGTTCAACCCAGGTTTTAGTGGGGTTCATGAGTTCAATCTAGGTTTTAGTGGGGTTCATGAGTTCAACCCAGGATTTAGTGGGATTCATGAGTTCAACCCCGGTTTTAATGGGGTTCATGAGTTCAACCCCGGTTTTAATGGGGTTCATGAGTTCAACCCCGGTTTTAGTGGGGTTCATGAGTTCAACCCCGGTTTTAGTGGGGTTCATGAGTTCAACCCCGGTTTTAGTGGGGTTCATGAGTTCAACCCTGGTTTTAGTGGGGTTCATGAGTTCAACCCCGGTTTTAGTGGGGTTCACGAGTTCAACCCCGGTTTTAGTGGGGTTCATGAGTTCAACCCCGGTTTTAGTGGGGATCATGAGTTCAACCCCGGTTGTAGTGGGGTTCATGAGTTCAACCCCGGTTTTAGTGGGGTTCATGAATTCAACCCAGGTTTTAGTGGTGTTCTTGAGTTCAACCCAGGTTTTAGTGGGGTTCATGAGTACAATCCAGGTTTTAGTGGGGTTCATGAGTTCAACCCCGGTTTTAGTGGGATTCATGAGTTCAACCCCGGTTTTAGTGGGGTTCATGAGTTCAACCCCGGTTTTAGTGGAGTTCAACCCCGGTTTTAGTGGGGTTCACGAGTTCAACCACGGTTTTAGTGGGGTTCATGAGTTCAACCCCGGTTTTAGTGGGGTTCGTGTTGCTCGAGATTTAGTTTTCTGTGTAGTGTCTTAGTTGTTTGTGTAGATCATTGTTTGTCCTTTTCATTTTTGCCATTGTGTTGTCTTCATCGATTTACGGCTTCTGATTACACCTTAGGTGTCTTCAAACTTTTCTTAGTGAAAACCAAAGGAGCAATCACGAATGGACATTCCGGAGACAGGAAACATTGAAAACAAGACACAGAACGAAGATAAACTAAGCAAAAACATAACAACAAAACAACAACCAAAAAAAAAAAACAAAACAAAACAAACAAACAAACAAACAACAATCAAAAAACCCAACAAAGACTAAAACTAAAACGATGAGCAACACAGACCCCACGGCACCAGGTGTTAACCTAGGTACTCACGTAGGATAATCAGTTACTTATAGGATGAGCAACACAGACCCCACGGTACCAGGTGTTAACCTAGGTACTCACGTAGGATAATCAGTTATTTATAGGATGAGCAACACAGACCCCACGGCACCAGGTGTTAACCTAGGTACTCACGTAGGATAATCAGTTACTTATAGGATGAGCAACACAGACCCCACGGTACCAGGTGTTAACCGAGGTACTCACGTAGGATAATCAGTTACTTATAAGATGAGCAACACAGACCCCACGGTACCAGGTGTTAACCTAGGTACTCACGTAGGATAATCAGTTACGTATAGGATGAGCAACACAGACCCCACGGTACCAGGTGTTAACCTAGGTACTCACGTAGGATAATCAGTAACTTATAAGATGAGCAACACAGATCCCACGGCACCAGGTGTTAACCTAGGTACTCACGTAGGATAATCAGTTACTTATAAGATGAGCAGCACAGACCCCACGGTACCAGGTGTTAACCTAGGTACTCGCGTAGGATAATCAGTTACTTATAGGATGAGCAGCACAGACCCCACGGTACCAGGTGTTAACCTAGGTACTCACGTAGGATAATCAGTTACTTATAAGATGAGCAACACAGATCCCACGGCACCAGGTGTTAACCTAGGTACTCGCGTAGGATAATCAGTAACTTATAAGATGAGCAACACAGACCCCACGGTACCAGGTGTTAACCTAGGTACTCACGTAGGATAATCAGTTACTTATAAGATGAGCAACACAGACCCCACGGTACCAGGTGTTAACCTAGGTACTCACGTAGGATAATCAGTTACTTATAGGATGAGCAACACAGACCCCACGGTACCAGGTGTTAACCTAGGTACTCGCGTAGGATAATCAGTTACTTATAGGATGAGCAGCACAGACCCCACGGTACCAGGTGTTAACCTAGGTACTCACGTAGGATAATCAGTTACTTATAAGATGAGCAACACAGATCCCACGGCACCAGGTGTTAACCTAGGTACTCGCGTAGGATAATCAGTAACTTATAAGATGAGCAACACAGACCCCACGGTACCAGGTGTTAACCTAGGTACTCACGTAGGATAATCAGTTACTTATAAGATGAGCAACACAGATCCCACGGTACCAGGTGTTAACCTAGGTACTCACGTAGGATAATCAGTTACTTATAGGATGAGCAACACAGACCCCACGGTACCAGGTGTTAACCTAGGTACTCGCGTAGGATAATCAGTTACTTATAGGATGAGCAACACAGACCCCACGGTACCAGGTGTTAACCTAGGTACTCACGTAGGATAATCAGTTACGTATAGGATGAGCAACACAGAACCCACGGTACCAGGTGTTAACCTAGGTACTCGCGTAGGATAATCAGTTACTAATAGGATGAGCAACACAGACCCCACGGTACCAGGTGTTAACCTAGGTACTCACGTAGGATAATCAGTTACTTATAAGATGAGCAGCACAGACCCCACGGCACCAGGTGTTAACCTAGGTACTCGCGTAGGATAATCAGTTACTTATAGGATGAGCAACATAGACCCTACGGTACCAGGTGTTAACCTAGGTACTCACGTAGGATAAGCAGTTACTTATAAGATGAGCAGCACAGACCCCACGGTACCAGGTGTTAACCTAGGTACTCACGTAGGATAATCAGTTACTTATAACATGAGCAACATAGACCCCACGGCACCAGGTGTTAACCTAGGTACTCACGTAGGATAATCAGTTACTTATAAGATGAGCAACACAGACCCCACGGTACCAGGTGTTAACCTAGGTACTCACGTAGGATAATCAGTTACGTATAGGATGAGCAGCACAGACCCCACGGTACCAGGTGTTAACCTAGGTACTCACGTAGGATAATCAGTTACTTATAAGATGAGCAACACAGACCCCACGGCACCAGGTGTTAACCTAGGTACTCACGTAGGATAATCAGTTACTTATAGGATGAGCAGCACAGACCCCACGGTACCAGGTGTTAACCTAGGTACTCACGTAGGATAATCAGTAACTTATAAGATGAGCAACACAGACCCCACGGTACCAGGTGTTAACCTAGGTACTCACGTAGGATAATCAGTTACTTATAAGATGAGCAGCACAGACCCCACGGTACCAGGTGTTAACCTAGGTACTCACGTAGGATAATCAGTTACTTATAAGATGAGCAACACAGACCCCACGGTACCAGGTGTTAACCTAGGTACTCACGTAGGATAATCAGTAACTTATAAGATGAGCAACACAGACCCCACGGTACCAGGTGTTAACCTAGGTACTCACGTAGGATAATCAGTAACTTATAAGATGAGCAGCACAGACCCCACGGTACCAGGTGTTAACCTAGGTACTCACGTAGGATAATCAGTTACTTATAAGATGAGCAACACAGACCCCACGGCACCAGGTGTTAACCTAGGTACTCACGTAGGATAATCAGTTACTTATAAGATGAGCAACACAGACCCCACGGTACCAGGTGTTAACCTAGGTACTCACGTAGGATAATCAGTAACTTATAAGATGAGCAACACAGACCCCACGGTACCAGGTGTTAACCTAGGTACTCACGTAGGATAATCAGTAACTTATAAGATGAGCAACACAGACCCCACGGTACCAGGTGTTAACCTAGGTACTCACGTAGGATAATCAGTTACTTATAAGATGAGCAACACAGACCCCACGGCACCAGGTGTTAACCTAGGTACTCACGTAGGATAATCAGTTACTTATAGGATGAGCAGCACAGACCCCACGGTACCAGGTGTTAACCTAGGTACTCACGTAGGATAATCAGTAACTTATAAGATGAGCAACACAGACCCCACGGTACCAGGTGTTAACCTAGGTACTCACATAGGATAATCAGTAACTTATAAGATGAGCAGCACAGACCCCACGGCACCAGGTGTTAACCTAGGTACTCACGTAGGATAATCAGTTACTTATAACATGAGCAACATAGACCCCACGGCACCAGGTGTTAACCTAGGTACTCACGTAGGATAATCAGTTACTTATAAGATGAGCAACACAGACCCCACGGTACCAGGTGTTAACCTAGGTACTCACGTAGGATAATCAGTTACGTATAGGATGAGCAGCACAGACCCCACGGTACCAGGTGTTAACCTAGGTACTCACGTAGGATAATCAGTTACTTATAAGATGAGCAACACAGACCCCATGGCACCAGGTGTTAACCTAGGTACTCACGTAGGATAATCAGTTACATATAGGATGAGCAGCACAGACCCCACGGTACCAGGTGTTAACCTAGGTACTCACGTAGGATAATCAGTAACTTATAAGATGAGCAACACAGACCCCACGGTACCAGGTGTTAACCTAGGTACTCACGTAGGATAATCAGTTACTTATAAGATGAGCAACACAGACCCCACGGTACCAGGTGTTAACCGAGGTACTCACGTAGGATAATCAGTTACTTATAGGATGAGCAACACAGACTCCACGGCACCAGGTGTTAACCTAGGTACTCACGTAGGATAATCAGTTACGTATAG
The DNA here is from genome assembly GCA_963383655.1 of Bathymodiolus septemdierum. Classification (NCBI taxonomy): domain Eukaryota; kingdom Metazoa; phylum Mollusca; class Bivalvia; order Mytilida; family Modiolidae; genus Bathymodiolus; species Bathymodiolus septemdierum. The sequence continues at coordinate 1,355,001 of OY726530.1, forward strand.
GATGAGTAACACAGACCCCACGGTACCAGGTGTTAACCTAGGTACTCACGTAGGATAATCAGTTACTTATAGGATGAGCAGCACAGACCCCACGGTACCAGGTGTTAACCTAGGTACTCACGTAGGATAATCAGTTACTTATAAGATGAGCAACACAGACCCCACGGTACCAGGTGTTAACCTAGGTACTCACGTAGGATAATCAGTTACTTATAAGATGAGCAGCACAGACCCCACGGCACCAGGTGTTAACCTAGGTACTCGCGTAGGATAATCAGTTACTTATAGGATGAGCAACATAGACCCTACGGTACCAGGTGTTAACCTAGGTACTCACGTAGGATAAGCAGTTACTTATAAGATGAGCAGCACAGACCCCACGGCACCAGGTGTTAACCTAGGTACTAACGTAGGATAATCAGTTACTTATAACATGAGCAACATAGACCCCACGGCACCAGGTGTTAACCTAGGTACTCGCGTAGGATAATCAGTTACTTATAGGATGAGCAACACAGACCCTTCGGTACCAGGTGTTAACCTAGGTACTCACGTAGGATAATCAGTTACTTATAAGATGAGCAACATAGACCCCACGGTACCAGGTGTTAACCTAGGTACTCACGTAGGATAATCAGTTACTTATAGGATGAGCAGCACAGACCCCACGGTACCAGGTGTTAACCTAGGTACTCGCGTAGGATAATCAGTTACTTATAAGATGAGCAACATAGACCCCACGGTACCAGGTGTTAACCTAGGTACTCACGTAGGATAATCAGTTACTTATAGGATGAGCAACACAGACCCCACGGTACCAGGTGTTAACCTAGGTACTCGCGTAGGATAATCAGTTACTTATAAGATGAGCAACATAGACCCCACGGTACCAGGTGTTAACCTAGGTACTCACGTAGGATAATCAGTTACTTATAGGATGAGCAGCACAGACCCCACGGTACCAGGTGTTAACCTAGGTACTCGCGTAGGATAATCAGTTACTTATAACATGAGCAACATAGACCCCACGGTACCAGGTGTTAACCTAGGTACTCACGTAGGATAATCAGTTACTTATAAGATGAGCAACACAGACTCCACGGCACCAGGTGTTAACCGAGGTACTCACGTAGGATAATCAGTTACTTATAGGATGAGCAACATAGACCCCACGGTACCAGGTGTTAACCTAGGTACTCACGTAGGATAATCAGTAACTTATAAGATGAGCGACAGAGACCCCACGGTACCAGGTGTTAACCTAGGTACTCACGTAGGATAATCAGTTACTTATAAGATGAGCAACACAGACTCCACGGTACCAGGTGTTAACCTAGGTACTCACGTAGGATAATCAGTTACTTATAAGATGAGCAGCACAGACCCCACGGTACCAGGTGTTAACCTAGGTACTCACGTAGGATAATCAGTTACTTATAACATGAGCAACATAGACCCCACGGTACCAGGTGTTAACCTAGGTACTCACGTAGGATAATCAGTTACTTATAGGATGAGCAGCACAGACCCCACGGTACCAGGTGTTAACCTAGGTACTCACGTAGGATAATCAGTTACTTATAGGATGAGCAACATAGACCCCACGGTACCAGGTGTTAACCTAGGTACTCACGTAGGATAATCAGTAACTTATAAGATGAGCAACATAGAACCCACGGTACCAGGTGTTAACCTAGGTACTCACGTAGGATAATCAGTTACTTATAGGATGAGCAACATAGACCCCACGGTACCAGGTGTTAACCTAGGTACTCACGTAGGATAATCAGTTACTTATAAGATGAGCAACATAGACCCCACGGTACCAGGTGTTAACCTAGGTACTCACGTAGGATAATCAGTTACTTATAGGATGAGCAGCACAGACCCCACGGTACCAGGTGTTAACCTAGGTACTCACGTAGGATAATCAGTTACGTATAGGATGAGCAACATAGACCCCACGGTACCAGGTGTTAACCTAGGTACTCGCGTAGGATAATCAGTTACTTATAGGATGAGCAGCACAGACCCCACGGTACCAGGTGTTAACCTAGGTACTCGCGTAGGATAATCAGTTACTTATAACATGAGCAACATAGACCCCACGGTACCAGGTGTTAACCTAGGTACTCACGTAGGATAATCAGTTACTTATAAGATGAGCAACACAGACTCCACGGCACCAGGTGTTAACCTAGGTACTCACGTAGGATAATCAGTTACTTATAAGATGAGCAACACAGACTCCACGGCACCAGGTGTTAACCGAGGTACTCACGTAGGATAATCAGTTACTTATAAGATGAGCAGCACAGACCCCACGGTACCAGGTGTTAACCTAGGTACTCACGTAGGATAATCAGTTACGTATAAGATGAGCAACATAGACCCCACGGTACCAGGTGTTAACCTAGGTACTCACGTAGGATAATCAGTTACTTATAAGATGAGCAACACAGACTCCACGGCACCAGGTGTTAACCGAGATACTCACGTAGGATAATCAGTTACTTATAAGATGAGCAGCACAGACCCCACGGTACCAGGTGTTAACCTAGGTACTTGCGTAGGATAATCAGTTACTTATAACATGAGCAACACAGACCCCACGGTACCAGGTGTTAACCTAGGTACTCACGTAGGATAATCAGTTACTTATAGGATGAGCAACACAGATCCCACGGCACCATGTGTTAACCGAGGTACTCACGTAGGATAATCAGTTACTTATAACATGAGCAACACAGACCCCACGGTACCAGGTGTTAACCTAGGTACTCACGTAGGATAATTAGTTACTTATAGGATGAGCAGCACAGACCCCACGGTACCAGGTGTTAACCTAGGTACTCACGTAGGATAATCAGTTACTTATTACATGAGCAACATAGACCCCACGGCACCATGTGTTAACCTAGGTACTCACGTAGGATAATCAGTAACTTATAAGATGAGCAACACAGACCCCACGGTACCAGGTGTTAACCTAGGTACTCACGTAGGATAATCAGTTACTTATAAGATGAGCAACACAGACCCCACGGTACCAGGTGTTAACCTAGGTACTCACGTAGGATAATCAGTTACTTATAAGATGAGCAACACAGACCCCACGGTACCAGGTGTTAAACTAGGTACTAACGCAGGATAATCAGTAACTTATAAGATGAGCAACACAGACCCCACGGCACCAGGTGTTAACCTAGGTACTCACGAAGGATAATCAGTTACTTATAGGATGAGCAACACAAACCCCACGGTACCAGGTGTTAACCTAGGTACTCACGTAGGATAATCAGTAACTTATAAGATGAGCAACACAGACTCCACGGCACCAGGTGTTAACCGAGGTACTCACGTAGGATAATCAGTTACTTATAAGATGAGCAACACAGACCCCACGGTACCAGGTGTTAACCTAGGTACTCACGTAGGATAATCAGCTACTTATAACATGAGCAACATAGACCCCACGGTACCAGGTGTTAACCTAGGTACTCACGTAGGATAATCAGCTACTTATAACATGAGCAACATAGACCCCACGGTACCAGGTGTTAACCTAGGTACTCACGTAGGATAATCAGTTACTTATAAGATGAGCAACACAGACCCCACGGTACCAGGTGTTAACCTAGGTACTCACGTAGGATAATCAGTTAATTATAAGATGAGCAACACAGACCCCACGGTACCAGGTGTTAACCTAGGTACTCACGTAGGATAATCAGTAACTTATAAGATGAACAACACAGACCCTACGGTACCAGGTGTTAACCTAGGTACTCACGTAGGATAATCAGTTACTTATAAGATGAGCAACACAGAACCCACGGTACCAGGTGTTAACCTATGTACTCACATAGGATAATCAGTTACGTATAGGATGAGCAACACAGACCCCACGGTACCAGGTGTTAACCTAGGTACTGACGTAGGATAATCAGTTACTTATAAGATGAGCAACATAGACCCCACGGTACCAGGTGTTAACCTAGGTACTCACGTAGGATAATCAGTTACGTATAGGATGAGCAACACAGACCCCACGGTACCAGGTGTTAACCTAGGTACTCGCGTAGGATAATCAGTTACGTATAGGATGAGCGACAGAGACCCCACGGTACCAGGTGTTAACCTAGGTACTCACGTAGGATAATCAGTTACTTATAGGATGAGCAACACAGACCCCACGGTACCAGGTGTTAACCTAGGTACTCACGTAGGATAATCAGTTACGTATAGGATGAGCAACACAGACCCCACGGTACCAGGTGTTAACCTAGGTACTCGCGTAGGATAATCAGTTACGTATAGGATGAGCAACACAGACCCCACGGTACCAGGTGTTAACCTAGGTACTCACGTAGGATAATCAGTTACTTATAAGATGAGCAACACAGACCCCACGGTACCAGGTGTTAACCGAGGTACTCACGTAGGATAATCAGTTACTTATAGGATGAGCAACACAGACCCCACGGTACCAGGTGTTAACCGAGGTACTCACGTAGGATAATCAGTTACTTATAAGATGAGCAACACAGACCCCACGGTACCAGGTGTTAACCTAGGTACTCACGTAGGATAATCAGTTACGTATAGGATGAGCAACATAGACCCCACGGTACCAGGTGTTAACCTAGGTACTCACGAAGGATAATCAGTTACGTATAGGATGAGCAACACAGACCCCACGGTACCAGGTGTTAACCTAGGTACTCACGTAGGATAATCAGTAACTTATAAGATGAGCAACACAGACTCCACGGCACCAGGTGTTAACCGAGGTACTCACGTAGGATAATCAGTTACTTATATGATGAGCAACACAGACCCCACGGCACCAGGTGGTAACCTAGGTACTCACGTAGGATAATCAGTTACTTATAGGATGAGCAACACAGACCCCACGGTACCAGGTGTTAACCGAGGTACTCACGTAGGATAATCAGTTACGTATAGGATGAGCAACACAGACCCCACGGTACCAGGTGTTAACCTAGGTACTCACGTAGGATAATCAGTAACTTATAAGATGAGCAACACAGACTCCACGGCACCAGGTGTTAACCGAGGTACTCACGTAGGATAATCAGTTACTTATAAGATGAGCAACACAGACCCCACGGCACCAGGTGGTAACCTAGGTACTCACGTAGGATAATCAGTTACTTATAGGATGAGCAACACAGAACCCACGGTACCAGGTGTTAACCTAGGTACTCACGTAGGATAATCAGTTACTCATAAGATGAGCAACACAGACCCTACGGTACCAGGTGTTAACCTAGGTACTCACGTAGGATAATCAGTTACGTATAAGATGAGCAACACAGACCCCACGGTACCAGGTGTTAACCTAGGTACTCACGTAGGATAATCAGTTACTTATAGGATGAGCAACACAGAACCCACGGTACCAGGTGTTAACCTAGGTACTCACGTAGGATAATCAGTTACTCATAAGATGAGCAACACAGACCCTACGGTACCAGGTGTTAACCTAGGTACTCACGTAGGATAATCAGTTACGTATAGGATGAGCAACACAGACCCCACGGTACCAGGTGTTAACCTAGGTACTCACGTAGGATAATCAGTAACTTATAAGATGAGCAACACAGACTCCACGGCACCAGGTGTTAACCGAGGTACTCACGTAGGATAATCAGTTACTTATAAGATGAGCAACACAGACCCCACGGTACCAGGTGTTAACCTAGGTACTCACGTAGGATAATCAGTTACTTATAAGATGAGCAACACAGACCCCACGGTACCAGGTGTTAACCTAGGTACTCACGTAGGATAATCAGTTACGTATAGGATGAGCAACACAGACCCCACGGTACCAGGTGTTAACCTAGGTACTCACGTAGGATAATCAGTTACGTATAGGATGAGCAACACAGACCCCACGGTACCAGGTGTTAACATAGGTACTCACGTAGGATAATCAGTTACTTATAGGATGAGCAACACAGACCCCACGGTACCAGGTGTTAACCTAGGTACTCACGTAGGATAATCAGTTACTTATAAGATGAGCAACACAGACCCCACGGTACCAGGTGTTAACCTAGGTACTCACATAGGATAATCAGTTACTTATAGGATGAGCAACACAGACCCCACGGTACCAGGTGTTAACCTAGGTACTCACGTAGGATAATCAGTTACTTATAAGATGAGCAACACAGACCCCACGGTACCAGGTGTTAACCTAGGTACTCACGTAGGATAATCAGTTACTAATAGGATGAGCAACACAGACCCCACGGTACCAGGTGTTAACCTAGGTACTCACGTAGGATAATCAGTTACTTATAGGATGAGCAACACAAACCCCACGGTACCAGGTGTTAACCTAGGTACTCACGTAGGATAATCAGTAACTTATAAGATGAGCAACACAGACTCCACGGTACCAGGTGTTAACCTAGGTACTCACGTAGGATAATCAGTTACTTATAGGATGAGCAACACAGACCCCACGGTACCAGGTGTTAACCTAGGTACTCACGTAGGATAATCAGTTACTTATAGGATGAGCAACACAGACCCCACGGTACCAGGTGTTAACCTAGGTACTCACGTAGGATAATCAGTTACTTATAGGATGAGCAACACAGACCCCACGGTACCAGGTGTTAACCTAGGTACTCACGTAGGATAATCAGTTACTTATAGGATGAGCAACACAGACCCCACGGTACCAGGTGTTAACCTAGGTACTCACGTAGGATAATCAGTTACGTATAGGATGAGCAACACAGACCCCACGGTACCAGGTGTTAACCTAGGTACTCACGCAGGATAATCAGTTACTTATAGGATGAGCAACACAGACCCCACGGTACCAGGTGTTAACCTAGGTACTCACGTAGGATAATCAGTTACTTATAGGATGAGCAACACAGACCCCACGGCACCAGGTGTTAACCTAGGTACTCGCGTAGAATAATCAGTTACTTATAAGATGAGCAGCACAGACCCCACGGTACCAGGTGTTAACCTAGGTACTCACGTAGGATAATCAGTTACGTATAGGATGAGCAACACAGACCCCACGGTACCAGGTGTTAACCTAGGTACTCGCGTAGGATAATCAGTTACTTATAAGATGAGCAACACAGACCCCACGGTACCAGGTGTTAACCTAGGTACTCACGTAGGATAATCAGTTACGTATAGGATGAGCAACATAGACCCCACGGTACCAGGTGTTAACCTAGGTACTCACGTAGGATAATCAGTTACGTATAGGATGAGCAACACAGACCCCACGGTACCAGGTGTTAACCTAGGTACTCACGTAGGATAATCAGTAACTTATAAGATGAGCAACATAGACCCCACGGTACCAGGTGTTAACCTAGGTACTCACGTAGGATAATCAGTTACGTATAGGATGAGCAACACAGACCCCACGGTACCAGGTGTTAACCTAGGTACTCACGTAGGATAATCAGTTACTTATAGGATGAGCAACACAGACCCCACGGTACCAGGTGTTAACCGAGGTACTCACGTAGGATAATCAGTTACTTATAGGATGAGCAACACAGACCCCACGGTACCAGGTGTTAACCTAGGTACTCACGTAGGATAATCAGTTACTTATAAGATGAGCAACACAGACCCCACGGTACCAGGTGTTAACCTAGGTACTCACGTAGGATAATCAGTTACTTATAGGATGAGCAACACAAACCCCACGGTACCAGGTGTTAACCTAGGTACTCACGTAGGATAATCAGTTACTTATAAGATGAGCAACACAGACCCCACGGTACCAGGTGTTAACCTAGGTACTCACGTAGGATAATCAGTTACTTATAAGATGAGCAACACAGACCCCACGGCACCAGGTGTTAACCTAGGTACTCACGTAGGATAATTAGTTACTTATAAGATGAGCAACACAGACCCCACGGCACCAGGTGTTAACCTAGGTACTCGCGTAGGATAATCAGTTACTTATAAGATGAGCAACACAGACCCCACGGTACCAGGTGTTAACCTAGGTACTCACGTAGGATAATCAGTTACGTATAGGATGAGCAACATAGACCCCACGGTACCAGGTGTTAACCTAGGTACTCACGTAGGATAATCAGTAACTTATAAGATGAGCAACATAGACCCCACGGTACCAGGTGTTAACCTAGGTACTCACGTAGGATAATCAGTTACGTATAGGATGAGCAACACAGACCCCACGGTACCAGGTGTTAACCTAGGTACTCACGTAGGATAATCAGTTACTTATAAGATGAGCAACACAGACTCCACGGCACCAGGTGTTAACCGAGGTACTCACGTAGGATAATCAGTTACTTATAGGATGAGGAACACAGACCCCACGGCACCAGGTGGTAACCTAGGTACTCACGTAGGATAATCAGTTACTTATAGGATGAGCAACACAGACCCCACGGTACCAGGTGTTAACCTAGGTACTCGCGTAGGATAATCAGTTACTTATAAGATGAGCAACACAGACCCCACGGTACCAGGTGTTAACCTAGGTACTCATGTAGGATAATCAGTTACTTATAAGATGAGCAACACAGACCCCACGGTACCAGGTGTTAACCTAGGTACTCACGTAGGATAATCAGTTACGTATAGGATGAGCAACACAGACCCCACGGTACCAGGTGTTAACCTGGGTACTCACGTAGGATAATCAGTTACGTATAGGATGAGCAACACAGACCCCACGGTACCAGGTGTTAACATAGGTACTCACGTAGGATAATCAGTTACTTATAGGATGAGCAACACAGACCCCACGGTACCAGGTGTTAACCTAGGTACTCACGTAAGATAATCAGTTACTTATAAGATGAGCAACACAGACCCCACGGCACCAGGTGTTAACCTAGGTACTCACGTAGGATAATCAGTTACTTATAAGATGAGCAACACAGACCCCACGGTACCAGGTGTTAACCTAGGTACTCACATAGGATAATCAGTTACTTATAGGATGAGCAACACAGACCCCACGGTACCAGGTGTTAACCTAGGTACTCACGTAGGATAATCAGTTACTTATAAGATGAGCAACACAGACCCCACGGTACCAGGTGTTAACCTAGGTACTCACGTAGGATAATCAGTTACGTATAGGATGAGCAACACAGACCCCACGGTACCAGGTGTTAACCTAGGTACTCACGTAGGATAATCAGTTACTTATAAGATGAGCAACACAGACCCCACGGTACCAGGTGTTAACCTAGGTACTCACGTAGGATAATCAGTTACTTATAGGATGAGCAACACAGACCCCACGGTACCAGGTGTTAACCTAGGTACTCACGTAGGATAATCAGTTACTTATAGGATGAGCAACACAAACCCCACGGTACCAGGTGTTAACCTAGGTACTCACGTAGGATAATCAGTAACTTATAAGATGAGCAACACAGACCCCACGGTACCAGGTGTTAACCTAGGTACTCACGTAGGATAATCAGTTACTTATAGGATGAGCAACACAGACCCCACGGTACCAGGTGTTAACCTAGGTACTCACGTAGGATAATCAGTTACTTATAGGATGAGCAACACAAACCCCACGGTACCAGGTGTTAACCTAGGTACTCACGTAGGATAATCAGTAACTTATAAGATGAGCAACACAGACTCCACGGCACCAGGTGTTAACCGAGGTACTCAAGTAGGATAATCAGTTACTTATAAGATGAGCAACACAGACCCCACGGTACCAGGTGTTAACCTAGGTACTCACATAGGATAATCAGTTACGTATAGGATGAGCAACACAGACCCCACGGTACCAGGTGTTAACCTAGGTACTCACGTAGGATAATCAGTTACTTATAAGATGAGCAACACAGACCCCACGGTACCAGGTGTTAACCTAGGTACTCACGTAGGATAATCAGTTACTTATAGGATGAGCAACACAGAACCCACGGTACCAGGTGTTAACCTAGGTACTCACGTAGGATAATCAGTTACTTATAAGATGAGCAACACAGACCCCACGGTACCAGGTGTTAACCTAGGTACTCACGTAGGATAATCAGTTACTTATAGGATGAGCAACACAGAACCCACGGTACCAGGTGTTAACCTAGGTACTCACGTAGGATAATCAGTTACTTATAGGATGAGCAACACAAACCCCACGGTACCAGGTGTTAACCTAGGTACTCACGTAGGATAATCAGTTACTTATAAGATGAGCAACACAGACTCCACGGCACCAGGTGTTAACCGAGGTACTCAAGTAGGATAATCAGTTACTTATAAGATGAGCAACACAGACCCCACGGTACCAGGTGTTAACCTAGGTACTCGCGTAGGATAATCAGTTACGTATAGGATGAGCAACACAGACCCCACGGTACCAGGTGTTAACCTAGGTACTCGCGTAGGATAATCAGTTACGTATAGGATGAGCATCACAGACCCCACGGTACCAGGTGTTAACCTAGGTACTCACGTAGGATAATCAGTTACTTATAGGATGAGCAACACAGACCCCACGGTACCAGGTGTTAACCTAGGTACTCACGTAGGATAATCAGTTACTTATAGGATGAGCAACACAGACCCCACGGTACCAGGTGTTAACCTAGGTACTCACGTAGGATAATCAGTTACGTATAGGATGAGCAACACAGACCCCACGGTACCAGGTGTTAACCTAGGTACTCACGTAGGATAATCAGTTACTTATAGGATGAGCAACACAGACCCCACGGTACCAGGTGTTAACCTAGGTACTCACGTAGGATAATCAGTTACTTATAGGATGAGCAACACAGACCCCACGGCACCAGGTGTTAACCTAGGTACTCGCGTAGAATAATCCGTTACTTATAAGATGAGCAGCACAGACCCCACGGTACCAGGTGTTAACCTAGGTACTCACGTAGGATAATCAGTTACGTATAGGATGAGCAACACAGACCCCACGGTACCAGGTGTTAACCTAGGTACTCGCGTAGGATAATCAGTTACTTATAAGATGAGCAACACAGACCCCACGGTACCAGGTGTTAACCTAGGTACTCACGTAGGATAATCAGTTACGTATATGATGAGCAACATAGACCCCACGGTACCAGGTGTTAACCTAGGTACTCACGTAGGATAATCAGTAACTTATAAGATGAGCAACATAGACCCCACGGTACCAGGTGTTAACCTAGGTACTCACGTAGGATAATCAGTTACGTATAGGATGAGCAACACAGACCCCACGGTACCAGGTGTTAACCTAGGTACTCACGTAGGATAATCAGTTACTTATAGGATGAGCAACACAGACCCCACGGTACCAGGTGTTAACCGAGGTACTCACGTAGGATAATCAGTTACTTATAGGATGAGCAACACAGACCCCACGGTACCAGGTGTTAACCTAGGTACTCGCGTAGGATAATCAGTTACTTATAAGATGAGCAACACAGACCCCACGGTACCAGGTGTTAACCTAGGTACTCACGTAGGATAATCAGTTACGTATAGGATGAGCAACATAGACCCCACGGTACCAGGTGTTAACCTAGGTACTCACGTAGGATAATCAGTAACTTATAAGATGAGCAACATAGACCCCACGGTACCAGGTGTTAACCTAGGTACTCACGTAGGATAATCAGTTACTTATAGGATGAGCAACACAGACACCACGGCACCAGGTGTTAACCTAGGTACTCACGTAGGATAATCAGTTACTTATAGGATGAGCAACACAGACACCACGGCACCAGGTGTTAACCTAGGTACTCACGTAGGATAATCAGTTACGTATAGGATGAGCAACACAGACCCCACGGTACCAGGTGTTAACCTAGGTACTCACGTAGGATAATCAGTTACTTATAAGATGAGCAACACAGACCCCACGGTACCAGGTGTTAACCTAGGTACTCACGTAGGATAATCAGTTACTTATAGGATGAGCAACACAGAACCCACGGTACCAGGTGTTAACCTAGGTACTCACGTAGGATAATCAGTTACTTATAAGATGAGCAACACAGACCCCACGGTACCAGGTGTTAACCTAGGTACTCACGTAGGATAATCAGTTACTTATAGGATGAGCAACACAGAACCCACGGTACCAGGTGTTAACCTAGGTACTCACGTAGGATAATCAGTTACTTATAGGATGAGCAACACAAACCCCACGGTACCAGGTGTTAACCTAGGTACTCACGTAGGATAATCAGTTACTTATAAGATGAGCAACACAGACTCCACGGCACCAGGTGTTAACCGAGGTACTCAAGTAGGATAATCAGTTACTTATAAGATGAGCAACACAGACCCCACGGTACCAGGTGTTAACCTAGGTACTCGCGTAGGATAATCAGTTACGTATAGGATGAGCAACACAGACCCCACGGTACCAGGTGTTAACCTAGGTACTCGCGTAGGATAATCAGTTACGTATAGGATGAGCATCACAGACCCCACGGTACCAGGTGTTAACCTAGGTACTCACGTAGGATAATCAGTTACTTATAGGATGAGCAACACAGACCCCACGGTACCAGGTGTTAACCTAGGTACTCACGTAGGATAATCAGTTACTTATAGGATGAGCAACACAGACCCCACGGTACCAGGTGTTAACCTAGGTACTCACGTAGGATAATCAGTTACGTATAGGATGAGCAACACAGACCCCACGGTACCAGGTGTTAACCTAGGTACTCACGTAGGATAATCAGTTACTTATAGGATGAGCAACACAGACCCCACGGTACCAGGTGTTAACCTAGGTACTCACGTAGGATAATCAGTTACTTATAGGATGAGCAACACAGACCCCACGGCACCAGGTGTTAACCTAGGTACTCGCGTAGAATAATCCGTTACTTATAAGATGAGCAGCACAGACCCCACGGTACCAGGTGTTAACCTAGGTACTCACGTAGGATAATCAGTTACGTATAGGATGAGCAACACAGACCCCACGGTACCAGGTGTTAACCTAGGTACTCGCGTAGGATAATCAGTTACTTATAAGATGAGCAACACAGACCCCACGGTACCAGGTGTTAACCTAGGTACTCACGTAGGATAATCAGTTACGTATATGATGAGCAACATAGACCCCACGGTACCAGGTGTTAACCTAGGTACTCACGTAGGATAATCAGTAACTTATAAGATGAGCAACATAGACCCCACGGTACCAGGTGTTAACCTAGGTACTCACGTAGGATAATCAGTTACGTATAGGATGAGCAACACAGACCCCACGGTACCAGGTGTTAACCTAGGTACTCACGTAGGATAATCAGTTACTTATAGGATGAGCAACACAGACCCCACGGTACCAGGTGTTAACCGAGGTACTCACGTAGGATAATCAGTTACTTATAGGATGAGCAACACAGACCCCACGGTACCAGGTGTTAACCTAGGTACTCGCGTAGGATAATCAGTTACTTATAAGATGAGCAACACAGACCCCACGGTACCAGGTGTTAACCTAGGTACTCACGTAGGATAATCAGTTACGTATAGGATGAGCAACATAGACCCCACGGTACCAGGTGTTAACCTAGGTACTCACGTAGGATAATCAGTAACTTATAAGATGAGCAACATAGACCCCACGGTACCAGGTGTTAACCTAGGTACTCACGTAGGATAATCAGTTACTTATAGGATGAGCAACACAGACACCACGGTACCAGGTGTTAACCTAGGTACTCACGTAGGATAATCAGTTACTTATAAGATGAGCAACACAGACCCCACGGTACCAGGTGTTAACCTAGGTACTCACGTAGGATAATCAGTTACTTATAGGATGAGCAACACAGAACCCACGGTACCAGGTGTTAACCTAGGTACTCACGTAGGATAATCAGTTACTTATAAGATGAGCAACACAGACCCCACGGTACCAGGTGTTAACCTAGGTACTCACGTAGGATAATCAGTTACTTATAGGATGAGCAACACAGAACCCACGGTACCAGGTGTTAACCTAGGTACTCACGTAGGATAATCAGTTACTTATAGGATGAGCAACACAAACCCCACGGTACCAGGTGTTAACCTAGGTACTCACGTAGGATAATCAGTTACTTATAAGATGAGCAACACAGACTCCACGGCACCAGGTGTTAACCGAGGTACTCAAGTAGGATAATCAGTTACTTATAAGATGAGCAACACAGACCCCACGGTACCAGGTGTTAACCTAGGTACTCGCGTAGGATAATCAGTTACGTATAGGATGAGCAACACAGACCCCACGGTACCAGGTGTTAACCTAGGTACTCGCGTAGGATAATCAGTTACGTATAGGATGAGCATCACAGACCCCACGGTACCAGGTGTTAACCTAGGTACTCACGTAGGATAATCAGTTACTTATAGGATGAGCAACACAGACCCCACGGTACCAGGTGTTAACCTAGGTACTCACGTAGGATAATCAGTTACTTATAGGATGAGCAACACAGACCCCACGGTACCAGGTGTTAACCTAGGTACTCACGTAGGATAATCAGTTACGTATAGGATGAGCAACACAGACCCCACGGTACCAGGTGTTAACCTAGGTACTCACGTAGGATAATCAGTTACTTATAGGATGAGCAACACAGACCCCACGGTACCAGGTGTTAACCTAGGTACTCACGTAGGATAATCAGTTACTTATAGGATGAGCAACACAGACCCCACGGCACCAGGTGTTAACCTAGGTACTCGCGTAGAATAATCCGTTACTTATAAGATGAGCAGCACAGACCCCACGGTACCAGGTGTTAACCTAGGTACTCACGTAGGATAATCAGTTACGTATAGGATGAGCAACACAGACCCCACGGTACCAGGTGTTAACCTAGGTACTCGCGTAGGATAATCAGTTACTTATAAGATGAGCAACACAGACCCCACGGTACCAGGTGTTAACCTAGGTACTCACGTAGGATAATCAGTTACGTATATGATGAGCAACATAGACCCCACGGTACCAGGTGTTAACCTAGGTACTCACGTAGGATAATCAGTAACTTATAAGATGAGCAACATAGACCCCACGGTACCAGGTGTTAACCTAGGTACTCACGTAGGATAATCAGTTACGTATAGGATGAGCAACACAGACCCCACGGTACCAGGTGTTAACCTAGGTACTCACGTAGGATAATCAGTTACTTATAGGATGAGCAACACAGACCCCACGGTACCAGGTGTTAACCGAGGTACTCACGTAGGATAATCAGTTACTTATAGGATGAGCAACACAGACCCCACGGTACCAGGTGTTAACCTAGGTACTCGCGTAGGATAATCAGTTACTTATAAGAT
Source organism: Bathymodiolus septemdierum (assembly GCA_963383655.1). Lineage (NCBI taxonomy): Eukaryota > Metazoa > Mollusca > Bivalvia > Mytilida > Modiolidae > Bathymodiolus > Bathymodiolus septemdierum. Next base: position 1,370,340 of record OY726530.1, read on the forward strand.
GAGCAACACAGACCCCACGGTACCAGGTGTTAACCTAGGTACTCACGTAGGATAATCAGTTACGTATAGGATGAGCAACATAGACCCCACGGTACCAGGTGTTAACCTAGGTACTCACGTAGGATAATCAGTAACTTATAAGATGAGCAACATAGACCCCACGGTACCAGGTGTTAACCTAGGTACTCACGTAGGATAATCAGTTACTTATAGGATGAGCAACACAGACACCACGGCACCAGGTGTTAACCTAGGTACTCACGTAGGATAATCAGTTACTTATAGGATGAGCAACACAGACACCACGGCACCAGGTGTTAACCTAGGTACTCACGTAGGATAATCAGTTACGTATAGGATGAGCAACACAGACCCCACGGTACCAGGTGTTAACCTAGGTACTCACGTAGGATAATCAGTTACTTATAAGATGAGCAACACAGACCCCACGGTACCAGGTGTTAACCTAGGTACTAACGCAGGATAATCAGTAACTTATAAGATGAGCAACACAGACTCCACGGCACCAGGTGTTAACCGAGGTACTCACGTAGGATAATCAGTTACTTATAAGATGAGCAACATAGACCCCACGGTACCAGGTGTTAACCTAGGTACTCGCGTAGGATAATCAGTTACGTATAAGATGAGCAACACAGACCCCACGGTACCAGGTGTTAACCTAGGTACTCACGTAGGATAATCAGTTACTTATAAGATGAGCAACACAGACCCCAAGGTACCAGGTGTTAACCTAGGTACTCACGTAGGATAATCAGTTACTTATAGGATGAACAACACAGACCCCACGGTACCAGGTGTTAACCTAGGTACTCACGTAGGATAATCAGTTACTTATAGGATGAGCAACACAGACCCCACGGTACCAGGTGTTAACCTAGGTACTCACGTAGGATAATCAGTTACTTATAGGATGAGCAACACAGACCCCACGGCACCAGGTGTTAACCTAGGTACTCGCGTAGGATAATCAGTTACTTATAAGATGAGCAACATAGATCCCACGGTACGAGGTGTTAACCTAGGTACTCACGTAGGATAATCAGTTACTTATAGGATGAGCAACACAGACCCCACGGTACCAGGTGTTAACCTAGGTACTCACGTAGGATAATCAGTAACTTATAAGATGAGCAACACAGACCCTACGGTACCAGGTGTTAACCTAGGTACTCACGTAGGATAATCAGTTACTTATAAGATGAGCAACACAGACCCCACGGTACCAGGTCTTAACCTAGGTACTCACATAGGATAATCAGTTACGTATAGGATGAGCAACACAGACCCCACGGTACCAGGTGTTAACCTAGGTACTCACGTAGGATAATCAGTTGCTTATAAGATGAGCAACATAGACCCCACGGTACCAGGTGTTAACCTAGGTACTCGCGTAGGATAATCAGTTACTTATAAGATGAGCGACAGAGACCCCACGGTACCAGGTGTTAACCTAGGTACTCACGTAGGATAATCAGTTACTTATAAGATGAGCGACAGAGACCCCACGGTACCAGGTGTTAACCTAGGTACTCACGTAGGATAATCAGTTACTTATAAGATGAGCAACACAGACCCCACGGTACCAGGTGTTAACCTAGGTACTCACGTAGGATAATCAGTTACGTATAGGATGAGCAACACAGACCCCACGGTACCAGGTGTTAACCTAGGTACTCACGTAGGATAATCAGTTACGTATAGGATGAGCAACACAGACCCCACGGTACCAGGTGTTAACCTAGGTACTCACGTAGGATAATCAGTTACTTATAAGATGAGCAACACAGACCCCACGGTACCAGGTGTTAACCTAGGTACTCACGTAGGATAATCAGTTACGTATAAGATGAGCAACACAGACCCCACGGCACCAGGTGTTAACCGAGGTACTCACGTAGGATAATCAGTAACTTATAAGATGAGCAACACAGACCCCACGGTACCAGGTGTTAACCTAGGTACTCACGTAGGATAATCAGTTACTTATAGGATGAGCAACACAGACCCCACGGAACCAGGTGTTAACCTAGGTACTCACGTAGGATAATCAGTTACTTATAAGATGAGCAGCACAGACCCCACGGTACAAGGTGTTAACCTAGGTACTCGCGTAGGATAATCAGTAACTTATAAGATGAGCAACACAGACCCCACGGTACCAGGTGTTAACCTAGGTACTCACGTAGGATAATCAGTTACTTATAGGATGAGCAACACAGACCCCACGGTACCAGGTGTTAACCTAGGTACTCACGTAGGATAATCAGTTACTTATAAGATGAGCAGCACAGACCCCACGGTACCAGGTGTTAACCTAGGTACTCACGTAGGATAATCAGTAACTTATAAGATGAGCAACACAGACCCCACGGTACCAGGTGTTAACCTAGGTACTCACGTAGGATAATCAGTTACTTATAGGATGAGCAACACAGACCCCACGGTACCAGGTGTTAACCTAGGTACTCACGTAGGATAATCAGTTACTTATAGGATGAGCAACACAGACCCCACGGTACCAGGTGTTAACCTAGGTACTCACGTAGGATAATCAGTTACTTATAGGATGAGCAACATAGACCCCACGGTACCAGGTGTTAACCTAGGTACTCACGTAGGATAATCAGTTACTTATAAGATGAGCAACACAGACCCCACGGTACCAGGTGTTAACCTAGGTACTCACGTAGGATAATCAGTTACTTATAAGATGAGCAACACAGACCCCACGGCACCAGGTGTTAACCTAGGTACTCGCGTAGGATAATCAGTTACGTATAAGATGAGCAACACAGACCCCACGGTACCAGGTGTTAACCTAGGTACTCACGTAGGATAATCAGTTACTTATAAGATGAGCAACACAGACCCCAAGGTACCAGGTGTTAACCTAGGTACTCACGTAGGATAATCAGTTACTTATAGGATGAGCAACACAGACCCCACGGTACCAGGTGTTAACCTAGGTACTCACGTAGGATAATCAGTAACTTATAAGATGAGCAACACAGACTCCACGGCACCAGGTGTTAACCGAGGTACTCACGTAGGATAATCAGTTACTTATAGGATGAGCAACACAGACCCCACGGTACCAGGTGTTAACCTAGGTACTCACGTAGGATAATCAGTTACTTATAGGATGAGCAACACAGACCCCACGGTACCAGGTGTTAACCTAGGTACTCACGTAGGATAATCAGTTACTTATAGGATGAGCAACATAGACCCCACGGTACCAGGTGTTAACCTAGGTACTCACGTAGGATAATCAGTTACTTATAGGATGAGCAACACAGACCCCACGGTACCAGGTGTTAACCGAGGTACTCACGTAGGATAATCAGTTACTTATAGGATGAGCAACACAGACCCCACGGTACCAGGTGTTAACCTAGGTACTCACGTAGGATAATCAGTTACTTATAGGATGAGCAACACAGACCCCACGGCACCAGGTGTTAACCTAGGTACTCGCGTAGGATAATCAGTTACTTATAAGATGAGCAACATAGACTCCACGGCACCAGGTGTTAACCGAGGTACTCACGTAGGATAATCAGTTACTTATAGGATGAGCAACACAGACCCCACGGTACGAGGTGTTAACCTAGGTACTCACGTAGGATAATCAGTTACTTATAGGATGAGCAACACAGACCCCACGGCACCAGGTGTTAACCTAGGTACTCGCGTAGGATAATCAGTTACTTATAGGATGAGCAACACAGACCCCACGGTACCATGTGTTAACCTAGGTACTCACGTAGGATAATCAGTTACTTATAAGATGAGCAACACAGACCCCACGGTACCAGGTGTTAACCTAGGTACTCACGTAGGATATTCAGTTACTTATAAGATGAAAACACAGACCCCACGGTACCAGGTGTTAACCTAGGTACTCACGTAGGATAATCAGTAACTTATAAGATGAGCAACACAGACCCCACGGCACCAGGTGTTAACCTAGGTACTCACGTAGGATAATCAGTTACTTATAGGATGAGCAACACAGACCCCACGGCACCAGGTGTTAACCTAGGTACTCGCGTAGGATAATCAGTTACTAATAAGATGAGCAACATAGACCCCACGGTACGAGGTGTTAACCTAGGTACTCACGTAGGATAATCAGTAACTTATAATATGAGCAACACAGACCCCACGGTACCAGGTGTTAACCTAGGTACTCGCGTAGGATAATCAGTTACGTATAGGATGAGCAGCACAGACCCCACGGCACCAGGTGTTAACCTAGGTACTCACGTAGGATAATCAGTAACTTATAAGATGAGCAACATAGACCCCACGGTACCAGGTGTTAACCTAGGTACTCACGTAGGATAATCAGTAACTTATAAGATGAGCAACACAGACCCCACGGTACCAGGTGTTAACCGAGGTACTCACGTAGGATAATCAGGTACTTATAAGATGAGCAACACAGACCCCACGGTACCAGGTGTTAACCTAGGTACTCACGTAGGATAATCAGTAACTTATAAGATGAGCAACACAGACCCCACGGCACCAGGTGTTAACCGAGGTACTCACGTAGGATAATCAGTTACTTATAAGATGAGCAACACAGACCCCACGGCACCAGGTGTTAACCTAGGTACTCACGTAGGATATTCAGTTACTTATAAGATGAAAACACAGACCCCACGGTACCAGGTGTTAACCTAGGTACTCACGTAGGATAATCAGTTACGTATAGGATGAGCAACACAGTCCCCACGGTACCAGGTGTTAACCTAGGTACTCACGTAGGATAATCAGTTACTTATAGGATGAGCAACACAGACCCCACGGTACCAGGTGTTAACCTAGGTACTCACGTAGGATATTCAGTTACTTATAAGATGAAAACACAGACCCCACGGTACCAGGTGTTAACCTAGGTACTCACGTAGGATAATCAGTAACTTATAAGATGAGCAACACAGACCCCACGGCACCAGGTGTTAACCTAGGTACTCACGTAGGATAATCAGTTACTTATAGGATGAGCAACACAGAACCCACGGTACCAGGTGTTAGCCTAGGTACTCACGTAGGATAATCAGTTACGTATAGGATGAGCAACACAGTCCCCACGGTACCAGGTGTTAACCTAGGTACTCACGTAGGATAATCAGTTACTTATAGGATGAGCAACACAGACCCCACGGTACCAGGTGTTAACCTAGGTACTCACGTAGGATAATCAGTTACTTATAGGATGAGCAACACAGACCCCACGGCACCAGGTGTTAACCTAGGTACTCGCGTAGGATAATCAGTTACTAATAAGATGAGCAACATAGACCCCACGGTACGAGGTGTTAACCTAGGTACTCACGTAGGATAATCAGTAACTTATAATATGAGCAACACAGACCCCACGGTACCAGGTGTTAACCTAGGTACTCGCGTAGGATAATCAGTTACGTATAGGATGAGCAGCACAGACCCCACGGCACCAGGTGTTAACCTAGGTACTCACGTAGGATAATCAGTAACTTATAAGATGAGCAACATAGACCCCACGGTACCAGGTGTTAACCTAGGTACTCACGTAGGATAAACAGTAACTTATAAGATGAGCAACACAGACCCCACGGTACCAGGTGTTAACCGAGTTACTCACGTAGGATAATCAGGTACTTATAAGATGAGCAACACAGACCCCACGGTACCAGGTGTTAACCTAGGTACTCACGTAGGATAATCAGTAACTTATAAGATGAGCAACACAGACCCCACGGCACCAGGTGTTAACCGAGGTACTCACGTAGGATAATCAGTTACTTATAAGATGAGCAACACAGACCCCACGGCACCAGGTGTTAACCTAGGTACTCACGTAGGATATTCAGTTACTTATAAGATGAAAACACAGACCCCACGGTACCAGGTGTTAACCTAGGTACTCACGTAGGATAATCAGTTACGTATAGGATGAGCAACACAGTCCCCACGGTACCAGGTGTTAACCTAGGTACTCACGTAGGATAATCAGTTACTTATAGGATGAGCAACACAGACCCCACGGTACCAGGTGTTAACCTAGGTACTCACGTAGGATAATCAGTTACTTAGAGGATGAGCAACACAGACCCCACGGCACCAGGTGTTAACCTAGGTACTCGCGTAGGATAATCAGTTACTAATAAGATGAGCAACATAGACCCCACGGTACGAGGTGTTAACCTAGGTACTCACGTAGGATAATCAGTAACTTATAAGATGAGCAACACAGACCCCACGGTACCAGGTGTTAACCTAGGTACTCGCGTAGGATAATCAGTTACGTATAGGATGAGCAGCACAGACCCCACGGCACCAGGTGTTAACCTAGGTACTCACGTAGGATAATCAGTAACTTATAAGATGAGCAACATAGACCCCACGGTACCAGGTGTTAACCTAGGTACTCACGTAGGATAATCAGTAACTTATAAGATGAGCAACACAGACCCCACGGTACCAGGTGTTAACCGAGGTACTCACGTAGGATAATCAGTTACTTATAAGATGAGCAACACAGACCCCACGGTACCAGGTGTTAACCTAGGTACTCACGTAGGATAATCAGTAACTTATAAAATGAGCAACACAGACCCCACGGCACCAGGTGTTAACCGAGGTACTCACGTAGGATAATCAGTTACTTATAAGATGAGCAACACAGACCCCACGGCACCAGGTGTTAACCTAGGTACTCACGTAGGATAATCAGTTACTTATAGGATGAGCAACACAGACCCCACGGTACCAGGTGTTAACCTAGGTACTCACGTAGGATAATCAGTAACTTATAAGATGAGCAACACAGACCCCACGGCACCAGGTGTTAACCAAGGTACTCACGTAGGATAATCAGTTACTTATAAGATGAGCAACACAGACCCCACGGTACCAGGTGTTAACCTAGGTACTCACGTAGGATAATCAGTTACTTATAGGATGAGCAACACAGACCCCACGGTACCAGGTGTTAACCTAGGTACTCACGTAGGATAATCAGTTACTTATAAGATGAGCAACACAGACCCAACGGTACCAGGTGTTAACCTAGGTACTCACGTAGGATAATCAGTTACTTATAGGATGAGCAACACAGACCCCACGGCACCAGGTGTTAACCGAGGTACTCACGTAGAATAATCAGTTACTTATAAGATACCCGACACGATGAGCAACACAGACCCCACGGCACCAGGTGTTAACCGGGGTACTCACGTAGAATAATCAGTTACTTATAAGATACCCGACACGATGAGCAACACAGACCCCACGGCACCAGGTGTTAACCTAGGTACTCACGTAGGATAATCAGTTACTTATAGGATGAGCAACACAGACCCCACGGAACCAGGTGTTAACCTAGGTACTCACGTAGGATAATCAGTTACTTATAGGATGAGCAACACTGACCCCACGGAACCAGGTGTTAACCTAGGTACTCACGTAGGATAATCAGTTACTTATAAGATGAGCAGCACAGACCCCACGGCACCAGGTGTTAACCGAGGTACTCACGTAGAATAATCAGTTACTTATAAGATACCCGACACGATGAGCAACACAGACCCCACGGCACCAGGTGTTAACCGAGGTACTCACGTAGGATAATCAGTTACTTATAGGATGAGCAACACAGACCCCACGGTACCAGGTGTTAACCTAGGTACTCACGTAGGATAATCAGTTACTTATAAGACGAGCAACATAGACCCCACGGCACCAGGTGTTAACCTAGGTACTCACGTAGGATAATCAGTTACTTATAGGATGAGCAACACAGACCCCACGGTACCAGGTGTTAACCTAGGTACTCACGTAGGAAAATCAGTTACTTATAGGATGAGCAACACAGACCCCACGGTACCAGGTGTTAACCTAGGTACTCACGTAGGAAAATCAGTTACTTATAGGATGAGCAGCACAGACCCCACGGTACCAGGTGTTAACCTAGGTACTCGCGTAGGATAATCAGTTACTTATAGGATGAGCAACACAGACCCCACGGTACCAGGTGTTAACCTAGGTACTCACGTAGGAAAATCAGTTACTTATAGGATGAGCAGCACAGACCCCACGGTACCAGGTGTTAACCTAGGTACTCGCGTAGGATAATCAGTTACTTATAGGATGAGCAACACAGACCCCACGGTACCAGGTGTTAACCTAGGTACTCACGTAGGAAAATCAGTTACTTATAGGATGAGCAACACAGACCCCACGGTACCAGGTGTTAACCTAGGTACTCACGTAGGAAAATCAGTTACTTATAGGATGAGCAGCACAGACCCCACGGTACCAGGTGTTAACCTAGGTACTCGCGTAGGATAATCAGTTACTTATAGGATGAGCAACACAGACCCCACGGTACCAGGTGTTAACCTAGGTACTCACGTAGGATAATCAGTTACTTATAAGATGAGCAACACAGACCCCACGGTACCAGGTGTTAACCTAGGTACTCACGTAGGATAATCAGTTACTTATAAGACAATCAACACAGACCCCACGGCACCAGGTGTTAACCTAGGTACTCACGTAGGATAATCAGTTACTTATAGGATGAGCAACACAGACCCCACGGTACCAGGTGTTAACCGAGGTACTCACGTAGGATAATCAGTAACTTATAAGATGAGCAACACAGACCCCACGGTACCAGGTGTTAACCTAGGTACTCACGTAGGATAATCAGTTACTTATAACATGAGCAACATAGACCCCACGGTACCAGGTGTTAACCTAGGTACTCACGTAGGATAATCAGTAACTTATAAGATGAGCAACACAGACCCCACGGCACCAGGTGTTAACCTAGGTACTCACGTAGGATAATCAGTTACTTATAGGATGAGCAACACAGACCCCACGGTACCAGGTGTTAACCTAGGTACTCACGTAGGATAATCAGTTACTTATAAGATGAGCAACACAGACCCCACGGCACCAGGTGTTAACCTAGGTACTCACGTAGGATAATCAGTTACTTATAGGATGAGCAACACAGACCCCACGGTACCAGGTGTTAACCTAGGTACTCACGTAGGATAATCAGTAACTTATAAGACAAGCAACATAGACCCCACGGTACCAGGTGTTAACCTAGGTACTCACGTAGGATAATCAGTTACGTATAAGATGAGCAACACAGACCCCATGGCACCAGGTGCTAACGAGGTACTCACGTATAATAATCAGTTACTTATAAGATACCCGACGTGTTACTCGTAGTCAGTCAAGTTCGGTAAAAATCTTGTCGGTGATGGAGGCAAAAAACGTCATATAAAGGAAAACATCCATTGCCATTTTAGAAATAGATTTTTCGTAGCTGTCAACCAGTACGTGATGACGACGTAGAATTCTTGTATCGTATATCCTTAGTTATATTGTACAACTATGTCACAAGGTGTCTTAATATTGTAATCAATATATTTTTCTTTAGGATTCAAAGACAAATATAATCTAATTGGTGGTTTCATTGCTTCATGTATTCAGCTGTGCTTACACAGAATTATGAAAACTACTATTCTAGAGAATACTAGATTATCATTTTTTTAATTATTGAATTGTGCACCTTTAGAAATGTAAAAATCTGATTATATTTAAATAAAATGCAGTCTAGATAAACAATTTCACCAAATGCAATCTGTAGTGTATAATTAACTGTGGGTATGTTGGCGCAGGAAGGCTGATATCTCATGTATAAACTGTGGGTATGTTGGTGGAGGAAGGCTGATATCTCATGTATAAACTGTGGGTATGTTGGTGGAGGAAGGCTGATATATTTTGTATAAACTGTGGGTATGCTGGTGGAGGAAGGCTGATACCTCATGTATAAACTGTGGGTATGTTGGTGGAGGAAGGCTGATATATTGTGTATAAACTGTGGGTATGCTGGTGGAGGAAGGCTGATACCTCATGTATAAACTGTGGGTATATTGGTGCAGGAAGGCTGATAACTCATGTATAAACTGTGAATATGTTGGTGGAGGAAGACTGATATATTGTGTATAAACTGTGGGTATGCTGGTGGAGGAAGGCTGATACCTCATGTATAAACTGTGGGTATATTGATGGAGGAAGGCTGATATCTCATATATAAACTGTGGGTATGCTGGTGGAGGAAGGCTGATATCTCATGTATAAACTGTGGGTATGTTGGTGGAGGAAGGCTGATATCTCATGTATAAACTGTGGGAATGTTGGTGGAGGAAGGCTGATATCTCATGTATAAATTGTGGGTATGTTGGTGGCGAAAGCTGATATCTCATGTATAAACTGTGGGTATGTTGGCTGAGGAAGGCTGATATCTCATGTATAAACTATGGGTATGCTGGTGGAGGAAGGCTGATATCTCATGTATAAACTGTGGGTATGTTGGTGGAGGAAGGTTGATATCTTGTGTATAAACTGTGGGTATGTTGGTGGAGGAAGGCTGCTATCTCATGTATAAACTGTAGGTATGCTGGTGGAGGAAGGCTGATATCTCATGTATAAACTGTGGGTATATTGATGGAGGAAGGCTGATATCTCATGTATAAACTGTGGGTATGTTGGTGGAGGAAGGCTGATATCTTGTGAATAAACTGTGGGTATGCTGGTGGAGGAAGGCTGATATTTCATGTATAAACTGTGGGTATGCTGGGGGCGAAGGCTGATATCTCATGAATAAGTTGTGGGTATGTTGGTGGAGGAAGACTGATATCGCATGTATAAACTGTGGGTATGCTGGTGGAGGAAAGCTGATATCTCACGTACACTATATTTAATCAGACATCATGATTATGTTTCTGCCAATCATCCCTAACTTGTGCTGTTCTACACGTATGCTATATTTAAACAGACATCATGATTATGTTTCTGCCAATCATCCCTAACCTGTGCTGTTCTACACGTACACTGTATTTAATCAGACATCATGATTATGTTTCTGCCAATCATTCCTAACCTGCGCTGTTCTACACGTACACTATGTTTAATCAGACATCATGATTATGTTTCTGTCAATCATCCCTAACCTGTGCTGTTCTACACGTACACTATATTTAATCAGACATCATGATTATGTTTCTGTCAATCATCCCTAACCGGTGCTGTTCTACACGTACACTATATTTAATCAGACAATACGATTATGTTTCTGCCAATCATCCATAACCTGTGCTGTTCTACACGTATGCTATATTTAATCAGACATCACGATTATGTTTCTGTCAATCATCCCTAACCTGTGCTGTTCTACACGTACACTGTATTTAATCAGACATCATGATTATGTTTCTGCCAATCATTCCTAACCTGCGCTGTTCTACACGTACACTATGTTTAATCAGACATCATGATTATGTTTCTGTCAATCATCCCTAACCTGTGCTGTTCTACACGTACACTATATTTAATCAGACATCATGATTATGTTTCTGTCAATCATCCCTAACCGGTGCTGTTCTACACGTACACTATATTTAATCAGACAATACGATTATGTTTCTGCCAATCATCCATAACCTGTGCTGTTCTACACGTATGCTATATTTAATCAGACATCACGATTATGTTTCTGTCAATCATCCCTAACCTGTGCTGTTCTACACGTACACTATATTTAATCAGACATCATGATTATGTTTCTGCCAATCATCCCTAACCTGTGCTGTTCTACACGTACACTATATTTAATCAGACATCACGATTATGTTTCTGCCAATCATCCATAAACCTGTGCTGTTCTACACGTACACTATATTTAATCAGACATCATGATTATGTTTCTGCCAATCATCCATAGCCTGTGCTGTTTTACACGTACACTATATTTAATCAGACATCACGATTATGTTTCTGCCAATCATCCATAAACCTGTGCTGTTCTACACGTATGCTATATTTAATCAGACATCACGATTATGTTTCTGCCAATCATCCATAACCTGTGCTGTTCTACACGTACACTATATTTAATCAGACATCATGATTATGTTTCTGCCAATCATCCCTAACCTGTGCTGTTCTACACGTACACTATATTTAATCAGACATCAGGATTATGTTTCCGCCAATCATCCCTAACCTGTGCTGTTCTACACGTACACTATATTTAATCAGACATCATGATTATGTTTCTGCCAATATTCCCTAACCTGTGCTGTTCTACAGGTATGCTATATTTAATCAGACATCACGATTATGTTTCTGCCAATCATCCCTAACCTGTGCTGTTCTACACGTACACTATATTTAATCAGACATCAGGATTATGTTTCTGCCAATCATCCCTAACCTGTGCTGTTCTACACGTACACTATATTTAATCAGACATCATGATTATGTTTCTGCCAATCATCCCTAACCTGTGCTGTTCTACATGTATGCTATATTTAATCAGATATCACGATTATGTTTCTGCCAATCATCCCTAACCTGTGCTGTTCTACACGTACACTGTATTTAATCAGACATCACGATTATGTTTCTGCCAATCATCCCTAACCTGTGCTGTTCTACACGTACACTATATTTAATCAGACATCATGATTATGTTTCTGCCAATCATCCCTAACCTGTGCTGTTCTACACGTACACTGTATTTAATCAGACATCACGATTATGTTTCTGCCAATCATCCCTAACCTGTGCTGTTCTACACGTACACTATATTTAATCAGACACCACGATTATGTTTCTGCCAATCATCCCTAACCTGTGATGTTCTACACGTACACTATATTTAATCAGACATCATGATTATGTTTCTGCCAATCATCCCTAACCTGTGCTGTTCTACACGTACACTGTATTTAATCAGACATCACGATTATGTTTCTGCCAATCATCCCTAACCTGTGCTGTTCTACACGTACACTATATTTAATCAGATATCACCATTATGTTTCCGCCAATCATCCCTAACCTGTGCTGTTCTACACGTACACTATATTTAATCAGACATCATGATTATGTTTCTGCCAATCATCCCTAACCTGTGCTGTTCTACACGTACACTATATTTAATCAGACATCACGATTATGTTTCTGCCAATCATCCCTAACCTGTGCTGTTCTACACGTACACTATATTTAATCAGACATCACGATTATGTTTCCGCCAATCATCCATAACCTGTGCTGTTCTACACGTATACTATATTTAATCAGACATCATGATTATGTTTCTGCCAATCATCCCTAACCTGTGCTGTTCTACACGTACACTATATTTAATCAGACATCACGATTATGTTTCTGCCAATCATCCCTAACCTGTGCTGTTCTACACGTACACTATATTTAATCAGACATCACGATTATGTTTCTGCCAATCATCCCTAACCTGTGCTGTTCTACACGTACACTATATTTAATCAGACATCACGATTATGTTTCCGCCAATCATCCATAACCTGTGCTGTTCTACACGTACACTATATTTAATCAGACATCACGATTATGTTTCCGCCAATCATCCATAACCTGTGCTGTTCTACACGTACACTATATTTAATCAGACATCATGATTATGTTTCTGCCAATCATCCCTAACCTGTGCTGTTCTACACGTACACTACATTTAATCAGACATCATGATTATGTTTCTGCCAATCATCCATAACCTGTGCTGTTCTACACGTACACTATATTTAATCAGACATCATGATTATGTTTCTGCCAATATTCCCTAACCTGTGCTGTTCTACACGTATGCTATATTTAATCAGACATCACGATTATGTTTCTGCCAATCATCCCTAACCTATGCTGTTCTACACGTACACTGTATTTAATCAGACACCACGATTATGTTTCTGCCAATCATCCATAACCTGTGCTGTTTTACACGTACACTATATTTAATCAGACATCATGATTATGTTTCTGCCAATCGTCCATAACCTGTGCTGTTCTACACGTACACTGTATTTAATCAGACATTATGATTATGTTTCTGCCAATCATCCCTAACCTGTGCTGTTCTACACGTACACTATATTTAATCAGACATCACGATTATGTTTCTGCCAATCATCCCTAACCTGTGCTTTCTACACGTACACTATATTTAATCAGACATCATGATTATGTTTCTGCCAATCATCCCTAACCTGTGCTGTTCTACACGTACACTGTATTTAATCAGACATCACGATTATGTTTCTGTCAATCATCCCTAACCTGTGCTGTTCTACACGTACACTATATTTAATCAGACATCATGATTATGTTTCTGCCAATATTCCCTAACCTGTGCTGTTCTACACGTATGCTATATTTAATCAGACATCACGATTATGTTTCTGCCAATCATCCCTAACCTGTGCTGTTCTACACGTACACTGTATTTAATCAGACACCACGATAATGTTTCTGCCAATCATCCATAACCTGTGCTGTCCTACACGTACACTATATTTAATCAGACATCATGATTATGTTTCTGCCAATCATCCCTAACCTGTGCTGTTCTACACGTACACTGTATTTAATCAGACATCACGATTATGTTTCTGCCAATCATCCCTAACCTGTGCTGTTCTACACGTACACTATATTTAATCAGACATCACGATTATGTTTCTGCCAATCATCCCTAACGTGTGCTGTTCTACACGTACACTGTATTTAATCAGACATCACGATTATGTTTCTGCCAATCATCCCTAACCTGTGCTGTTCTACACGTACACTATATTAAATCAGACATCACGATTATGTTTCTGCCAATCATCCCTAACCTGTGCTTTCTACACGTACACTATATTTAATCAGACATCACGATTATGTTTCTGCCAATCATCCATAACCTGTGCTTTCTACACGTACACTATATTTAATCAGACATCACGATTATGTTTCTGTCAATCATCCCTAACATGTGCTGTTCTACACGTACACTATATTTAATCAGACATCACGATTATGTTTCTGCCAATCATCCCTAACCTGTGCTGTTCTACACGTACACTATATTTAATCAGACATCATGATTATGTTTCTGCCAATCATCCCTAACCTGTGCTGTTCTACACGTACACTGTATTTAATCAGACATCACGTTTATGTTTCTGCCAATCATCCCTAACCTGTGCTGTTCTACACGTACACTATATTTAATCAGACATCATGATTATGGTTCTGTCAATCATCCATAACCTGTGCTGTTCTACACGTACACTATATTTAATCAGACATCATGATTATGTTTCTGTCAATCATCCCTAACCTGTGCTGTTCTACACGTACACTATATTTAATCAGACATCATGATTATGTTTCTGCCAATCATCCCTAACCTGTGCTGTTCTACACGTACACTATATTTAATCAGACATCACGATTATGTTTCTGCCAATCATCCCTAACCTGTGCTTTCTACACGTACACTATATTTAATCAGACATCATGATTATGTTTCTGCCAATCATCCCTAACCTGTGATGTTCTACACGTACACTGTATTTAATCAGACATCACGATTATGTTTCTGCCAATCATCCCTAACCTGTGCTGTTCTACACGTACACTATATTTAATCAGACATCACGATTATGTTTCTGCCAATCATCCATAACCTGTGCTGTTCTACACGTACACTATATTTAATCAGACATCATGATTATGGTTCTGTCAATCATCCCTAACCTGTGCTGTTCTACACGTACACTATATTTAATCAGGCATCATGATTATGGTTCTGTCAATCATCCCTAACCTGTGCTGTTCTACACGTACACTATATTTAATCAGACATCATGATTATGTTTCTGTCAATCATCCCTAACCTGTGCTGTTCTACACGTACACTATATTTAATCAGACATCATGATTATGTTTCTGCCAATCATCCCTAACCTGTGCTGTTCTACACGTACACTATATTTAATCAGACATCACGATTATGTTTCTGCCAATCATCCCTAACCTGTGCTTTCTA
The DNA here is from genome assembly GCA_963383655.1 of Bathymodiolus septemdierum. Classification (NCBI taxonomy): domain Eukaryota; kingdom Metazoa; phylum Mollusca; class Bivalvia; order Mytilida; family Modiolidae; genus Bathymodiolus; species Bathymodiolus septemdierum. Next base: position 1,386,304 of record OY726530.1, read on the forward strand.
CACGTACACTATATTTAATCAGACATCATGATTATGTTTCTGTCAATCATCCCTAACCTGTGATGTTCTACACGTACACTGTATTTAATCAGACATCACGATTATGTTTCTGCCAATCATCCCTAACCTGTGCTGTTCTACACGTACACTATATTTAATCAGACATCACGATTATGTTTCTGCCAATCATCCATAACCTGTGCTGTCCTACACGTACACTATATTTAATCAGACATCATGATTATGTTTCTGCCAATCATCCCTAACCTGTGCTGTTCTACACGTACACTGTATTTAATCAGACATCACGATTATGTTTCTGCCAATCATCCCTAACCTGTGCTGTTCTACACGTACACTATATTTAATCAGACATCACGATTATGTTTCTGCCAATCATCCCTAACCTGTGCTGTTCTACACGTACACTGTATTTAATCAGACATCACGATTATGTTTCTGCCAATCATCCCTAACCTGTGCTGTTCTACACGTACACTATATTAAATCAGACATCACGATTATGTTTCTGCCAATCATCCCTAACCTGTGCTTTCTACACGTACACTATATTTAATCAGACATCACGATTATGTTTCTGCCAATCATCCATAACCTGTGCTTTCTACACGTACACTATATTTAATCAGACATCACGATTATGTTTCTGTCAATCATCCCTAACATGTGCTGTTCTACATGTACACTATATTTAATCAGACATCACGATTATGTTTCTGCCAATCATCCCTAACCTGTGCTGTTCTACACGTACACTATATTTAATCAGACATCATGATTATGTTTCTGCCAATCATCCCTAACCTGTGCTGTTCTACACGTACACTGTATTTAATCAGACATCACGTTTATGTTTCTGCCAATCATCCCTAACCTGTGCTGTTCTACACGTACACTATATTTAATCAGACATCATGATTATGGTTCTGTCAATCATCCATAACCTGTGCTGTTCTACACGTACACTATATTTAATCAGACATCATGATTATGTTTCTGTCAATCATCCCTAACCTGTGCTGTTCTACACGTACACTATATTTAATCAGACATCATGATTATGTTTCTGCCAATCATCCCTAACCTGTGCTGTTCTACACGTACACTATATTTAATCAGACATCACGATTATGTTTCTGCCAATCATCCCTAACCTGTGCTTTCTACACGTACACTATATTTAATCAGACATCATGATTATGTTTCTGCCAATCATCCCTAACCTGTGCTGTTCTACACGTACACTATATTTAATCAGACATCACGATTATGTTTCTGCCAATCATCCCTAACCTGTGCTTTCTACACGTACACTATATTTAATCAGACATCATGATTATGTTTCTGTCAATCATCCCTAACCTGTGATGTTCTACACGTACACTGTATTTAATCAGACATCACGATTATGTTTCTGCCAATCATCCCTAACCTGTGCTGTTCTACACGTACACTATATTTAATCAGACATCACGATTATGTTTCTGCCAATCATCCATAACCTGTGCTGTCCTACACGTACACTATATTTAATCAGACATCATGATTATGTTTCTGCCAATCATCCCTAACCTGTGCTGTTCTACACGTACACTGTATTTAATCAGACATCACGATTATGTTTCTGCCAATCATCCCTAACCTGTGCTGTTCTACACGTACACTATATTTAATCAGACATCACGATTATGTTTCTGCCAATCATCCCTAACCTGTGCTGTTCTACACGTACACTGTATTTAATCAGACATCACGATTATGTTTCTGCCAATCATCCCTAACCTGTGCTGTTCTACACGTACACTATATTAAATCAGACATCACGATTATGTTTCTGCCAATCATCCCTAACCTGTGCTTTCTACACGTACACTATATTTAATCAGACATCACGATTATGTTTCTGCCAATCATCCATAACCTGTGCTTTCTACACGTACACTATATTTAATCAGACATCACGATTATGTTTCTGTCAATCATCCCTAACATGTGCTGTTCTACACGTACACTATATTTAATCAGACATCACGATTATGTTTCTGCCAATCATCCCTAACCTGTGCTGTTCTACACGTACACTATATTTAATCAGACATCATGATTATGTTTCTGCCAATCATCCCTAACCTGTGCTGTTCTACACGTACACTGTATTTAATCAGACATCACGTTTATGTTTCTGCCAATCATCCCTAACCTGTGCTGTTCTACACGTACACTATATTTAATCAGACATCATGATTATGGTTCTGTCAATCATCCATAACCTGTGCTGTTCTACACGTACACTATATTTAATCAGACATCATGATTATGTTTCTGTCAATCATCCCTAACCTGTGCTGTTCTACACGTACACTATATTTAATCAGACATCATGATTATGTTTCTGCCAATCATCCCTAACCTGTGCTGTTCTACACGTACACTATATTTAATCAGACATCACGATTATGTTTCTGCCAATCATCCCTAACCTGTGCTTTCTACACGTACACTATATTTAATCAGACATCATGATTATGTTTCTGCCAATCATCCCTAACCTGTGATGTTCTACACGTACACTGTATTTAATCAGACATCACGATTATGTTTCTGCCAATCATCCCTAACCTGTGCTGTTCTACACGTACACTATATTTAATCAGACATCACGATTATGTTTCTGCCAATCATCCATAACCTGTGCTGTTCTACACGTACACTATATTTAATCAGACATCATGATTATGGTTCTGTCAATCATCCCTAACCTGTGCTGTTCTACACGTACACTATATTTAATCAGACATCATGATTATGTTTCTGTCAATCATCCCTAACCTGTGCTGTTCTACACGTACACTATATTTAATCAGACATCATGATTATGTTTCTGCCAATCATCCCTAACCTGTGCTGTTCTACACGTACACTATATTTAATCAGACATCACGATTATGTTTCTGCCAATCATCCCTAACCTGTGCTTTCTACACGTACACTATATTTAATCAGACATCACGATTATGTTTCTGCCAATCATCCCTAACCTGTGCTGTTCTACACGTACACTATATTTAATCAGACATCACGATTATGTTTCTGCCAATCATCCCTAACCTGTGCTGTTCTACACGTACACTATATTTAATCAGACATCACGATTATGTTTCCGCCAATCATCCATAACCTGTGCTGTTCTACACGTACACTATATTTAATCAGACATCACGATTATGTTTCCGCCAATCATCCATAACCTGTGCTGTTCTACACGTACACTATATTTAATCAGACATCATGATTATGTTTCTGCCAATCATCCCTAACCTGTGCTGTTCTACACGTACACTACATTTAATCAGACATCATGATTATGTTTCTGCCAATCATCCATAACCTGTGCTGTTCTACACGTACACTATATTTAATCAGACATCATGATTATGTTTCTGCCAATATTCCCTAACCTGTGCTGTTCTACACGTATGCTATATTTAATCAGACATCACGATTATGTTTCTGCCAATCATCCCTAACCTATGCTGTTCTACACGTACACTGTATTTAATCAGACACCACGATTATGTTTCTGCCAATCATCCATAACCTGTGCTGTTTTACACGTACACTATATTTAATCAGACATCATGATTATGTTTCTGCCAATCGTCCATAACCTGTGCTGTTCTACACGTACACTGTATTTAATCAGACATTATGATTATGTTTCTGCCAATCATCCCTAACCTGTGCTGTTCTACACGTACACTATATTTAATCAGACATCACGATTATGTTTCTGCCAATCATCCCTAACCTGTGCTTTCTACACGTACACTATATTTAATCAGACATCATGATTATGTTTCTGCCAATCATCCCTAACCTGTGCTGTTCTACACGTACACTGTATTTAATCAGACATCACGATTATGTTTCTGTCAATCATCCCTAACCTGTGCTGTTCTACACGTACACTATATTTAATCAGACATCATGATTATGTTTCTGCCAATATTCCCTAACCTGTGCTGTTCTACACGTATGCTATATTTAATCAGACATCACGATTATGTTTCTGCCAATCATCCCTAACCTGTGCTGTTCTACACGTACACTGTATTTAATCAGACACCACGATAATGTTTCTGCCAATCATCCATAACCTGTGCTGTCCTACACGTACACTATATTTAATCAGACATCATGATTATGTTTCTGCCAATCATCCCTAACCTGTGCTGTTCTACACGTACACTGTATTTAATCAGACATCACGATTATGTTTCTGCCAATCATCCCTAACCTGTGCTGTTCTACACGTACACTATATTTAATCAGACATCACGATTATGTTTCTGCCAATCATCCCTAACGTGTGCTGTTCTACACGTACACTGTATTTAATCAGACATCACGATTATGTTTCTGCCAATCATCCCTAACCTGTGCTGTTCTACACGTACACTATATTAAATCAGACATCACGATTTTGTTCTGCCAATCATCCCTAACCTGTGCTTTCTACACGTACACTATATTTAATCAGACATCACGATTATGTTTCTGCCAATCATCCATAACCTGTGCTTTCTACACGTACACTATATTTAATCAGACATCACGATTATGTTTCTGTCAATCATCCCTAACATGTGCTGTTCTACACGTACACTATATTTAATCAGACATCACGATTATGTTTCTGCCAATCATCCCTAACCTGTGCTGTTCTACACGTACACTATATTTAATCAGACATCATGATTATGTTTCTGCCAATCATCCCTAACCTGTGCTGTTCACACGTACACTGTATTTAATCAGACATCACGATTATGTTTCTGCCAATCATCCCTAACCTGTGCTGTTCTACACGTACACTATATTTAATCAGACATCACGATTATGTTTCTGCCAATCATCCATAACCTGTGCTGTCCTACACGTACACTATATTTAATCAGACATCATGATTATGTTTCTGCCAATCATCCCTAACCTGTGCTGTTCTACACGTACACTGTATTTAATCAGACATCACGATTATGTTTCTGCCAATCATCCCTAACCTGTGCTGTTCTACACGTACACTATATTTAATCAGACATCACGATTATGTTTCTGCCAATCATCCCTAACCTGTGCTGTTCTACACGTACACTGTATTTAATCAGACATCACGATTATGTTTCTGCCAATCATCCCTAACCTGTGCTGTTCTACACGTACACTATATTAAATCAGACATCACGATTATGTTTCTGCCAATCATCCCTAACCTGTGCTTTCTACACGTACACTATATTTAATCAGACATCACGATTATGTTTCTGCCAATCATCCATAACCTGTGCTTTCTACACGTACACTATATTTAATCAGACATCACGATTATGCTTCTGTCAATCATCCCTAACATGTGCTGTTCTACACGTACACTATATTTAATCAGACATCACGATTATGTTTCTGCCAATCATCCCTAACCTGTGCTGTTCTACACGTACACTATATTTAATCAGACATCATGATTATGTTTCTGCCAATCATCCCTAACCTGTGCTGTTCTACACGTACACTGTATTTAATCAGACATCACGTTTATGTTTCTGCCAATCATCCCTAACCTGTGCTGTTCTACACGTACACTATATTTAATCAGACATCATGATTATGGTTCTGTCAATCATCCATAACCTGTGCTGTTCTACACGTACACTATATTTAATCAGACATCATGATTATGTTTCTGTCAATCATCCCTAACCTGTGCTGTTCTACACGTACACTATATTTAATCAGACATCATGATTATGTTTCTGCCAATCATCCCTAACCTGTGCTGTTCTACACGTACACTATATTTAATCAGACATCACGATTATGTTTCTGCCAATCATCCCTAACCTGTGCTTTCTACACGTACACTATATTTAATCAGACATCATGATTATGTTTCTGCCAATCATCCCTAACCTGTGATGTTCTACACGTACACTGTATTTAATCAGACATCACGATTATGTTTCTGCCAATCATCCCTAACCTGTGCTGTTCTACACGTACACTATATTTAATCAGACATCACGATTATGTTTCTGCCAATCATCCATAACCTGTGCTGTTCTACACGTACACTATATTTAATCAGACATCATGATTATGGTTCTGTCAATCATCCCTAACCTGTGCTGTTCTACACGTACACTATATTTAATCAGACATCATGATTATGTTTCTGTCAATCATCCCTAACCTGTGCTGTTCTACACGTACACTATATTTAATCAGACATCATGATTATGTTTCTGCCAATCATCCCTAACCTGTGCTGTTCTACACGTACACTATATTTAATCAGACATCACGATTATGTTTCTGCCAATCATCCCTAACCTGTGCTTTCTACACGTACACTATATTTAATCAGACATCATGATTATGTTTCTACCAATCATCCCTAACCTGTGATGTTCTACACGTACACTGTATTTAATCAGACATCACGATTATGTTTCTGCCATTCATCCCTAACCTGTGCTGTTCTACACGTACACTATATTTAATCAGACATCACGATTATGTTTCTGCCAATCATCCCTAACCTGTGCTTTCTACACGTACACTATATTTAATCAGACATCATGATTATGTTTCTGCCAATCATCCCTAACCTGTGCTGTTCTACACGTACACTGTATTTAATCAGACATCACGATTATGTTTCTGTCAATCATCCCTAACCTGTGCTGTTCTACACGTATGCTATATTTAATCAGACATCACGATTATGTTTCTGCCAATCATCCCTAACCTGTGCTGTTCTACACGTACACTATATTTAATCAGACATCACGATTATGTTTCTGCCAATCATCCCTAACCTGTGCTGTTCTACACGTACACTATATTTAATCAGACATCATGATTATGGTTCTGTCAATCATCGCTAACCTGTGCTGTTCTACTAAATGACATGTCTACGTTTTTATTACAGGATTGTATTACTTCAATAGATGCTATCTACATAGATGTCTCAGAAGGGTTTTATTTTCTGATACATCGAACAAGCCAATCATGGCCTGGCTCTAATAATTCGACCGGATTTGAATCGCTACTTGATAATGGCAAGTTAACAGAAATAATTTAAAAGTAAAATGTGTAATGATCAGTGATATCAAAACAATTATTTAATTTGATGTGAATACTGTAATACGATTGGCTGATCTGCCTGGTTTATTTTTGATAACATGGGTTGGTAACATGTTCATTCGCCAGCGACAGATTCAGATAGTTCCATGACATAAGCGTAATAAAAATTGAAGAATCCTTAAATTTTGTTGTAAAAATTAAATTATAGGGAATATGTTAAATATTTGAACAGGTTAAACTTACTCCTTATAATTTGATTTTTATAGAAGTATAACCTGGCTTGGAACGGTTTACACTTTTCATAAACCGCTTCACACTGTTTATTAAGCGTAAACTGCCCCAAGCATTGTTATATAGTATAATCTGTTCAAACAGGGAACATATTCCTTAAGTAACCTACTCATTTACTGGAGCTGGGCTATTCTCTATGTACAACATATTGTTTAGAGATATATTTCAACTCAAGTTTACATTTCTAAGTCCATTTATATGTAGCAACATTCCAGCATCACCTGTATATGTATCTGATCAGTTGATCTGATATTCCAGAGCTTGTGGTTCTTATCATGATTTCCTTGATAGTAGGTTGCTGCTAACAAACAAACTAATGAACCAAGGGTTCCCAGAGGTAAAAAAGAAGGAACACTTCGTATGCTTTACGGTCGTTAAAATGAGTTGGTTAACCGTTGCGAAATATCTTTGTCACAAGTGACCAGAGCTGTGTTCCATTTGTCGTAAATAAAATTCGATCATGTCTTCATTCGTGACAATCCAGCTGATATTTGACAGGAGTAACACGAGAGGTGCCACAGCTTACCCTTTTGGAACACCCACGTGTCTCCACAGTTCTTAGCAGGGTTCGTGTTGCTCGATCTTTAGTTTTCTGCGTAGTGGCTTGTAGAACGTTGTTTGTCCTTTAACGTAGCCCTTTTTCCTTTGACCATTGCATTATCTGTTCTTCTTCGATTGACGAGAGGGCCCGGATGGCTTAATGAGTTAGGTAGTTGGATTACCTAACAACTCATATAAGCCTATCACCAATACGCGTGGGTTCGCGCCCAGCTTTGTAAATTACAAAAAAGGGTGCTCTCGACTCGCAGCCGCAAGTGATAACGTTTACAAGTTGCTTACCCATGGTCGGTGGTTCTCTTTCCGGTTATTTCGGCTTCTTCCACCAATAAAACTGGTCGTCATGATATATGTACCTGAAATATTGCTGAAAGTGGCGTTAATTACCAAAAATAAAATCAAAATCAAATCGATTGACGAGTTCTGATTACCCCTAGAAGCTTTTCGCTCGCCCATATGCCATAGCTTCGATTAGTGTAAAGACGAAGGAAAATTAAAATAATTCCGAGAAAAGGAAAGCATGAGATTAAAGAATATGATCCCTTCTTCGTTACAAGGCAAATATCTGGATAATCAATTTATACAGGGAATGAACATGGAACTGATATTTGATTCACAATAGGTGTGACTCCAGATGAAATTGCATACTGGTAAATTGTTAATGGACATATTTTTTTTAATGTTTTAATAATTTTTCGTTTACCTAGACATTATATATATGTATCTCAAGATATCGATTTTGTCTCTGTTTCTAAGCTGTTCTACTAGGATTTTGTCTCTGTTTCTAGGCTGTTCTACTAAGATTTTGTCTCTGTTTCTAGGCTGTTCTACTAAGATTTTGTCTCTGTTTCTAGGCTGTTCTACTAAGATTTTGTCTCTGTTTCTAGGCTGTTCTAATAGGATTTTGTCTCTGTTTCTAGGCTGTTCTAATAGGATTTTTTCTCTGTTTCTAGGCTGTTCTAATATATTTTTTCTCTGTTTCTAGGCTGTTCTACTAGGATTTTGTCTCTGTTTCTAGGCTGTTCTAATAGGATTTTTTCTCTGTTTCTAGGCTGTTCTAATAGGATTTTTTCTCTGTTTCTAGGCTGTTCTACTAGGATTTTTTCTCTGTTTCTAGGCTGTTCTACTAGGATATTTTCTCTGTTTCTAGGCTATTCTACTAAGATTTTTTCTCTGTTTCTACGTTGTTCTACTAGGATTTTGTCTCTGTTTCTAGGCTGTTCTACTAAGATTTTGTCTCTGTTTCTAGGCTGTTCTACTAAGATTTTTTCTCTGTTTCTAGGCTGTTCTACTAAGATTTTGTCTCTGTTTCTAGGCTGTTCTACTAAGATTTTGTCTCTGTTTCTAGGCTGTTCTACTAGGATTTTGTCTCTGTTTCTAGGCTGTTCTACTAGGATTTTGTCTCTGTTTCTAGGCTGTTCTACTAGGATTTTGTCTCTGTTTCTAGGCTGTTCTACTAAGATTATGCCTCTGTTTCTAGCCTGTTCTACTAGGATTTTGTCTCTGTTTCTAAGCTGTTCTACTAGGATTTTGTCTCTGTTTCTAGGCTGTTCTACTAGGATTTTGTCTCTGTTTCTAGCCTGTTCTACTAGGATTTTGTCTCTGTTTCTAGGCTGTTCTACTAGGATTTTTTCTCTGTTTCTAGGCTGTTCTACTAAGATTTTGTCTCTGTTTCTAGGCTGTTCTACTAAGATTTTGTCTCTGTTTCTAGGCTGTTCTACTAGGATTTTGTCTCTGTTTCTAGGCTGTTCTACTAGGATTTTGTCTCTGTTTCTAGGCTGTTCTACTAGGATTTTGTCTCTGTTTCTAGGCTGTTCTACTAGGATTTTGTCTCTGTTTCTAGGCTGTTCTACTAAGATTTTGTCTCTGTTTCTAGGCTGTTCTACTATGATTTTGTCTCTGTTTCTAGGCTGTTCTACTAGGATTTTGTCTCTGTTTCTAGGCTGTTCTACTAGGATTTTGTCTCTGTTTCTAGGCTGTTCTACTAGGATTTTGTCTCTGTTTCTAGGCTGTTCTAATAGGATTTTGTCTCTGTTTCTAGGCTGTTCTAATAGGATTTTTTCTCTGTTTCTAGGCTGTTCTAATAAATTTTTTCTCTGTTTCTAGGCTGTTCTACTAGGATTTTGTCTCTGTTTCTAGGCTGTTCTACTAGGATTTTTTCTCTGTTTCTAGGCTGTTCTAATAGGATTTTTTCTCTGTTTCTAGGCTGTTCTACTAGGATTTTTTCTCTGTTTCTAGGCTGTTCTACTAGGATATTTTCTCTGTTTCTAGGCTATTCTACTAAGATTTTTTCTCTGTTTCTACGTTGTTCTACTAGGATTTTGTCTCTGTTTCTAGGCTGTTCTACTAAGATTTTGTCTCTGTTTCTAGGCTGTTCTACTAAGATTTTTTCTCTGTTTCTAGGCTGTTCTACTAAGATTTTGTCTCTGTTTCTAGGCTGTTCTACTAAGATTTTGTCTCTGTTTCTAGGCTGTTCTACTAGGATTTTGTCTCTGTTTCTAGGCTGTTCTACTAGGATTTTGTCTCTGTTTCTAGGCTGTTCTACTAGGATTTTGTCTCTGTTTCTAGGCTGTTCTACTAAGATTATGCCTCTGTTTCTAGCCTGTTCTACTAGGATTTTGTCTCTGTTTCTAAGCTGTTCTACTAGGATTTTTTCTCTGTTTCTAGGCTGTTCTACTAGGATTTTGTCTCTGTTTCTAGCCTGTTCTACTAGGATTTTGTCTCTGTTTCTAGGCTGTTCTACTAGGATTTTTTCTCTGTTTCTAGGCTGTTCTACTAAGATTTTGTCTCTGTTTCTAGGCTGTTCTACTAAGATTTTGTCTCTGTTTCTAGGCTGTTCTACTAGGATTTTGTCTCTGTTTCTAGGCTGTTCTACTAGGATTTTTTCTCTGTTTCTAGGCTGTTCTACTAGGATTTTGTCTCTGTTTCTAGGCTGTTCTACTAGGATTTTGTCTCTGTTTCTAGGCTGTTCTACTAAGATTTTGTCTCTGTTTCTAGGCTGTTCTACTATGATTTTGTCTCTGTTTCTAGGCTGTTCTACTAGGATTTTGTCTCTGTTTCTAGCCTGTTCTACTAGGATTTTTTCTCTGTTTCTAGGCTGTTCTACTAAGATTTTGTCTCTGTTTCTAGGCTGTTCTACTAGGATTTTGTCTCTGTTTCTAAGCTGTTCTACTAGGATTTTGTCTCTGTTTCTAGGCTGTTCTACTAGGATTTTGTCTCTGTTTCTAAGCTGTTCTACTAGGATTTTGTCTCTGTTTCTAGGCTGTTCTACTAGGATTTTGTCTCTGTTTCTAAGCTGTTCTACTAGGATTTTGTCTCTGTTTCTAGGCTGTTCTACTAAGATTTTGTCTCTGTTTCTAGGCTGTTCTACTAGGATTTTGTCTCTGTTTCTAAGCTGTTCTACTAGGATTTTGTCTCTGTTTCTAGGCTGTTCTAATAGGATTTTGTCTCTGTTTCTAGGCTGTTCTACTAGGATTTTGTCTCTGTTTCTAGGTTGTTCTACTAGGATTTTGTCTCTGTTTCTAGGCTGTTCTACTAGGATTTTTTCTCTGTTTCTAGGCTGTTCTAATAGGATTTTTTCTCTGTTTCTAGGCTGTTCTAATATATTTTTTCTCTGTTTCTAGGCTGTTCTACTAGGATTTTTTCTCTGTTTCTAGGCTGTTCTAATAGGATTTTTTCTCTGTTTCTAGGCTGTTCTAATAGGATTTTTTCTCTGTTTCTAGGCTGTTCTACTAGGATTTTTTCTCTGTTTCTAGGCTGTTCTACTAAGATTTTTTCTCTGTTTCTACGTTGTTCTACTAGGATTTTTTCTCTGTTTCTAGGCTGTTCTACTAAGATTTTTTCTCTGTTTCTACGTTGTTCTACTAGGATTTTGTCTCTGTTTCTAGGCTGTTCTACTAGGATTTTTTCTCTGTTTCTAAGCTGTTCTACTAGGATTTTGTCTCTGTTTCTAGGCTGTTCTACTAGGATTTTGTCTCTGTTTCTAAGCTGTTCTACTAGGATTTTGTCTCTGTTTCTAGGCTGTTCTACTAAGATTTTGTCTCTGTTTCTAGGCTGTTCTACTAGGATTTTGTCTCTGTTTCTAAGCTGTTCTACTAGGATTTTGTCTCTGTTTCTAGGCTGTTCTAATAGGATTTTTTCTCTGTTTCTAGCCTGTTCTACTAGGATTTTGTCTCTGTTTCTAGGCTGTTCTACTAGGATTTTGTCTCTGTTTCTAGGCTGTTCTACTAGGATTTTCTCTCTGTTTCTAGGCTGTTCTACTAGGAATTTGAAAATGTTCCTACAGTGTGCTATTTTTATTCATTTTATCACATATGTAGATTGTCATGATAAACAAATATATTTTTATTAAATTTTGACGATTATTATTCAGATCACAAAACACTAATTAGTTCGTCAATATATTGCCGTTAACAACTAATGTAATGTTTCACATCTTTTGCATCACAATCACGATGTAATAAAGCAAATGAACATATCAGATTAATACACCAGCACAAAACGTTCATGTTTTCAGGATAAGACATATTTTGAAGGAAGATGGCAAATGGAACAGAATCATTTTCACCAAACGCTATAATGACAGTGTTCATAACCGGAATTCCTATTGTCACACTGATAGCAAATTTACCAGCGGTGTTAACGGTCATCTGGATAACAGTACGAAAAGAAAATGTGAAAAATCTACATTTCTGCAGCGTCGGAATTACGGATGCGTTTGTTGTTATATTTGCATATATTGTGGCGGAAACTTTTATCCATACCGATAGGCAGTTGACATTCTACAATTGTTGTTTCCGGTACTACATGTATAGTGTTACATTTGTTGCATCCATGCTGCATGTGCTTGGGATTTGCATTCAAAGATTGAAAATCCTGACATCAAAACCACAGCCACAACAGAATCAGAGAATTATAGAATGGGTTGTAATTGTGACATCGTGGTTGACGTCTGCCGTAATCAACACCACTGGGTTCGTTTTATGGACGATTGATAGGTATGATAAGGTGGTTTGTTCAATAAATTCCATAGTTTTTGGATATGAGTTACATTTTTATTACTTCCTTGGAGATATATATGCTATTATTATATCTCTGGTGACAGCAGCAATGGGGATCCTGCTCCTGTTTATCTGGATTAAAAGAAGAAAACTTCCTGGAAATACATGGGGACCGAAAGATGATAAACTATGTGTAACAATCGGAATTATTGGAATACTGTTTGTCGTGAGTACAACCCCACTGACATGTGTCTTGTTATTCAATGAGTACATTGGAGAGAACATACTCTCAAAGAGAGGCATATTATTATTATTCTCCTTAAGGAACTCATTAATTAACCCCTTTATATATTTATTCCGCATAAAAGAATTCAGAGAAAGCTTAAAACATATGTTATGCTGCCGAAGACTCAACACAGAATAGTACGGATTCCAGAAAACTCCAAAATCAGGAGTCGAGAAAACAGCGTGTTGTTAAGTTCCAACTTCCCGCACACAACAATATATAGCAAAAGTGATGACATTCTATTTACCCGGCATGATCAAAATTAAAAGATTGGAAAACCAAATAAATATATTTAAAAAAGTCAAAGGATAACCATAATTGGCTAATGTTCCTTGAGATTTAAAGAGATGAATCTTAGCTTTGCTAATGTTTACACAATGTTGGAATTGTAACCTCAATAATAAATATATATCATAAACAATGTTTGTGGGTCAATGATACCCTCTGAGACTTATTGTCCACCAGTAGAGGTGTCGACCCTCTGAGACTTATTGTCCACCAGTAGAGGTGTCGACCCTCTGAGACTTATTGTCCACCAGTAGAGGTGTCGACCCTCTGAGACTTATTGTCCACCAGTAGAGGTGTCGACCCTCTGAGACTTATTGTCCACCAGTAGAGGTGTCGACCCTCTGAGACTTATTGTCCACCAGTAGAGGTGTCGACCCTCTGAGACTTATTGTTCACCAGTAAAGGTGTCGATCCTCTGAGACTTATTGTCCACCAGTAGAGGTGTCGACCCTTTGAGACTTATTGTCCACCAGTAGAGGTGTCGATCCTCTGAGACTTATTGTCCACCAGTAGAGGTGTCGACCCTCTGAGACTTATTGTCCACCAGTAGAGGTGTCGACCCTCTGAGACTTATTGTCGACCAGTAGAGGTGTCGACCCTCTGAGACTTATTGTCCACCAGTAGAGGTGTCGACCCTCTGAGACTTATTGTCCACCAGTAAAGGTGTCGACCCTCTGAGACTTATTGTCCACCAGTAAAGGTGTCGACCCTCTGAGACTTATTGTCCACCAGTAGAGGTGTCGACCCTCTGAGACTTATTGTCCACCAGTAAAGGTGTCGACCCTCTGAGACTTATTGTCCACCAGTAGAGGTGTCGACCCTCTGAGACTTATTGTCCACCAGTAAAGGTGTCGACCCTCTGAGACTTATTGTCCACCAGTAGAGGTGTCGAACCAGTATTCATAATAAAGCCATAGATATCTAAGAAACGAGATGTGTTTCTAGTGTAAATAAACGTTAGAGAATACCGAAAGGGCAATTAAATATGGACAATCCAGAGAAACTGGCAACATATGGTACAAAAGACAAAGACAAACAAAACAAACACACAACACAAAATGCATTGGACTCCAATATGTACAAACAAACACAATAAAAACAGAATCCGTATATCGAAGAAGAACAGACAGCACAATGGTAAAAAAAAAAGTACAAAAGGACAAAAAACAATCTACAAAACATACACATAAAACTAAAGATCGAGTAACAGGAACCCCCACTAAAAACCGGGAGTGAACTCATGTGCTCCGGAAGAACAATCAGTCCTTGTTCCACTTGTGGCATCCGTCGTGTTAATCTTGTTACAAACCCGGTGATAAGTCATGAATGAGGAAAGGACCGGGAAGCGCTTACGACAAGTGGAACATATCCGTGGTCATATGTGACACAGATATTCCACAGCGGTAAACCAAGTCATGGTTGCGACCGTAAAACTTTCGAAGTGCTGACTTCAACTTGGCTAAGAGGAAACCGTGGTTCAGTAGCTCCTTGTTAGCAGCAGCCGTCTATCAAGGAGATCCTGATAGCAACAGCAAACTCTGCAATATCGTATCAACTGGGAGCTATATACTCCATATGCAGGTGTTGCTGGAATGTTGCTACATATAAATGGAAAGTTCACAATTGGAATATTGAAAGTATCTCTTTTGTCGTACAGTTTCGTTCTTAACCGTTCCTCATTGTCAATATCGAGGTGTATGTCAAGGTATGAAGCAGACCTATCCGTATCTGTGGTATCCTTTATTTCAAGATCAATGGGATAGATGCGGTCAACAATATCACCAAATCTAGAATTATTTAGTGAAAGGACATTATCTATATAGCGGAACGTGAAATTAAAGGATCGGGCTATCTTCTTTTCTCTTTTTTAAGAAGCCCCTGTATAAAGTCTGCCTAATACGAATAAAGGAGCAAGTCGGCGAGAAGAGGAGCACAGTTATTTTAGCCATAGATACACAGACTATCTGTTGAAAAACACGTCCACCAAACATAATAAATATGTTGTGAATCAAAAAGTCGAGCATGTTGATGATATTAGTTTCAGAGAACTTTCTCGAAGAATCAGAGTGGTTTTTGTACAAAATAAGATTTGTCCCTTCCTAGCACAAGGTATTTGTATCTACGTTGGCCATTCTTTTTCATAAAATACAATTGGACAAATTCCCGTAATCTGTCCTTCAGCATAGAGTGAGCAAATGTTGTGTAGAGGGTAGAGAAGTCAAATGTTTTAACGTTATTACAGGAGGAGAGAGATCTTGATTGTATGTACTCTGAAAAATCTTTAGAGATCTTCAGAATCCACATTTGATTCACACCACGCCTCGAGTAGCTAGTGTCACGGTTTTGACCACCGATAGAATGCATATTAATAAATTGGATAGAGGTTTCGTGGAGCATTTGACAGACCCAGAAATATATCGCTGTTTGAAAGGATACTTGTGTAATTTAGGAATCCAGTAGAGTTATGGTAGATCCAGTTCTTCCTCTTTGGTTGAAATTCCAAAGGAACATAAAACAGACGTATGATTGTCCAGGATTTCCTCTTTCATAAGTGTCGTCGGGATATAGATAGGGTTGCCAAGTGAATTGTCAATACCTAATTCCTTTATCAAAACAGGCAATGTAATGTGATTTACACATAACACAATATTGTTAGGGGGCTTGACGACGGAGACAATAGCATATTTGTCATGGAGGAGAGACAGGTGTTTAACAACATTTGGGTCTTTAAAGAATCATGTAGAGCGAGTGCTCATAGACCCACTGCGATTTTTTAATTCTAATTTACATAAATGACATCACACTCTTCAAGTCTTCCTTTTCACGATTTGCCCATTGTATGGCATAATCTTCGACGGAATCCTTAAGAATTTTAAAGTTATGTTTCCAGTTTATGGATTTAGGCTCACGATAACATCTCGTAGAAAGGTGTTGTTGATAATTTTGAGGTCACCTGTTATAACGTGACCAGCTGGATTATATATGAATGAGGAACTTGTACAGGTGTAATCAGGAGGCTTAGATTTGAAATCGTCAATATTGAGATCATGCAACACGTGTTTGTTGCTAAATATTGTTGTTGCTATATGCATGGTATATGCATACGAGATTATAGGTACGAACTGATCCTTGATTAAGTTAATGCCATCAAGACCTTTGTTAGCAAACGAGAGATTCAGAAATGAACGCTTGTTTATTTCATCTTTCTTAATGACAACAGGTTTGTAAAGTATATGACGCCAATATCCAAGACAATTGCTGTAAGATTGTATTCATTTGAATTCGGATTTGTAACATGGGTTACCAAACATGAATTGTACTAGGCATGTAGTTTTGAAAGGGGTAGTGAAAATGGTTTCGAGAGAATGTGGTGCATACCCAACAGTTTCTGTATAAATAGTAGAGGGTCATTTAGTGAAACATCATGAAATATAGGGGATGTAAAATGACGATAAACATGGCTTCGGTTACGCCGACGAGCAGAGTTGAAAATATCCATCACATTCACTGATCTACAGGTAGGGCTAGACATGATGCATATACCTTCAATTTTGTCATTACAACCAAATAACGTAAATAAGACGTGAGCTCTCCTACAAACAACTAGAGGTAAAGACGAACCAAACATCGTTTTATGCGGAGATCATAACGAAAGTCACAGCACGGTACTCAGAACGTAACGACACAATAGGACAACACAAAAAAAGATGAGCAACACGGACCCCATCAACAAATCTGGGGGGAAATCCAGGTGCTATCGAAGGGTAAGGAGTTCCTGCTTCTTATAAGACACTCGCCGTGTTACTCATATATTCAGTCCGGTAACTGTCTTGGCAGTGAGAGGGGCTGAGGAGGAAAACAGCTACGTAAAAGGTCAAAGATCCATAGTCATTTGAGATATGGATATTTTGTAACGGTCAACCAGATTGTGATGACGACCGTATAATGTTTATAGCGATAACTTCAACCTAGGAGCAACGTACCCTTGTTTTAGTAGCTTTTCCACTAACAGAAAATGACTGTACTTGGTACAAGTGCTAGAATAACGTATGAGTTGTGAAATGTATACTTCATATGTTGGTGATGCTGGAATATTGCTACTGATGAAGGGGAAGTTGACTATTGGAAAGTGAAGTCATGAAGTCATCACATTTGTCGTAGAGTTTTTTTTTATTCTTCCTTCATTGTCGATGGTAAGATGCAGACTCTTGAGTATCAGTAGCATCCTTACCTGCATGCTCATTTAGATATATGCGATGAGGATAATCACCGAATCATGAATTGTTCAATGACATCCTTAGCATTGCAAATGGTAAGCTATAGTTATAAATAGCAGTAAATTAACACATTCGTACAAAGGGGCCAACGGAAATACTCTTCTCCTCTATCATATCCCTTGTCTAATTTCGCCCTACCTTCACCACTTTCACCGACACTCTCATTGTTTCCAAACCTTCTGCTAAATTTATGATACAAATAGCTTGAAGGTACCAATCGGTAATCATAATTCGTCATTCGAAGAAAGACAGACAACACAATGGTCAAAAGAAAAAGGACAAAAGGACAAACAACGATCATCAAAACACTACTCAGAAAACAAAAGATCGATCTACACGAACACCACTACTTTGGCTTCTGGGTAATTCCTTTGTCATTGATACGCTATTGCATACGATTAGCCCAAAATACGACTCAGTAGACAGCCTACTAATAATCTGGAAACAGACTAAACTTTCAGCTGGCGACAATATATATTTTTTTTTTGCTTTTCATATCATTATTAATATGACAAACTAATCTGCTTCAGGTATAAGGCAATTTACATTTATAACAGAAGTTGATTTATCTTTGATTGATCTTAATACTGCATTGTCGGTATAATAAAAGGTGTGAGGGCATTTGAAGTAATTTTATTGGAAATCTTTTTTTGTCTTATTCTGCAAGATATTACACGTTAGTTTTTCATAAGGCTTTTCAATATGGAATGGAAAATAATATAATTTGTGTAAATATCAATATATGAAAATCTCTGTCTGTTTGCTTAACGAGATCTAATGATGAAGTAACGCATTATTCTGTTCTTACAAACTATACTTGATTAAATCCACCTAGCAGTAATTATAGAAAAACTGATTTACATACTCTTATGTCGATTACATTTCTCCGTTAGTTCGTTTTCCACTTATTTGTAATATTTTTCTGATTTCAATTACCCTAATATTGTAATAACAGAAAGATTTTTACACCAATGATACCGTTTTCAATCACATTATGATCTACATGAGTATGGAACAATTGAACTGGATGAGATGATTTAATGTGAGAGAAGAAGAAGTGATGCTTTTCAAAGCGAACAGTAGAGGGTTTGTGGAGATAAATTTATAATTTAATTTCTGAAATGACAAAACAAAATAAGGCGAGAGGGTAACTGGTGCCTTGGGAAATCTTGAGTAGTAATACAATTTAAAACACAATTCCACTTGATACTACCGATATCTTCCATATAATTCAGATAACCCTGTTGTGGACAACATATACAACTACCCAACAAGGTTTCACGGGAAACACACGAACGCTTAATACTATAGCTTTCCAATGAACCACGGCTACGAAGAATCTGGACTGTAAGCTAAAATTTCCTAAAGAAGCATGCCACATTTAAAAATATTTCCCCATAAGTGACTTGCTAATGGACAATGGAGAAAGTAACCACTCGCGGACTCGTTATCAAGGGAAGTGGTCTAACAGGTACACAATTATAAGTAAACAAAACTGTTGGTCTCCATCATTATGTAAATAAAAAGTAGTTACTCCCAAGAGCTAGACTTTTTTAGTTTTTAGACAGGGCTTTGCCTCTGGTAATAGTATATAAGCATTGACTGGGATCGAAGCAACAGTTGTTTTATGAAAGTCAATGAAATAATTGTTGCCCGAAGCCGAAGGCTGGGGACAACAGTTAGTAAGACGTTTTCATGTATGTTTTTTCTACTTTACATTTAGACATCTTTAAACGTTTTTTAAATCTAAATTAGTGTAAATAAATGACTGAAATCATGAAAAAATACATCTGTTTTAGCATGTATAATTTTCAACAACAACTAATAACAATGTCAAAAATAATTAACTGTTTCTGGGAAAACTGTAATTATTCAACACTAAACTGACATTTTTAGCAAATTGTTGTCTTTTAAGATTAAGGTTGATTGTTTAATTTCTGCGCGTTGTAGTAAAATATCTTGAGTATTCGGGTGATTTATCTTTTGGATTGTTCTGCTCATAGTTGCTTTCAAATGAAATACCATATTTGTATATTGTACTTAAAGAGGAGATATAATTGCTTGCTTGTTTAAACATTATTTATCTGTATTATCGAATTTGCTTGTGTACGGTTTTCCTATTGGCTTTTAGCACTGTTCCGACAGTTAGTTTTTCATTTTATCACATATACACACTGTATTACAAGCTAACTGTGAACATTCGCGCCAGTTGCTAACTATACTAGTTTGATTTTTGTCATTGTATATTGTCATTAAGTAAATTGTTGCTATAGAAACTTAATTCATTGTTGGTTGTTTCTTTCTGTTACTAGCATATTATAGAAAAAAAACTTTACGCAACAAATCAGATTCGTAAATCGAAGAAGGAAACATTAATCAACATGATCCCTTCGTAGCGAGAAAAATATACGAGAATTCAATTTAAACAGGAATTGGACATGAAATGGATATTTTCGCTTTATATATATATAAGTTACTTTCAAATGAAATACCATTATTATATATATGTACATTGTTATTGAAGGGAAGATATTGTTATATGTCTATAATTGCTAACTTGCTTAAATAGTAATTATGTGTGTTATCTGCGACTTTTCATTTGGGTTTTGGAAATATTTAATTGTATTCTTACTATCACCATGATCATGTACAAAATACACTAACTAATTCGTCAATATATAGTCGCTAATAGAATAGCTAGGGCAGCTGTATCTACACCTTTGGCGTACAAGCAGAGGAAGACGGTGTTTTTACAATATAAGATATTGTGAACGAAAATGACAAATAGCACAGAATGGTGGTCAGTGAATCAAACGATATCATTTTCACCAAACGCTATAGTGACCGTGTTGTTAACAGGAATTCCTATTGTCACACTGATAACAAACTTACCAGCTATCTTAACGGTCATCTCGATAACAGTACGAAAAGAAAATGTGAAAAATCTACATATCTTCAGCGTCGGAATTACGGATGCTTTTGTTGGTGTATTTGCATACCTTCTGGGGGAAACTTACATCCATACCGATATGCAGTTCTCATTTTTCAATTGTTGTTTCCGGTACTACATGTATAGTGTTACATATGTTGCATCCATGCTGCACGTGCTTGGTATTTGCGTTCAAAGATTGAAAATCTTGACATCAAAACCACAGCCACAACAGAATCAGAGAATAATAGAATGGGTTGTAATTGTGACATCGTTGTTGACGTCTGCCGTAATCAACACCATTGCATTCGTTTTATGGACGACTGACAGGTATGATATGGTGGTTTGCTCAATAGATGCCCTAGTTCTTGGACATGAGCTACATTTTTATTACTTCATTGGGAGTATATATGCTATTATTATATCTCTGGTGACAGCAGCAATGGGGATCCAGCTCCGGTTAATCTGGATTAAAAGAAGAATCCTTCCTGGAAATGCATGGGGACTGAAAGACGTTAAACTATGTGCAACAATCGGAATTATTGGAATACTGTTTGTCGTGAGTACAACCCCACTGACATGTGTTTTGTTAAATTATGAGTACCTTGGGGAAAACAAACGCACACAAAGAGCCATGTGGGTATTATTTTCCTTACTAAATTCATTAATTAATCCCTTTGTATATTTATTTCGCATAAAAGAATTCAGGAAAAACTTGAAAAATATATTTCGTTGTCGAAAATTCAACACAGTTACTAGTGATCCCATTAGAATTAATGTTGCGACTCTTAGAAATAGTACGATTTCACAAAACATTCAAAATGAAGAAAACAACATGTAGTTAAGTTCGATCCTCACTCGGACGACGATATATAACAACGACATGTGTGCTTTGTTTGCTATATAATAACACTGTATATACATATTTTTGTGCGCTTCAAATAATAATTAAAACAGAGATGGACTTTACTAAAGGGGAGGTTCTTTGGATAATCAAGTAGACTAATTTTCAGTCATTTGTACGAACAGGTGTGGGAAATATCGCAATCCTTTTTGGTTAGATTCCTGGACAACATTTGACTCTATAGTGAAGGAACTTATGTTTAAATGTCTAATTCATTTTTATGGATTTGGTGAATCGTTGACTTATTGGATTTATTCAGACATTTCAAGCTGCATATTGAATAATCAACATTGTTCTAAATTTTACAAGTTACAGTGAGGTGAAGACAAAGAGATCCAATATCTCCTAATCTTTTTATCTTGTGTCTAGAATTCTTAATCGTCACAAATAAGAATAGTCGAGACATCGAAAATGAAACTCTTAGAAGTCAATATGTTGATGATTCGACCTTAACATCAGATGACGATAAACTATCTTGATAATTTATTAGGTATTTAATCAATCTTTTCTCGGCATATTCTGGGCAGAGAGCTAATTTAGAAAAGAAACAAAGTGGTTTTGATTTGGGCAAAATGGCGCTTTGTAGAACAACTGGATATCAAACATCAATACAACGATTTATAAAACATGCGCATAAAATTAAAGATCGAGTAACCCAAATCCCACTGAAAACCGGGAATGAATTCAGGTTCTCTGGTAAGTAGTACCTGCTCCACTAGTAACACTCGTCGTGTTAATCTAGTTACAAACCTGGTGATAACACATGAATACGGAAAGGAACATGCACAATTTAAGCTTCTTGGTGTGAATTATGATTTATTTAAAGAAGAGTTATTGGTTGATAATATAGACGGAAAATTGAACACTCCTGCAAACGTTTGGGAAAATTGCACATTAATTCGATTATTGGAAAAGTAATAAAAAAACATGGATCCTGTAATTCTGGCTCTATGGATCTCATTGTTTCTCGATAAAGTAGAACATTTCGGGGAGACCACTTTTAAAAGAAATACAAATAATTTGGAAAAAAATTATAATAGTTTAGTCATAAAATAATAAAAATTTACTCGCAGCCTCATCATCTGATTAAGTCAAAGCCTTTGGTTTTACACGGAAAATAGAACTACAGCAAGTTTCTAAGCATGTGAATATCACTAGTGAACAAATAAAAAGACAGTACAAAAACTCATCAAGGTCTTTTACAGATTATCTAAAACATCGCCATTGAAAAACCAGGAAAAAAACCAAGCTAAAATGATTGACTCCTTTGTCTAGAACAAAAAAGATCAGATATATTCTTAAATGGTTTCAAAGTGACACCAGTCACCCACCTTCAATGATTTCTGTTCAAGCTTAGCTATTTGTTTATATTTATTATTTTTGTTTATACAAATAAACTGCTTATGAAATTGTCTGATACAACCCTTTGCACATTTTGTAATGATATTGTAGATTATATTGAATATTGTTTTTGGACTACCATTATACAAATAATATATGGATTTACATGTTGTCGTTTCTCTGGGAAAATTTAACTTGTATATACAAAATGACCCTTCTTGTCTGTTGTCTAACTGTTATATTGAGTTTTTATAATGTGTTAATTATGTATTTCCTAGTGCTAAGTGATTTGTAAATGTGCTAAAATATTATAGAAATAAAGATTTGAAAATATGTTGTATGCTGTCCACGACCAAATAAAACAATGTAACTGAAATGTGATTAAATTTGTTAATGGCATTTCAGGATATATATCTATGAATGACAAAACAAATTTACTACATTTCAGGATAGATATCTATGAATGACAAAGCAAATTTACTACATTTCAGGATAGATATCTATGAATGACAAAGCAAATTTACTACATTTCAGGATATATATCTATGAATGACAAAACAAATTTACTACATTTCAGGATAGATATCTATGAATGACAAAGCAAATTTACTACATTTCAGGATATATATCTATGAATGACAAAACAAATTTACTACATTTCAGGATATATATCTATGAATGACAAAACAAATTTACTACATTTCAGGATATATATCTATGAATGACAAAACAAATTTACTACATTTCAGGATAGATATCTATGAATGACAAAGCAAATTTACTACATTTCAGGATAGATATCTATGAATGACAAAGCAAATTTACTACATTTCAGGATATATATCTATGAATGACAAAACAAATTTACTACATTTCAGGATAGATATCTATGAATGACAAAGCAAATTTACTACATTTCAGGATATATATCTATGAATGACAAAACAAATTTACTACATTTCAGGATAGATATCTATGAATGACAAAACAAATTTACTACATTTCAGGATATATATCTATGAATGACAAAACAAATTTACTACATTTCAGGATATATATCTATGAATGACAAAACAAATTTACTACATTTCAGGATATATATCTATGAATGACAAAACAAATTTACTACATTTCAGGATATATATCTATGAATGACAAAACAAATTTACTACATTTCAGGATATATATCTATGAATGACAAAACAAATTTACTACATTTCAGGATATATATCTATGAATGACAAAACAAATTTACTACATTTCAGGATAGATATCTATGAATGACAAAGCCAATTTACTGTATTTGTGTATTTAAAAGATTGTTCGATGTAATTGTAATGCTTAACTCTATATAGTGTATGACGTTTGAGGATGTTCGAAAATATAATATGTATTACTTAGTGCGCATGACATGTTTCTGGAATAACCTTCACGTTCAAAATAATGTAAAGAAAATAAAACATTACAGCAAATGGCGGCAAAATTATTTGATGATAATTACTTATGATTAAACATTAAATAAGGGTAATAACAAAATTATCGAACTCCGAACGACCTGCCAAAGGGAACGTCAAAACTCATAAGTATATAAACTGACAAAATCAGTCAACAACCGGAAAACTGGGAAAACGTAATGGTGGGTTGAATCAGATTCTACGGCACCAAACCTCCCGCTTTCATTACGGTTTAAAGGTTCTGACTGTCACTATAACAGCATTTATAACAATACTGGAGCAAAATAGGACAAATAGTAGTCAACGCAGTACTAAATCCAGTGAGGAGGGTGGAGCATCTATCGTGAACCATCTCCATCAACAACCACGAGTCCCCTGAACAATTTTAACTACGAAAGTAAATGTCAAAAACACTATTACGTCACACATTGACAAAAAATATCTTTGACATTGTTGTTGACTTCCTTATCTTTATACATTTTCACTATATGAAAATCCATCGTTCACCATTGTCTCTGCAGAGACAGAATATATGTCGACAATATCTTGGTATTGGAATATAAACTTTTTAAGAGATCGAATAAGGCGAATCTTTTTATAGCCCTGGTCCAGTAACCTGTTTCTCAGATAAAGATGACGTTTCAAGAAATCAGAATAATTGCTACTGGCCCTTGCATAGCGAATCAATTGCGAGATGTAAACTTCATATCCAGGAGAAGCTGGTATATTACTGCACATTATTTGGAAAATTTATGATTTTAAAAATCATAATTTAAATTTTAGTACTGAGTTGACCCCTGTCGTCAAATTCGAGATATAAGTCCAAAAATGATGCAGGCGAAGCTGTATCTGTGATCTCTTTAATTTCCAGCTCTGGAGGATATATCAATGGAAGAAATTTTGCAAATCTAGAATTATTGATAGATAAACCGTTATCAATATACCTGTATGTGAAATTAAAGGCTCTAGCTCTATGAATCTTCTTATCTCTTACAAGCTTTTGAAGAAACTCCGACTCATATGAGTATAAAAATTAATCAGCTAGAAGAGGGGCGCAATTCGTACCCATTTATATGCCGCCGACCTGCTGAACAGTGTCCCTCCAAAGGAGACAAATAAAATGAAAATGGCAGATAATCAGAGGGACTCAAGTTTTTACAATCAAATGTATGTTTCCTACCCGACCTTTACCTTCATGTCAGCAAAAAGTAAGATTAAACACAAAATTATACAATTATCCCTTTGGTGTCTTCAAACTCTTCTTCAACAACAAACGTCATGACTTCAATTTCACAACAGTTAACTTCCCTGTCATCAGTAGCAATATTCCGGCAACACCAACGTATGGAGGTTAATTTTCACAATTCATATTCTAGGGTTTGGTGTACACTAATTTTCAGTACAGGGTCCATTTTCTGACCCGGAAGCTGCTCTCAAAGCTTAAGTCATCGCAACAAAGATTATGCGCTCGTCATCACGAATTTCTCAATAGCAAACACTTTAACTGGATTTGACTATATCAGTGAGTTAGCTGTAGTTGGTATCTAATAAGAAACAGGAACTACTTTCCTTTCACGAGCACCGTGGGGTTCGTGTTGAACGTCCTTTTAGTTTTCTGTGTTTTTATTTTTTGTTTTTGTTTTGCATCCTATTTCCAATGTCGTCTGTGTTTCTGACTTGTTCACTCCTGGTTGGATCGTTGATTTTCGCTAACGTTTGTTTATTAAGCAAAGCTTGAAAATACTAAAGAGGTAATCAGAAGCTATAAAACGTGTAAGGACAAAACAATTCACAGAAAACAAAAGTCAAAACAACACAAATCCCACTAAACCCTTGGAAAACTCTAACATCAATAAATATAGAATGAAAAACAAATATCCCACTGTCAGAGCAGTTGCGAAATCATGTAGAAAAATACTACACTGTCAGAGCAGCTCCGAAATCATGTAGAAAAATACCACACTGTCAGAACAGTTCAGAAATTATGTAGAAAAATACCACACTGTCAGAACAGTTCAGAAATTATGTAGAAAAATACCACACTGTCAGAACTGTTCAGAAATTATGTAGAAAAATACCACACTGTCAGAACAGTTCATAAATCATGTAGTAAATACCACACTGTGCGAGCAGTTCCGAAATCATGTAGAAATATACAACGCTGTCAGAGCAGTTCCGATATCATGTTGAAAAACACCACACTGTCAGAACAGTTCCGATATCATGTAGAAAAATACCACACTGTCAGAGCAGTTCCGATATCATGTAGAAAAATACCACACTGTCAGAACAGTTCCGAAATCATGTAGAAAAATACCACACTCCGAGCAGTTCCGAAATCATGTAGAAATATACAACGCTGTCAGAGCAGTTCTGATATCATGTTGAAAAATACCACACTGTCAGAACAGTTCCGATATCATGTAGAAAAATACCACACTGTCAGAGCAGTTCCGATATAATGTAGAAAAAATACCACACTGTCAGAACAGTTCCGAAATCATGTAGAAAAATACCACAATGTCAGAACAGTTCCGAAATCATATAGAAAAACATGTAGAAAAATACCACACTGTCAGAGCAGTTCCGAAATCATGTAGAAAAATACCACACTGTCGGAACAATTCCGAAATCATGCAGAAAAACATGTAGAAAAATACCACACTGTCGGAACAATTCCGAAATCATGTAGAAAAACATGTAGAAAAATACAACACTGTCAGAACAGTTCCGAAGTCATGTATAAAAATACCTCACTGTCAGAACAGTTCCGAAATCATGTAGAAAAACATGTAGAAAAATACAACACTGTCAGAGCAGTTCCGAATTCATGTAAAAAAAATACCACACTGTCAGAACTGTTCCGAAATCATGTAGAAAAACATGTAGAAAAATACAACACTGTCAGAGCAGTTCCGAAATCATGCAGAAGAATACCACACTGTCAGAGCAGTTCCAACGTCATGTAGAAAAACATGTAAAAAAATACCCCACTGTCAGAACAGTTCAGAAATCATGTAGAAAAACATGTAGAAAAATCCAACACAGTCAGAGCAGTTCCGAAGTCATGTAGAAAAATAACACACTGTCAGAACAGTTCCGAAATCATATAGAAAAATACAACACTGTCAGAGCAGTTCCGAAATCATGTAGGACAAATACAACACTGTCAGAAAAGCTCCGAAATCATGTAGAAAAACATGTAGAAAAATACCACACTGTCAGAACAGTTCTGAAATCATGTAGAAAAATACCACACTGTCAGAACAGTTCCGAAATCATGTAGAAAAACATACAGAAAATACAACAATGTCAGAGCAGTTCCGAAATCATGTACAAAAATACCCCACCGTCAGAACAGTTCAAAAATCATTTAGAAAAACATTTAGAAAAATACCACACTCTCAGAGCAGTTCTGAAATGATGTAGAAAAATACCACACTGTCAGAACAGTTCTGAAATCATATAGAAACATATCAAACTGTCAGAACAGTTCCGAAATCATGTACACAAACATGTAGAGTTCCGAAATCATGTAGAAAAATACCACACTGTCAGAAGAGTTCAGAAATGATGTAGGAAATACTACATTGTCAGAGCAGTTCAGAAATCATGTAGGAAATACTACACTGTCAAAACATTTCCGAAATCATGTCGAAAAATACCACACTGTCAGAACAGTTCCGAAATCATGTAGAACAATACCACACTCTCAGAACAGTTCAGAACTCATGTCGAAGAATATCACACTGTCAGAACAGTTCCGAAAACATGTCGAAAAGTACCACACTGTCAGAACAGCTCCGAAATCATGTCGAAAAATACAACACTGTCAGAGCAGTTCCGAAATCACGTAGGACAAATACAACACTGTAAGAAAAGCTCCGAAATCATGTAGAAAAACATGTAGAAAAATACCATACTGTCAGAGAAGCTCCAAAATCATGTAGTCAAATACCACACTGTCAGAACAGTTCCAAAATCATGTAGAAAAACATGTACAAAAATACAACACTGTCAGAGCAGTTCCGAAATCATGTAGAAAAATACCAAACTGTCAAGACAGTTCCGAAATCATGTAGAAAAACATGTAAAAAAATACCCCACTGTCAGAACAGTTCAGAAATCATGTAGAAAAATACCACACTTTTAGAGCAGTTCCAAAATCATGTAGAAAAATACCAAACTGTCAGAGCAGTTCCGAAATCATGTAGAAAAATACAACACTGTCAGAGCAGTTCCAAAATCATGTAGGAAAAATACCCCACTGTCAGAACAGTTCCGAAATCATGTAGAAAAACATGTAGAAAAATACCACAATGTCACAGCAGTTCCGAAATCATGTAGAAAAATACCACACTGTCAGAACAGTTCTGAAATCATGTAGAAAAACATGTAGAAAAATACAACACTGTCAGAGCAGTTCCGAAATCATGTAGAAAAATAACACACTGTCAGAATAGTTTAGAAATCAGGTACGAAATACTACACTGTCAGAACAGTTCAGAAATCATGTAGGATATACTACACTGTCAGAACAGTTCCAAAATCATGTAGAAAAACATGTAATAAATACCACACTGTCAGAGCAGTTCCGAAATCATGTAGAAAAATACCACACTGTCAGAACAGTTCCGAAATCATGTAGAAAAACATACAGAAAATACAACAATGTCAGAGCAGTTCCGAAATCATGCACAAAAATACCCCACCGTCAGAACAGTTCAAAAATCATTTAGAAAAACATTTAGAAAAATACCACACTCTCAGAGCAGTTCTGAAATGATGTAGAAAAATACCACACTGTCAGAACAGTTCTGAAATCATGTAGAAAAATATCAAACTGTCAGAACAGTTCCGAAATCATGTACACAAACATGTAGAGTTCCGAAATCATGTAGAAAAATACCACACTGTCAGAATAGTTCAGAAATGATGCAGGAAATACTTCACTGTCAGAGCAGTTCAGAAATCATGTAGGAAATACTACACTGTCAAAACATTTCCGAAATCATGTCGAAAAATACCACACTGTCAGAACAATTCCGAAATCATGTAGAACAATACCACACTCTCAGAACAGTTCAGAACTCATGTCGAAGAATATCACACTGTCAGAACAGTTCCGAAAACATGTCGAAAAGTACCACACTGTCAGAACAGCTCCGAAATCATGTCGAAAAATACAACACTGTCAGAGCAGTTCCGAAATCATGTAGGACAAATACAACACTGTAAGAAAAGCTCCGAAATCATGTAGAAAAACATGTAGAAAAATACCATACTGTCAGAGAAGCTCCAAAATCATGTAGTCAAATACCACACTGTCAGAACAGTTCCAAAATCATGTAGAAAAACATGTACAAAAATACAACACTGTCAGAGCAGTTCCGAAATCATGTAGAAAAATACCAAACTGTCAAGACAGTTCCGAAATCATGTAGAAAAACATGTAAAAAAATACCCCACTGTCAGAACAGTTCAGAAATCATGTAGAAAAATACCACACTTTTAGAGCAGTTCCAAAATCATGTAGAAAAATACCAAACTGTCAGAGCAGTTCCGAAATCATGTAGAAAAATACAACACTGTCAGAGCAGTTCCAAAATCATGTAGGAAAAATACCCCACTGTCAGAACAGTTCCAAAATCATGTAGAAAAACATGTAATAAATACCACACTCTCAGAACAGTTCAGAACTCATGTCGAAGAATATCACACTGTCAGAACAGTTCCGAAAACATGTCGAAAAGTACCACACTGTCAGAACAGCTCCGAAATCATGTCGAAAAATACCACACTATCAGAACAGTTCCGAAATCATGTCGAAAAATACCAGACTGTCAGAATAGTTCCGAAATCATGTAAAAAAAATATCAAACTGTCAGAACAGTTCAGAAATCATGCGGTAAAATCCTAGAACTGAGACAAACATCGATACTCCTAACACACAAATGCATGACAGTTCACATTCCTGGCCTTGTACAAATACATGAAGAAAAATACAACACTGTCAGAGCAGTTCCGAAATCATGTAGAAAAATACCACACTGTCAGAACAGTTCAGAAATCATATCGAAAAATACCACACTGTCAGAACAGTACCGAAATCATGCAGAAAAATATCACACTGTCAGAACAGTTCCGAAATCATGTAAAAAAATATCAAACTGTCAGAACAGCTCCGAAATCATGTAAAAAAATATCAAACTGTCAGAACAGTTCCGAAATCATGCGGTAAAGTCCTAGAACTGAGGCAAACACAGATACTTCTAACACACAAATACATGACAGTTCACTTTCCTGGCCTTGTACAGATCATGTGGAAAAATACTGTCAGAGCAGTTCCGAAATCTTGTAGAAAAATACCACACTGTCAGAACTGTTCCGAAATCATATCGGAAAATACCATACTGTCAGAACAGTTCCGAAATCATATCGGAAAATACCACACTGTCAGAACAATTCCGAAATCATGCAGAAAAATACCACACTGTCAGAACAGTTCCGAAATCATGCAGTAAAATCCTAGAACTGAGGCAAACACCGATACTTCTAACACACAAATACATGACAGTTCACTTTCCTGGCCTTGTACAGACACTTAAAACAAAGTGGAGGGGTTAAACAAGTCTTATTGTCCGAAACTCCACTCGCTGTGAAATGATATGGTCATATATTTATTTCCATATATGAGTAAAATGACATTTCTCACATGTAACTAGTGAGCACAGTTGTTTTAATTTGCTAATCATGAACTGTATGTATAATGTATTAATTCGTCGTGACACAAGTCATGTGATGCTGCCATATACTTGTTTATGTTATTTGTTGTTACTCTTAAGCTTCAGTAAGAACAGTTCAGAACAGTTCAGAAATCATGTAGGAAATACTACTGCCAGAACAAATCGGAAATCATGTAGGAAATACTACACTATCAGAACAATTCCGAAATCATGTCGAAAAATACCACACTGTCAGAACAGTTCAGAAATCATGTAGGAAATATTATACTGTCAGAACAGTTCAGAAATCATTTAGGAAATACTACACCGTCAGAACAATTCAGAAATCATGTCGAAAAATACCACACTGTCAGAACAGTTCCGAAATCATGTCGAAGAATATCACACTGTCAGAACAGTTCAGAAATCATGTAGGACATACTTCACTGTCAGAACAGTTCCGAAATCATGTAAAAAAAATACCACACTGTCAGAACAGTTCCGAAATCATGTAGAAAAACATGTAGAAAGATACAACACTGTCAGCACAGTTCCGAAATCATGTAGAAATATACCACACTGTCAGAACAGTTCAGAAATCATGTAGGAAACACTACACTGTCAGAACAGTTCAGTAATCATGTAGGAAATACTACACTGTCAGAACAGTTCCGAAATCATGTAGAAATATACCACACTGTCAGAACAGTTCAGAAATCATGTAGGAAACACTACACTGTCAGAACAGTTCAGAAATCCTGCAGAAAAATACCACACTGTCAGAACAGTTCCGAAATCATGCAGTAAAATCCTAGAACTGAGGCAAACACCGATACTTCTAACACACAAATACATGACAGTTCACTTTCCTGGCCTTGTACAGACACTTAAAACAAAGTGGAGGGGTTAAACAAGTCTTATTGTCCGAAACTCCACTCGCTGTGAAATGATATGGTCATATATTTATTTCCATATATGAGTAAAATGACATTTCTCACATATAACTAGTGAGCAGAGTTGTTTTAATTTGCTAATCATGAACTGTATGTATAATGTATTAATTCGTCGTGACACAAGTCATGTGATGCTGCCATATAATTGTTTATGTTATTTGTTGTTACTCTTAAGCTTCAGTAAGAACAGTTCAGAACAGTTCAGTAATCATGTAGGAAATACTACACTGTCAGAACAGTTCCGAAATCATGTAGAAATATACCACACTGTCAGAACAGTTCAGAAATCATGTAGGAAACACTACACTGTCAGAACAGTTCAGTAATCATGTAGGAAATACTACACTGTCAGAACAGTTCCGAAATCATGTAGAAATATACCACACTGTCAGAATAGTTCAGAAATGATGTAGGAAATACTAAACTGTCAGAACAGTTTAGAAATCATGTAGGAAATACTACACTGTCAGAACAATTCGGAAATCATGTAGGAAATACTACACTCTCAGAACAGTTCAGAAATCATGTCGAAGAATATCTCACTGTCAGAACAGTTCCGAAATCATGTCGAAAAATACCACACTGTCAGAACAGTTCCGAAATCATGTAGAAAAATACCACACTCTCATAACAGTTCAGAAATCATGTCGAAGAATATCACACTGTCAGAACAGTTCCGAAATCATGTCGAAAAATACCACACTGTCAGAACAGTTCCGAAATCATGTCGAAAAATACCACACTTTCAGAACAGTTCCGTAATCATGTAGAAAAATACCACACTGTCAGAACAGTTCAGAAATTATGTAGAAAAATACCACAGTGTCAGAACAGTTCAGAAATTATGTAGAAAAATACCACACTGTCAGAACAGTTCAGAAATTATGTAGAAAAATACCACACTGTCAGAACAGATCAGAAATTATGTAGAAAAATACCACACTGTCAGAACAGTTCCGAAATGATGTCGAAAAGTACCACACTGTCAGAACAGTTCCGAAATTATGTAGAAAAATACCACACTTTCAGAACAGTTCCGAAATCATGTCGAAAAATAACACACTTTCAGAACAGTTCCGTAATCATGTAGAAAAATACCACACTGTCAGAATAGTTCCGAAATCATGTAAAAAAATTTGAAACTGTTAGAAAAATTCCGAAATCATGCAGTAAAATCCTAGAACTGATACAAACACCGATACTCCTAACACACAAATACATGACAGTTCACTTTCCTGGCCTTGTACAGATACATGAAGGAAAATACAACACTGTCAGAGCAGTTCCGAAATTATGTAGAAAAATACCACACTGTCAGAACAGTTCAGAAATAATGTAGAAAATACCACACTGTCAGAACAGTTCAGAAATTATGTAGAAAAATACCATACTGTCAGAACAGTTCAGAAATTTTGTAGAAAAATACCGCACTGTCAGAACAGTTCAGAAATCATATCGGAAAATATCACACTGTCAGAACAGTGCCGAAATCATGCAGAAAAATACCACACTGTCAGAACAGTTCCGAAATTATGTCGAAAAATACCACACTTTCAGAACAGTTCCGTAATCATGTAGAAAAATACCACACTGTCAGAACAGTTCAGAAATTATGTAGAAAAATACCACACTGTCACAACAGTTCAGAAAATATGTAGAAAAATACCACAGTCAGAATAGTTCCGAAATCATGTAAAAAAAATATCAAACTGTCAGAACAGTTCCGAAATCATGCAGTAAAATCCTAGAACTGATACAAACACCGACACTCCTAACACACAAATACATGACAGTTCACTTTCCTGGCCTTTAACAGACACTTAAAACAAAGTGGAGGGGTTAAACAAGTCTTATTGTCCGAACCTCCACTCGCTGTGAAATGATATGGCCATATATTTATTTCCATATGTGAGTAAAATGACATTTCTCACATATAACTAGCGAGCACAGTTGTTTTAATTTGCTAATCATGAACTGTATGTATAATGCATTAATTCGTCGTGACACAAGTCATGTGATGCTGCCATATAATTGTTTATGTTATTTGTTGTTAAGCTTCAGTAAGTGACATTGTCTGTAAAGGTGTTAATCTTTTCCATTGTTCCCCCTAAGTAGAACTTAATCTTTATATTTGTAAGTTGTTCTACTTATTTATGATAATGACAATATCATATATAGTGTGGAACAAGGTTTACGGCTTATTACCGGGTTTGTAACTAGATTAACACGACGGGTGCCACTAGTAGAGCAAGAACTGCTTACCTTTCCGGAGCACCTGAGTTCACCTCCGGTTTTTAGTGAGGTTCGTGTTACTCGATCGTTAGTTTTCTATGTATGTTTTGTAGATCGTTGTACCTTTTCTTTTGGCCATTGTGTTGTCTCTTCTTCTTCTATATACTGATTCTGACTGCGTCTTTGATATCTTCAAACTCTTCTTACAAATTGTGCACAACATGTAAAAACAAGCGCTGGACGCAAAATGATATATTTTCTCTTAACTTCTGTACTAATCATAATATTAATCTGTATTAAACAAAGATACAACAATTATATCTTGCTCCAAATTCTACTCTGTTTTAGAGCACCGTAATAATGACCAGGCTTCATGTCGAAACTTTAGATCCATAAAGGCGTAGATAAAAGGATTGACAATGTTATTGATGATGTATCCACGGTAGAAAAACAGCACCACAGCTCTCTGGTGGTCTGAAAAGTTTTCCCAGAATTTGGGATTCCTGGCTTCCATTACAATTAAGAAGACTTTGGGTATATAACAGACTAAGAACACGATAGTTATCATCATAAACATTAAAGTAAACTTGTACATAACTTTACGATTGAAGTCTTCGTTTTTTGTTGGTTTCTTTTTAATTCTAGTTTTAGATTTACCAGGACCATTTTTCGAATCCACAATGTCAACGTTTTCAAATTGAATAGCATCGCTGGAATCTTGTTCGGAATATTTTGTGTTAGAATTATCAATAATGTCACTGCATTTTTCAAGCGTTGGTGGTTCATTGTTATAAGTTCTACTACTGGTGACGTCAGTTCTACTACTGGTGACGTCGGATCTACTACTGGTGACGTCGAATGAAATGGTTTCTTTCGTGTCATGCGACCGTGATTCACTAGTGACAGTAAAATGGGCGTTCTTTTCTGATGTTTTCTTTTCGGATCCATCTTTTGACATGTGTTGAAAATGGCGGTAAATGGTGCACCCTATTTTCCCGTAGAAACCGATTAACATCGTAATCGTGACCAACGTAACTAGTCCTGCTATTGAACTGTAAATGAGCGAACCAATCTTTGACACATTTTTCAATTTACTACATCGTCTGCCGACCAATGTTTTCTCTGTATTAGGAAAATCAACAGACCCATACAGCATAACGGTTGGTGCGCCCAGTATTAACGCGAGACATATCGCCAACACAATAGACAGTCTCTTATAAACGACAGACATCTGTTTCCCAAAAGGACGACACACTTTTAGATATCGATGCACTGCTATGATCGCCAAAAGCAGTATTGATAAATATGTCGTAAATGCGGCGAAAAACCACCAGGCTTTACATATACTGGTGTTTGTAAACTTCGCCTGAAACATATTAAGACCGATAGCGAAAGAAGCACAAATAACTGAACCCGAAAGATCTGAAATGGCTAAAACGGGAATAAAATATCTCTCCTCCGATTTTTTTGTCATTCGAAGTCCATAAACTAAAATGACAAGCATGTTGCCGCCAAATCCAAGAATAAGATACAGTATCAATATCACATCGTTAGGAATCAATACGACCGCTAATGAATGGTTCCAGTCAGAGAGAGTAAAATTGTTAGTACTATTAATTATCACCATGATACTAACACTAGTAACAATGCAATACAATCACACATGCATGTTATACTAATTAAATGTAGTCATATAATATAGGTATATTTTATCTACGTTCTAAGTAAACAATGTTAGCTAATATCAACAATTATATAATAAACGTGGTTAATTATATGTCACTGTAATTTGTTGGCATAGAAAAATAATGCGTTCAATCAAAATGAGCCAAGCAACTTCCGTTTTAAATTCTTACTTCCGTTTGTTTATTTAATGTACGTACACAAGGCCTTGTAATAAATAGTCACATTCACTATCTTAATTAAGACTTAGAGTCAACCAGGAAATAATTCATGGAAGTCATAATGTGTTCTGTGTTTTAACACGGGCTGGCAGGATGCAATTTATTAATATCCTACAAGACAAATTTGATGATACCAAAGGAGTATTCAGAAGCCGTAAATCAATCAAAGACAGACAATACAATGGCCAAAAGATACTAAATGGGTAATGAGAAGCCTTAAATCGAAGGACAAACAATGACCTACAAAACATTACACAGAATACAAGAGATTGAACAACGAGAATCTCACTAAAACAGGGATGAACTCAGATGCCCCGGGAGAATAAGTAGTTGCTGCTCTACATGTGGAATCCGTTCTGTTTCTCTTGTTACAAACCCGGAGATAAGTCTTGAATGTGAAAACACATGTTAATCCCCACAATACATTATGGCGTCCATGAATTATATCGATTTAAATATGCTTAACAGTACAACTACGATAGTACACATTGACGAAAGAGGATAATTTATAGTTAGCAAAAGTGGGCAATGTCACACATAAGTTATGTGGCTGTTCTCTCTTCCACCTAGTGAAATTCAACAAACATTTGACTCGTAGCTTAAATTGAAGTGCATAAATGAACACAACAACAAATCAGGAGATAGGGAATACTATCTTTTCTATCAGACGTAACAATTATGTGTACAAAGCAAATAGGTCTGTTTTGGAATGTATAGAAAACCTTCATCGTGATAGTCGTATTTTTCTTTAACCCTAGATGCTATCGAATTACTCATAATTAAGAATGTAGATATTCAGTAATTAAATTCATACTAGAAGATTTTTTACAGATAGATCTCAAATGTTCGATATATCTTTTTTAACCTTTAACAACCAATGCCTGGTACACTCTTGTTCTCCACCCAATGCCTGGTACACCCTTGTTCTTCTCCCAATGCCTGGAACATTCTTTTTCTCCTCCAAATGTCTGGCACATTCTTGTTCTCAACCCAATGCCCGACACATTCTTGTTATCCCCCGAATGTCTGGCACATTCTTGTTATCCACCCAATGCCTGGCACATTCTTCTTCTCCACCCAATGCCTGGTACACCCTTGTTTTCCTCCCAATGCCTGGCACATTATTGTTCTCCTCCAAATGTCTGGCACATTCTTGTTATCCACCCAATGCCTGGCACATTCTTGTTCTCCACCCAATGTCTGGCACATTCTTGTTCTCCCCCGAATGTCTGGCACATTCTTGTTATCCACCCAATGCCTGGCACATTCTTGTTCTCCACCCAATGCCTGGCACATTCTTCTTCTCCACCCAATGCCTGGTACACCCTTGTTTTCCTCCCAATGCCTGGTACATTCTTGTTCTCCTCCAAATGTCTGGCACATTCTTGTTTTCACCCCAATGCCCGACACATTCTTGTTTTCCCCCGAATGTCTGGCACATTCCTGTTCTCCTCCCAATGCCTGGTACATTCTTGTGCTCTTCCAAATACCTGGCACATTCTTGTTCTCCACCCAATGCCTGGCACATTCTTGTTCTCCTCAAAATGCCTGGCACATTCTTGTTCTCAAAATGCCTGGCACATTCTTGTTCTCCACCCAATGCCTGGCACATTCTTGTTCTCCTCAAAATGCCTGGCACATTCTTGTTCTCCACCCAATGCCTGGTATTCTTGTTCTCCTTCCAATGCCTGGCACATTCTTGTTCTCCACCCAATGTCTGGCACATTCTTGTTCTACTCCCAATACCTGGCACATTCTTGTTCTCCTCCCAATGCCTGGCACATTCTTGTTCTCCTCAAAATTCCTGGCACATTCTTGTTCTCATCCCAATGCTTGGCACATTCTTGTTCTCCCAATGCCTGACACATTCTTGTTCTCCACCCAATGCCTGGCACATTCTTGTTCTCCACCCAATGTCTGGCACATTCTTTTTCTCCACCCAATGCCTGACACATTCTTGTTCTCCTCAAAATGCCTGGCACACCCTTTTTCACCTCCCAATGCCTGGCACATTCTTGTTCTCCTCCCAATGCCTGGCACATTCTTGTTCTCCACTCAATGCCTGGCACATTCTTGTTCTCCACCCAATGTCTGGCATATTCTTTTTCTCCACCCAATGCCTGGCACATTCTTGTTCTCCTCAAAATGCCTGGCACATTCTTGTTCTCCTCCCAATGCCTGGCACATTCTTGTTCTCCTTCCAATGCCTGGCACATTCTTGTTCTCCACCCAATGCCTGGCACATTCTTGTTCTCCAACCAATAACAGGCACATTCTTGTTCTCCTCAAAATGCCTGGCACATTCTTGTTCTCCTTCAAATGCCTGACACACCCTTTTTCTCCTCCCAATGTCTGGCACATTCTTGTTCTCCTCCCAATGCCTGGCACATTCTTGTTCTCCTCCCAATGCCTGACACATTCTTGTTCTCCACTCAATGCCTGGCACATTCTTGTTTTCCACCCAATGTCTGGCATATTCTTTTTCTCCACCCAATGCCTGGCACATTCTTGTTCTCCTCAAAATGCCTGGCACATTCTTGTTCTCCTCCCAATGCCTGGCACATTCTTGTTCTCCTTCCAATGCCTGGCACATTCTTGTTCTCCACCCAATGCCTGGCACATTCTTGTTCTCCAACCAATAACAGGCACATTCTTGTTCTCCTCAAAATGCCTGGCACATTCTTGTTCTCCTTCAAATGCCTGACACACCCTTTTTCTCCTCCCAATGCCTGGCACATTCTTGTTCTCCTCCCAATGCCTGGCACATTCTTGTTCTCCTCCCAATGCCTGACACATTCTTGTTCTCCACTCAATGCCTGGCACATTCTTGTTCTCCACCCAATGTCTGGCATATTCTTTTTCTCCACCCAATGCCTGGCACATTCTTGTTCTCCTCAAAATGCCTGGCACATTCTTGTTCTCCTCCCAATGCCTGGCACATTCTTGTTCTCCTTCCAATGCCTGGCACATTCTTGTTCTCTACCCAATGCCTGGCACATTCTTGTTCTCCAACCAATAACAGGCACATTCTTGTTCTCCTCAAAATGCCTGGCACATTCTTGTTCTCCTTCAAATGCCTGACACACCCTTTTTCTCCTCTCCTGCACCTTAGTCCCACTTTTTCATTTTGACGCTGATTTATTCAAAGTTAATTTGTTTCCATTTATTATATTAAATATAATATCTACGTTGTTATTGTACTATCTATAGTACATGAAATGTGACATTTTACGATCCAATAAGAAAAACAGGAAAATCATGAATGTAAGACTGATCAATTCTATGATCAAATGATGGAGAGTAATTAGATGATTAAAACATCAAAACTGCATTTTACTATGAAAAAAAACCCAAAACATCACAACCATTTAATTTTGAAGAACATGTTAAGAATCTATTTATAACATTACCATAGAATACGTCATGTACAAGTGGAAGTGATTAAAATAAAGTTGCAAATTAAATAAATTTTCTCTAGATAAGATAACTATTAAACACAATCTCTCTTAATCACTACCTACTATATATATGTACAGTGTCTGGAATGTTTTACATAACATCTTGTTAAATTACAACGGACATCCAGGTAAGTTGCATGTTATTGTGAAAATTTGTATTATACAGTGTTTTAATTTTTATCTTAACTTGATTTGCAGAATGTATAAAAGATACTATGCTATAATGTTTTGCTATAATTGTTTAATCAATCTTATTTTTGCTTATTATGCAGTTTATTTAGCTGGAAATTTTGAATTTCAACATGATGAATTCAGTTCGTTCGTTAAATACTATTGTCATTGATACGCATGGAGAGTAACATTAAAACATATGAAAAGTTTCAGAGCCATCTGAGATCAACGGCTTTATAGTAGAGTTTGTGTTAGCTTACCGTTACCATGGATATGCTCTGTTTATTGTAATCACATGCTATATTGATAAGGGTATATCACAATATAATGTACGTCACCACTACCTGAGATTCTGGTTTTGAAC
Organism: Bathymodiolus septemdierum; assembly: GCA_963383655.1. NCBI lineage: Eukaryota > Metazoa > Mollusca > Bivalvia > Mytilida > Modiolidae > Bathymodiolus > Bathymodiolus septemdierum. Next base: position 1,426,606 of record OY726530.1, read on the forward strand.
GTACCTGATGAAGGTTATTTTGAGCGTACCTGATGAAGGTTATTTTGAGTGTACCTGATGAAGGTTATTTTAAGCGTACCTGATGAAGGTTATTTTAAGCGTACCTGATGAAAGTTATTTTGAGCGTACCTGATGAAGGTTATTTTGAGCGTACCTGATGAAGGTTATTTTGAGCGTACCTGATGAAGGTTATTTTGAGCGTACCTGATGAAGGTTATTTTAAGCGTACCTGATGAAGGTTATTTTGAGCGTACCTGATGAAGGTTATTTTAAGCGTACCTGATGAAGGTTATCTTAAGCGTACCTGATGAAGGTTATTTTGAGCGTACCTGATGAAGGTTATGTTAAACGTACCTGATGAAGGTTATTTTAAGCGTACCTGATGAAAGTTATTTTGAGCGTACCTGATGAAGGTTATTTTGAGCGTACCTGATGAAGGTTATTTTGAGCGTACCTGATGAAGGTTATTTTGAGCGTACCTGATGAAGGTTATTTTAAGCGTACCTGATGAAGGTTATTTTGAGCGTACCTGATGAAGGTTATTTTAAGCGTACCTGATGAAGGTTATCTTAAGCGTACCTGATGAAGGTTATTTTGAGCGTACCTGATGAAGGTTATTTTGAGCGTACCTGATGAAGGTTATTTTGAGCGTACTTGATGAAGGTTATTTTGAGCGTACCTGATGAAGGTTATTTCAGAAGTGCACCGTGCGCATTACATTTGATATCTACGTTTTTCATTTCATGATACTATGTACTTTATTCGGCTATATTCCTATGTAGGATATCATTTGGTGATTGTCTACTTAGATCTAATGGTAGCCACGGTCTTGGAGAATAGCAATGAGCAAGACAATATATATAGCATAAAACTAGTGGTCAACTCAAGAATTCCAGTAAATATTGAGTACCTCGCCCCTATTATAATAAGTATGTGTCACACAGAAAGATATTTGCATGCCATTGATATAGCAGAGATACGGTTCTGGAATAACCTTCATCAGGTACGCTCAAAGCCAAACTATGTTAATTAAAAAGCCATTTAGGGCAAGAAAACCAAAGAGGTTTCAACAGGATAGCAACAATCGATGATAGAGGTGACGTACATTATATAGTGATATGCTCTTTCTAAAATGTGTAACCAGTGATTGAATATCAACTAAATGAACAACGTCACAAATCTCCCATTCTGATATGCTTACCATATTATTAATTCTCAGAAGGTTCCTTTAAATATTAAGCTTTTCACATTATGAAATAATTTACATGTCTTAATATGGTACAATGTCTGTCTGTAGGTAGACAGACACGCAATATCTACCCGGTAGCCAGTTAATATTATTAGCTACACAGTGTGTTAGCGACCTAATACGATATATACGGAGTCAGTAAATTCCCTATGGGGCGAGAGCATACATCTTATTAGGTCACTAGCATACTGTGTAGCGAATTTATCTTACTGATCATCTTTGAATGAGGGATTTAGATGTAACTGCATCAAAACAAATAAATATGTAATTGTTGTGTTGTGTGTAAATGATCCATATGTATCTCTATGATAATATTTGCTGACTTATGGAATGTTACATTGGTCAAGTCATTGAACCAACGTTTGGGGGCAAACTTACACTGGTCAATTGTAATATTCAAAAAAAAATACTGACAATAAATATCTGGGAAAAACAAACGTCTCGGCATCTTGTTGTTAAACGCCATCTTTGTTTGGAAAGAAAAAGGGGAGATAACTATTCTACAAACCGTGTACTAAAAATATCAGAGGCGTACTAACCGTGTATTGAATATCCACGGTTTCCACGTATTCACTTTAAACAAATGATATTCCTAAAAGTTTGTAAGAAGTAATATGAAACCGGCACGGCTATGAATGCTCGCGCATCTGAAAATTATCTGGCAATTTCACGCTCATCCAGTGCATCAAAAAGTGTCGAGATTCTTTGGGCCGAGATATAATGGGGACGACTTTTTGTTAGGGCCGAATCTAGTCTCATTCAATCGTGATGTCGTTCAATTATTCGAGTTATCGTTCCTTACGAAATCTCAAAAGTTAACTTCCGCGTAGAAACAAAAATTCTTGTCAGAATGTCAGAAGAAATTTAATGAATTTAAAAATATCAATATAAGTAAAACAAACTAACAACATCACTTTTATTACACACGGGTTCCGGGTTTCAGTGGTATCGGACGTACGAGAGAGGGTACGAGACTTCAGGATCACCTTTGCGCTTTATGTTAAGAAGATCTTCATTAGTTGAGTGTGTTAGTGTGTTACACGGAATCGGTGTTTACAAAGCGTCGATTTTTTTTTATTCGTCAATATGTACAGCCATGTTTGTCAAAAAATCCTAAGTACACATTTTATACCATAAAGAGCTCACTGACGTTCGCATAATATATATACCCATTACATACATAGCGTGATGATACAATACTTTGTATCAGGTCGAGCCTGTTGTGTGAACCAGTATCACTACGAGTCACGATAGCGACGAGTTGTGATGCGGTTAGTTCACACAACAGGCATGACCTGACACACTATGTATGTAATAAGTTTATCTAACATTTCAATAAAAACGAATTTTAAGCAAATAGCAAGAATTGAATTAAAATGTGTACAAATAATCAATACTCTGAGGGAGACTACATGTACATTTTGTGCATGACGTCACGTTATGTTTTTCATTCATTCACCAACGTCAGGTTACTGTGTTTTGTCTCACATTCCAATGGTATGACGTCATGTCAAAGTAGTTCGGCAGAGAACGTCTCGTGCAATGTCGCGCAATTCTTTTATCACATCTTGTATCAGACACTTAAACAGGCGACTTTCCTTATTTTCAAAGGAAAACGTACATGATGTTAGATAAATTGTAATATTCGATATGAACGTTACTAACCGAAATTATGATAAATTCGGAGTACTAAGCCCGTCGTGACTAAACCTTATATCTTACGTTTAAAATCAAATAGACTGAAATTGCCAACCCTCTAGAGCCTCGAGCATTAACTTTTAGTTTTGTACTGCTGCCAAATTCTTTTGCGGATTGTTAGCAGGAGATATGAATTTTCTTAATTATCCTTACATATTGTATATGAGCTATCAATCAGGAAAAAAACCAGGTAAGCGACTACAGCCGACCATTGAATTGCTTGTAACAATTAAACTGACTCACTTTTCGGGAATAAATTGCAGACATGTACAACGCGTGATCATATTATTAAAAACAAATATGGCCGACGTCGTACAACAAGTAAACTTAACATGCACTTCTAAGTTTCATAACATCAAGAAAAAATAAATAACTCATCTCAATACTTGGCTATGTAAACCTTGGACCTTATTATTTTCAGCATTAGTGCTGGAAGTGACCTGTACAAGTTCCTAATGTAATGTAATGGAATGGTTTGCCAAATGTCCATGATTTCGCCCTCCATGTCGGTAATATTGTGAACATGGTAATGCCGTTTCTGCAGATAATTTATCAACAGGAGCCAACAGTTTTCAATAACATACCATTTATTTTGTTCTGTGTTTTGTAAATTTGCACACTATGAACAGGGGCATTATCGTCTTGAAAAATGTTATTTTCTTCTCGATAATGGCGCACAATTACGGGCCATAGATTGTCCTCCAGTATTTCTATATATTTTGCGGCATTAATGTTTCCATTCACGGTCGTTAAAGTGCCAACACCATTGAATGTAATACAACCCCAAATCATCAAACTCATTTTGGCATTACAGTCTGGACTGAGACATTGAGGTAGCCACTCTTCACCTGGTTTTCGCCATACGAAAACGCGATTATTTTCATCAACGATGATCTTACTCTCATCAGAACATATTACCCGACTCCAATCCCTTTCTACAGTCCAGTATATCTTTCCTCGAGCCCAAGCAAGGCGGCCTCTTACATTTGCTTCTCGGATTCTAATATTTTTCCGTACAACTCGCCTGTGGAAATTATTTATGTACAAACAACGTCTAACAGTGACGCTAGAAATTACATCTTCCCGATTTTCTTTAAACTTTCTGGTTATGTCCTGCAACGGCAACGATATATTGTTCTTAGCTAATCTTAAGAGCTTGGGAGTATCCCTGTCGTCCAGCTTTTTCTTTCTGCCACTTCGCGGTCGATTTTCGATGTCACCTCGCTCACGATATCTTTTTACCACTGCATACACGGTTGCCCTGTTTAGCTGGAGAATTCTACCTATCTCGGAGTACGATTTTCCAGCTTCATAATTTCGTATAATGATAGTTTTCACATCTGATGACAAATCTTTTGATTTCCCCATTGCTTTTGCTTACGCTTTATTTCAACTGACAGACGACGCCTAAGTTCACGTGAAATATGACGTAAGCTTGTAGTGACGTCATAGAATCTACCTGACATAATTTTATTGATAACTAACCTTGACACTTCTAATAATACACCATCAAAATGAAAATACATTTTTTGGGGAAAACACCGACGCCATATTTGTTTATAATAATATGATCACGCGCTGTATATTCTCATACGTTATGAATTCTAATGACCTCATCATAGATTCCGACGACATTGGAATCTTTCAAACAGATCTAATATATTAGATATAATGACATAATCTGCAATTGAAAATTTCCATTATGAAAAGAAAGTGTAGAAAATTATTCAATATATACAAAACGTAAGTTACCTCTCACCTCAAATCACTCAGATCCTGGCTTCGCACAGACACAAAGCGGGTAATGGGATCCCAACTGTGTCCTCTTAATAAATTGACCTCCAAGAACATGACAGATATAACACACATTCACTGCCTCACAAAACGAAAGCACATTATCGCAAAAATGAATGACAACATAAACCTGGACAGTACATTAGCAGGGCAAATGAATGTTCGTAAATAACTGACTACTAGCCGAGAAAGCAGAATCTGGTATCTAAAGACTATAATTTCTGGTATAGCTTGTGTTCGTCTGTCTATCTTATTTATAGCAAGTGTTCGTCTGTCTGTCCCATTGTGAATGTTGTCATTACATTTCTAATTGGTATTTTGCTTTGGTCTTCAAGAGTAAAATATTATAAAGTCAGGTGGTGAAACCGATTATTATATATATATATTGTAAATAGAGAGCAATACTTTTAAAATCGTTCGCACCACAATATTTTTATGCCATCAGTTGAGGATTTGCTTATCCTTCCGCAGCACATTTTGTCCTTTTTCTTTTGGCTATTGTGTTGTCTGTCCTTCTTCGATTTACGGATTTTGACTACCCTTTCGTATCTTCAAACTCTTCTTATGTGGACCAAGAGACCGAAATAAAGAAAATCAAACTGCATCATATATCTACAGATACAGCTACGCAGGACTCAGACCTGTCTCTATATATAGAAATTGACAGTGAGGATCAGTTCAGAACGAGAAGTTATTACAAAAGAAACGATATCAATTTTCCCATTTTGAACATTCCATTTATATGTAGCAACATTCAAACAGCACCGGAATATGGAGTATATATCTCTCAATATTCCAGAGTTTGTGGTTCCTATCAAAATTTTCTTGATAGAGGGTTACTGTCAACAAGGAAACTAATGAATCATAGGTTTCTAGTTATTCACTACGAACGTCGTCCGGTCGGCATCGAAACTTGATGAACCGTTACAAAAATATATGTGTCACTAACGACCACGATATGTTCCGTTTGTCATTATCACAATCACGACCGTCTTTTATCTTTCATGACATATCACATGATTGTTACAACAGTAACACAACGGGTACGTCTAGTGGAGCAGGAACTACTTTCCCTTCCGGAGCACCTGTTCACTCAGTGTTTAGTTTGGTTTGTATTCCTCAATCTTTATTTTAATCGCCAATTATTTGTCTCATTGCCCTATTTTTCGCTTGGTCATTGTATTATATGTCTTTTATAGATTTATGGCTTCTAATTATCCCGTTGGTAACTTCAAACTTTTCTGCCGATAGCTGATATCAGTAAATGTTCGTTGTCATTCGTTTTATGAATGTTCTCCTAACTTATCAGAGGACAACCAAATGACAAAGTGGAAGAAGATATAGTAAGCTGAATTTGTTATCTCTATGCATATTCATCTATGACGAGGTGTACTCGATGCAACCTTATTTGCAAACTATTTCTGAATGACTTGCGGAAAGTTGGGAGTTTCTACCAGGTACTCCGGTTCCCTCCATCAATAAGACTCTTTTATAATTAGAAGAATGTGGACACCTGTTGATAATTAATTTGTCAATACCAATGATATCAATATTTTCATGATGACCATATCCTTATGCATATGTATTATTTCTTTCAATTTCGTATGAAAAGAAAGTTAATTAAGGATGTAACAGGTACGCTCCTCTACCTCAGGTTATTAGGACCGTTATATGTTACCACCTCCTTCAACTGCGTTAGCTCAGTTGGTAGAGCGACGGCTTACAATGCGTGAGGTCCCGGGATCAAATCATATCGGGGATATTCCATTTTCGGAAATAAAATATGTTCTACAGGAAATACCTGTAGATACCAAAGGGCAATCAGACGCCGCAAGTCGAAGTGATGATCAACAATTCCACCAATATTAACTAAGCGAACAATCAGCTCTAACCTCGACTCATGGAACATAAAAAGACTACGTATGACGTTGGAAATCCATGTCCAGGGACCTTATTCACAAAGCATCCGTTAATTAACGGACCCGTTAAGGAAAAAATATAAAATATAAGATTATAGAAAAATTACCGTTTGCAATACTTTTTGCCAAAGCATGTGTCTGGCTAATGAAAAAAGCAATATGACAGAGTATTATTTTACGCACTCCCATCATAAAGGATTGTGTATTGCTCTTACATCTAAATGGCCGTTTAACTGGTATGATAACCTATCCGTTAATTTTCTCCGTAAACTAGACGTTTAACGGAAACGTTAGCGGATGCGTTAAGTGACGGAGGCTTCCTTCCTGAATACCATTTTTTTAGCGGACATTTTTAACGGAGACGTTAACGGATGCGGAAATTAACGGACGCTTTGTGAATAAGGTGCCTGAATGTTTTCCAGGAAAATGTACTACTATAAACGCCAAGTAGTTTCGCATCCGCACGTATCATCCATGAATTTCCGTAAACAGGAGAATTCTCACACTCTTAAGTCATATATTGATATATAATATATCGCATTGAATAAATATATTAAAGTAAGCGAGTAGTACATCTATATGTATGTTGTAGGTATGTATGATCATAACAAACAGTGTATGCATGATACGAGGTACATGACATCACTTTGCCAGGAGGCGATTTGGGCCCATAGAACTAGTCTAAGTCCACGACTTTTTATTGAAGTGTGTTCATCAAGCCAGGAAGGTGGGAGATCATGTATAAGTGTGCTACGAGTATCGATTTTGATATTTGATTTTGGATTTGTTCCGATGGTGTGTTATTTTTGTTTCACATTATAAAATTTGTTTTCCATTTTCAGAAATAAATATGGCCGAGCTTCAGTTAAGGCAGAGTATCAAGCTTCATCCCGGAGAAGACGATTTCGACATAAAAAGTTGTGCCATTAATGAGGAAAAACTTATATTTGCTGACAAAAAGAACAAACGGCTCATCATACATAGCAGCGACAGCTCCTTTCTAGCTAACATACCTCTTTCTTCGGAACCTTTCGATATCGCGATTGTGGATCCGCAAATAGTTGTGGTGACCTATGGCAGAGATAGGTTTATCGAGTTCATAAATCTCGAAACTAAAGTCGCAAGCAAAATAACACTAAACGGAAATTGTTGGGGAGTAACTTATGAGGGTGGAAATTTGTATGTGATAGTTGATCGCCAAGGTATCTTAGTACTAACAACTACAGGTGAGAAGATACAAACTATACCTGTAAGTGATGAATTCGACCAAGCCACTCACATAGCAGTTCATGGGGAGAATATTGTTTTCACCACGTTTGTCCCGACCAATCTTGTATGTACTGATTTGGAAGGGACTGTTCGTTGGCAGTTTAACAAGTCTATAATCAATCAGCCGAGAGCCGTTACAGTTGATTCTAAAGGGAATATCTTCGTAGCGGGGTTTGGTTCACATACCATTTCATTGGTGAAAGAAAACGGCAGCAACGGGACGGTGATGTTGAATAATGAAGACGGTATTAAATATCCCTGTGGAATTTACTGTGATCGTTCTAAACATCGTTTGTTAGTGTGTAATATAAATAACGGAAGTAGCTACTTATATGATGTACTTTATCAATAACACGGGATGTACACTGAATGGGACACATCATGTTACAGGGAAAATACACTGAACTGGAGATACAAAACAATTGTTGACTAACATATCCTTGTATAAGTTCTGGATACTTATATATAGACTGTACATATTAGTACGTAGAGACATTAAAAATAAATAATTGTTGACTAAAGTATCCTTGTATAAGTTCTGGATACTTATATATAGACTGTACACATTAGTGCGTAGAGACATTAAAAATAAATAATTGTTGACTAACATATCCTTGTATAAGTTCTGGATACTTATATATAGACTGTACATATTAGTACGTAGAGACATTAAAAATAAATAATTGTTGACTAAAGTATCCTTGTATAAGTTCTGGATACTTATATATAGACTGTACATATTAGTACGTAGAGACATTAAAAATAAATAATTGTTGACTAAAGTATCCTTGTATAAGTTCTGGATACTTATATATAGACTGTATATATTAGTGCGTAGAGACATTAAAAATAAATAATTGTTGACTAAAGTATCCTTGTATAAGTTCTGGATACTTATATATAGACTGTATATATTAGTGCGTAGAGACATTAAAAATAAATAATTGTTGACTAAAGTATCCTTGTATAAGTTCTGGATACTTATATATAGACTGTACATATTAGTACGTAGAGACATTAAAAATAAATAATTGTTGACTAAAGTATCCTTGTATAAGTTCTGGATACTTATATATAGACTGTACAGTACGTAAAGACATTAAAGATAAATAATTGTTGTGACTATGAAATGAAAAATAATAAATACCACATTGTCGTAACAGAAACACACAAATACATGACCATACCCTTCCTGGCTTGATACAGGCACTTCAAACAAAAGGTGGCGGGTTTAAGCTAGTTTAATGGACCCAAAACCTTCATTGTTAGATATATATTTGATTAAAACAAGTGATTTAAATAAAATCCATACAGTATAACTACCTTCAACAGTAAGAAATATTGCAAAAAGAGTTTGAAGATACTAATGCGGTAATCAGAATCCGTAAATCGAAGAACAGACAACACAATGCCCAACAGAAAAAGTACAAAAGGACAAACAATGATCTACAAACCATACACATAAAGCTAAAGATCGCGTAACACGAACCCCACTGGAGGTACATTCAGGTGCTCCGGAAGGGTAAGCAGTTCCTGCTCCACTAGTGGCAGCCGTCATGTTAATCTAGTTATAAACCCGGTGACAAGTCGTGAATTAGGAAAGGACCGGGAAGTGTTTACGACAAGTGGAACATATTCGTGATTTATGATACAGATATTCCATTGCGGTCAAGCAAAGATGTGGGCTTAAAGAATGTTAATTATCTTAATGGCAAATGTTATTTTTTAAATGTTACATGGCCATATAATAGATTGATTATTACAAAACTTGTGATTTAGTTATCAGCTAGCAAATTCTTTACGAAAACAAATACTAGTATATCAGAACATTTTTCGTCCCATATCTTTATATTTAGTTGTATATTGTTGAGTTATCTAGATCACATTTCTATGCATACAAAACTTTTCCATTGTAGTACAACTTCGGGTCAAATCAAATGACAATAAAATTAGTACGCAACTTCCAGGAAGAACAAATACTGGTTAGAAGTTAGGAGTTAGGAGTTAGGAGTTAGGAGTTAGAAGTTAGGAGTTAGGAGTTAGAAGTTAGGAGTTAGGAGTTAGGAGTTAGGAGTTAGAAGTTAGGAGTTAGGAGTTAGGAGTTAGAAGTTAGAAGTTAGGAGTCAGAGTCAAGATATAAATAAACATTAGAGAACAATGGATTATCCAGAAAAATTGGCAACATAGTGTACACAAGACGAATAAAAATAAAATAAAAACACAACACTATAGGCAAACAATCACAAATAAAGTAAATAAGACATGAGTCCTCCTACAAACAACTGGTGGTAAATAAGGCACGAGTCCTACAAACAACTGGAGGTAAATAAGACATGAGTCCTCCTACAAACAACTGGAGGTAAATAAGACATGAGTCCTCCTACAAACAGCTGGAGGTAAAGACCGAACATCGTTTTATGCGAAAAATCGTAACGGACACCACAACACAAAACACAGAACGTAAAGACATATAATAGGACAACACAAAAAGCTAAGATGATGAGCAACACGGACCCCACCAAAAACTGGGATGCTTGGAAGAGCAAAGCAGTTCCTGCTTCTTATCAGACACCCACCGTGTTACTCATATATACAGTCAAGTCCGGTAAATGTGTTGGCGGTGATAGAGGAAAGAAAACATCTACGTAAAAAGTAAAAGATCCCTTGTCATTTAAGATATGGATATTTCGTAACGGTCAAACAGATTCTGATTACGATCGTAGACCTTTTGTAGCGATGACTTCAGTCTAGGAGCAACGTAGCCTTGTCTGAGTGGCTTTTGTGTCAGCAACTGATCTCTGTCCATGTGGAGCAACATATCTACCTGAAGACTGTTTTTGTCAGTGAGCGATAAGGAACAAATTCTAACTCAGCGTGTTGGTCTAGGAGAATACAGATATCATCATTTTATCAAAAATATTTGTTCTGGCTATTATATAACTGACAAATTGTCATTGGGCGTTAAACAACAATCAATCACTCCTTCGCTATTCCGAGCTGGCGTTCAATGCATTATTTATTCATTTGCACTGATAACTCAAACAATATAAAATAATAGGTCCCTCGATGTCAATTGCATGTAAATATATGTAAGAAAAGACACAAGAGAGTAATCAGAAGAAGGATATACAACACAATGGCCAAAGGAAAAAGGACAAAACAATTATCTACAAAGCACTACACATAAAACTTAAGATCGAGCAACACGAATCCCACTAAAACTGAGGCGAACTCGTGTGCTCCGGATGTGTACGACGTTCCTGCTCCACATGTGGCACCCGTCGTGTTACTCTTGCTATAAACCCGCAGACAATTAATGATTGAGGAAAGGACCGAATTGTGATTACATAAACGTGGTCATTTGTAACACAGGTATTTCGTAACGGTTAACAAAGTCATGGTGGAGACCGTAAAGCCTTCGAAGTGATGATTTCAACTTTACCAATAGGCAGCATTGGCTCAGTAGCTTCCATGTTAGCAGCAACCCTCTATCAATGAAAGTATGATAGGAAACACAATCTCCGGAATCTCGGATCAACTGAGAGAGATATATACTCCATATGCGGGTGCTACTGTTTGTCATTTTTGGTGTATATATGTCGCAATATACGAGTGTTCCCATTTCAGGTCAAGTTTGAATTAGTTGTGGTTGGGATTTCCATGTCTGTTAATAATAGAGAATCTTATCAAAAATTATCTTTGCAGAACAAATCACCTGCCAGAGTGCAAAACAATATTATACAGACTGATAATATGAACAGGTGAATGTGATATATCATATATATAAACAAGACAGTCTAATACGCTAAAACTCATTTACATTACAACATATTCCAAACATGTCTAGTTTTTACTCAACCCTAATCTTGTTGTGTTTATCACAGTGTGGACAGTCGTTACTTGAAGCATCATTGGGTAAGTGTACATATTTGCGTATATTTCTTGTGTTTAGTAGTCCAGATTTCTGACAAAGTATCGGTTTCCCATCAGCGCATACTATGTGCCTCCCATATGAAGCTGGGCATTTCCAATAGCCTCTAAGATGCTAGCGCGATCCTTTAATTTCACGATATATTGATGATGTTTTTGTCACTGAACACACCAATAAGCATTATACAGTCAAATCTGCCCATGCGATCACCTCTATTAAGCAGTCACCTGTATTAAAAGATCAGTTTTCCTGTCCTGTCATATATATTTTCGTATGAATTGAACCTCTTTAAAGAGGTCACCTGTCTTATAAGGTCACATTTTCTTTGTCCTAATGGTGACCTCTTAATACAGGTTTAACTGTGTATCTCAGGAACTATCAAAGTATAGATACTATAAACAGGTTCTTGTCATACTTATATATATTTCCTGAATATAGCACAAATATATTTTATCTATAAAAACTTGTTGATTTTGGTTTTCACATTGTGAATTTCCCATTTGAAAGTACAATTAAAGCACCGCTCATCTATTAAGAGCATTGTCAACTTTGACATGATTTGTACTATTAATCGAGGATAACACAACGGGCGCCATCCCCATGAAGCAACATGTTTATTTTGCTGATGACAATATGTATTCTCCTACATGTACATGGTAAATGAATTATTTTGGTATCTTGGTATACAGTACGATCGTATACATTCCTTTACATCTTTTTACTCTTTTACTACATTACCTTTTTCGGGGTGTGGAACTTGTTGTTTCAGATGTTAAATTCCACATTGTGATGTCCACCACGTTCTCTGTATATAGTTTAGTAAATATCTTACTTGCACCTGTTTAACACTTATGTACAAGACCAAGAGATTGATCTCCAATGTTAATAATTTGCATATAAACATTAATGTTATTCTAATTATCTTTTCAAGAAATATTTCGTAGATGACAATGGTTAAATATAATAAAATGAAGAACAAAAAACAACACAATTCTAAACTCTAACACACAAATACATGACAGCACACTTACATTTATCTAACACACAAATACATGACAGCACACTTGCATTTACCTAACACACAAATACATGACAGCACACTTACATTTACCTAACACACAAATACATGACAGCACACTTACATTTACCTAACACACAAATACATGACAACACACTTACATCTACCTAACACACAAATACATGACAGCACACTTACATGTACCTAACACACAAAAACATGACAGCACACTTACATGTACCTAGCACACAAATACATGATAGTACACTTACATTTACCTAACAAACAAATACATGACAGCACACTTACATTTACCTAACACACAAATACATGACAGCACACCTATATTTATCTAACACACAAATACATGACAGCACACTTACATTTACCTAACACACAAATACATGACAGCACACTTACATTTACCTAACACACAAATACATGACAGCATACTTACATCTACCTAACACACACATACATGACAGCACACTTACATTTACCTAACACACAAATACATGACAGCACACGTACATTTACCTAACACACAAATACATGACAGCACACTTACATTTACCTAACATACAAATACATGACAGCACACGTACATTTACCTAACACACAAATACATGACAGCACACTTACATCTACCTAACACACAAATACATGACAGCACACTTACATCTACCTAACACACAAATACATGACAACACACTTACATTTACCTAACACACAAATACATGACAGCACACTTATATGTACCTAACACACAAATACATGACAGCACACTTACATTTACCTAACACACAAATACATGACAGCACACTTACATGTACCTAACACACAAAAACATGACAGCACACTTACATGTACCTAGCACACAAATACATGATAGTACACTTACATTTACCTAACAAACAAATACATGACAGCACACTTACATTTACCTAACACACAAATACATGACAGCACACCTATATTTATCTAACACACAAATACATGACAGCACACTTACATTTACCTAACACACAAATACATGACAGCACACTTACATTTACCTAACACACAAATACATGACAGCATACTTACATCTACCTAACACACAAATACATGACAGCACACTTACATTTACCTAACACACAAATACATGACAGCACACGTACATTTACCTAACACACAAATACATGACAGCACACTTACATTTACCTAACATACACATACATGACAGCATACGTACATTTACCTAACACACAAATACATGACAGCACACTTACATCTACCTAACACACAAATACATGACAGCACACTTACATCTACCTAACACACAAATACATGACAACACACTTACATTTACCTAACACACAAATACATGACAGCACACTTACATGTACCTAACACACAAATACATGACAGCACACTTACATTTACCTAACACACAAATACATGACAGCACACTTACATTTCAATAAAAAGTGTCGAGGGTAAACTAGTTGGAACAAACCTCCTCTCTTAGTGAAATAATGTGCTAGTGTTTTCCACGTGTGAGTAAGATGCCAACCCTCACACATAATCCGGCATCAGCGTTATTATAAAGAACGCTATAATCTTGAACATTATACATAATTGATCATAAAATCATTAGGTATTTGTGATCGAGGGATTGTCGTTTACCACCTAATGTACAATTTTCAGCTATATTATTGCGAGAACAAGTGGTATTTCACTGGGATAATGATGATATCCGCTTTGTACTTGACCAACACGCTATGTTGGAAGTTATTAGTGCCATCTCACTGGAACAACAATTCACTGTTAGATTTGTCGCTCCATTTGGACACATTATTCTTATTTCGAGCCAATCAATCTTTGATCTTTCCCCTTAATACCGCTTGCTTAGCGGAGGAACAACAACTACCAATTTTATAATCTCTGGTTTGACCCATCGGGGCTCGATAACAACCTAGATATATAATTAAATGTGCTCGACGCGTTTCCAGAATAGGCTTTATAAGGTACGCTGGTAATGCAGAGATAGGAAAGCTAAATAATTCAAAAGTCTTTATAGAACCCACGATCTACCGCACTTAAGGTGGGAATGTTAATTATTACATAATGATTTTTTACTTTTTATTTCATTGATTTAGAATGTATCACCTAACATTCTATTAATCTTTGAATTGTTTGATTAAAATCCATATTGACTCTCTTTCACTTTTACTTTCCATTGCATTATGTATGACGTCATAATGAAGTGATTGATTTCATATTGACTTGGTTTCACTTTCACTTTTCATTTTAATGTAATAAAACAATTGGTCTTTTGTATCGGTCAATACGAGTTTCTATAGACCTTAGAAATCAATATTCACCTCAGCCTAAAGGCTTTGGTGAATATGGTTTTTTATGTCCATAGAAACTCGTATTGACCTCAACAAAAGACTATTAAAAAAAACTATTACACGGCTGATACAGTTAATTATGTATTTATATAATGTTTATAACTCGTTAATGTGCTATAATAAATACTCAATCCGTGCTATATATAATATTTACATATGTATTTGTTGTTGCTTTTTTCCAGGCCAACCACAAGCACCAGTCCTCCCAGTAGGCTTTTCTACAGCGTTAACACAGACTACAACACTACATGATAAGCAGACAATACATTTCGATAAGATCATAACCAATGTCGGGAACGGATACGAAGTACAATCCGGCATATTTCATGCACCAATAAAAGGACTTTATTTCATATCCGTTACCGTCTTTGACTTCTATCACAGTTCATTGACAGTTGATATCGTCCAGAATGGAAAATCCTTGGTAGATTTGTTTATTGATGGAAGTGGTCATCAGAATTCAGCTATGACGCAGACTCTGATTCTTCAATTGGATAAAGGTGATAGGGTTTGGGTTAGAAATAAAACTGACGGAGGGAAGCTCTCTGGTTCTTCTGGTCAGCCAACTGGAGTGTTCAACACATTTTCTGGTTATTGTTTGGCGTATGTTGAATAAATAAATGCATTTCTCGAGTGATTTTAGTATTGTGTTATGTAAATATTATTTCTAGTATCAATGTTGTTATTATTTTTATTCTAACTTCGAATAGCCTCGGTATCGTGATTGTTAGTGTGCAGTGTGCTAATCTCGAGTACAGTAAAAATTTGTAGAAGACTCTACTTTAACATGGAAATAAACCAACTCAGTATCGTTACATTGGCAGTTATTGATATCCTTATGTAAAACTACTTCAATATAGGGGTTAGGGGTATGATGTTTGATGCCACTTTCAACAATATTTCAGTTTTATCGTAGCGGTCAGTTTTATTGGTATTGGAAAATCGAATTACCCGGAAATAACCACTACCCTTGCAGAAGTCACTGATAAACTTCATCACATAATGTTGTATCAAATACACCTCGCCATGAGCGGGATTCGAACTTATATCGTTAGTGGTGATAAACCCTGATTGCATAGGTAGTTGTAAATCAATCTACCATATCATCACGGCCACGACGACCCCTATGACCTGACCATGTCAATTTCAAACAAAATATTTGGTGGCATGCGTCATTTGACATTTCACTTACACAATCATCATCATATAATACCATTGTGTACCTCTTTGTTCCTTTGTGGGTTTCTATAGCAACAAAAGGGCTGGCGCAAATGACGCTAGGAGCTAATGAAAAAGAAAACAGAAAATACTACACGATGCAATAAACAATATAACACATTGCTGGAACAGTTCAAAAATCTATTTCACATATAGTAGAAACACGTGCAAAATGGATACCTCTAAAACGCATACATTTTCACTCACTCTCTTGGATTGAGGGTATAAACATTTTAATTTAGATAATTCATAGATTGTTCATTTGACAGTAATATCAAGACACAATGCTCAAACGCACAAAACTAGGGTCATTGCTAACTATGAATAATATAATTTAACACATTTAGTGTTAAATTCAGTGATACAAGAGTTCATTTACGGATATTCGGGTTTATTCCGGATTGCCCGTCATTTACTGTACTAAATTTGTAGCACTTCCTTTTTCATGAAGACTTCAACACGAAATTAAGCATCGATTTGCATTTTAAGATTTAAAACCCAACCACCCTCCCTTGTAAAATTAAAAGTCTTCTATGAGTTTAGATTTCAAATTAAAGGAGATTTATTGTTTAATGTGGTTGCATTTAAGTAAATTTTGTCATGTGTGTACTGCCGAGGATTTCATCATTTCAGATGCTGTGTTGAATGCACTAAATAGGCCATAGCCTAACATGTATACAGGACAGGAAGTCAACATTGGTATTGGTCTGAATGGATATCTCCATCGTCCATCATCACTTTGATAGCGGTACTTTACAATTATAATTGTTTATTCGAAATTACCTGCATTAGGACAACACAGCATAATACAGTTGGGTCAGTAACAAGTAACAGTGAATGATATTCATAACGGATTGTCAAATTTTCGTAATACACATCGGAGCAGATTATTGTTTTTGGATATAAACAGGAGTCGATTGTATTTGCACAACACAACTTATTTATATACAGTCTGAATCATCTGAATTGAAGTCTATTTCCATATACAGGATCGTACCATTTGACTATTAATAGAACAGTTGGCACATTTCGCTGCACCAGATGTACATTTTAGCAGTAACCTCTGTTTCCCAGGGTTCACTGCTAACCTATTATTTAATATTATCTATTATCTACTATATGATCAGCCATAAGTTGCGGCGATCAACATGTTGACAGTTCATTATAAAGTCTGTCTCAATAATATTGAAATTGACAATTTTCAAACTTGCATAGTTACAATTTATTTGATTTGCATTTTAATTATATTATTTGTAATTAAACTGTGGCCATACATTGCCAATTGGTATTTACTATTTTATGAACTTCTAGGATAATTTGCGTAAGGAACTCGTCTATAACATGCTGTACTTTCCGACCTATGTACATGTATAACCCTGATTTAGACTTATCTTATCACAATGCAAGCTTAAATCTTAATACATGGAAGACGACACTTCACTGAAAAGGTAGGTTGAAATGACATGTGCTCAAACGGACTTTTTAAAGGGTCACCAATGTAATGTCGTGGCACCGTATTCTCTTGTTGACTTTAATCTATTATGACTGTTTGTCTCACGATAAATACAATGTTCTCTTTGTGTATTTTATAAAACAACATCATCGTTTTCTGAGTACTAAAGTAATAAGTCGAGGATTATTAAACAATCGACTTATCTTATCTTTCGGAACGTTTTCTTTCGAAAGATGTCAACACTTTGTTAATCAACGAAGGATGATATATTGTCAATTATATTTTTATTGAAAGTTGACTGTTGTCTCACTAACATGTCCTCGGATGACCTTGTATAATATCTAATGTTTAAATAATGGTCAATGACATAGGACTTACCGTCGTCCTCGTGATCGTATGGTAATTGAATTTACAACTACTAATGTTCTAATCCCGATCAGACGAGGTGTACTTGATGCAATATTATGTGATAAAATTTGTCAGTGACTTGGGGCATATCGATGGGTTTTTCCGGGTACACTTGGTTTCCTCCACCAATAACACTGACCGCCACGATATAGCTGAAATATTGCTGAAAGTGGTGTTAAAGACCATAACCCTAACCATTAATACCATCAGCTCTCTTGTAAGATATAATAGTATGCATATGACAACTTTTGTCTCACGTAGATTAAACATATCATGAATCTCTATTTAATGTATTAATTATTATATCTAAGTGGGCTATTTGGAAGGCAAGAATTAAAGTTAAATATGACAAAATTTATATCAATCATAATGTACTTTGCAGTATATGGAAAAATACTTTAAAATCTTGACTAAAAATTTTGCTTACGGCCCATTGTAATGATACTATAGATAAAGCGAAAATCTCGACAATTCTATTCTTGATTAGTAACTAGTAATGATATATGAGTAGAATGTATGTATGTAAATGTTATATGTTGAAGCTATCATAGAATATCTTTAATGATTGACTTACATGTTGATTTTAAAATTGATAAATTTAATTGTATTTTTGAAATAGGAACATGTGGACTCTAATTAATCTCATACTAACTCAGGGTAATAGATCTATTGTAAAACACGGAAACTTATATTATTATTTTGATTACCTGGGCGTCTAAGGTGTAATGTTAACATAGTCAGGTCGGATTTTTGAAAAAGTCGTCGTTTAAAGAGTCTAGCGGCATTTTATTAGTATTTAGTACAACATACCTTTTCACCCTATTTCAGGGTCGCTGAATCCAAAACTCTATGTTAGCCATTCGAAAAATGTCATTTAACGTCACAAAATGGCGGATAAATGACTACCCAAAAAACAATATTTGAGAACAAACTATATTCAGCATTGTTCATTAATGGACCCTATGAGAGTAGGAATGTTGGAATAAAGCTATATTTTAGGTATCAGCTAATTTTTTTTGTTTATATTACATGGTATCACCCCCGTCGAGGGGTGGGGTGGCGGTGTCAGGGGCAATTGTATCGCCAATCTGTATGATAATAACCCGTTCTAGTGCATTTCCCCATAATTCGGATCCAAAACCCTGTTAGCGAAGTGACAATTGACATGCATTGCTACTTAATTCTAATATTTTTGAAAAGTATAAAGATCAAGATTACCTAATACTCGAACAATTATTGATGCTTTCTGTATATTTGCTTTAGTCGACAGTTTCTAAACACATGCTAAATCATCGATAGTTCAAAATGGATATAAGCTTAAATATTAGAAAACTATCTTTTTCTGGCCAATACGATGTTAACAAGTGCGTTATTTGTCAGGAAAATAAAACAGATGCCATAGAACATAAAAAGCAAAGGGGAATTCAGACCCTGAAAGAACGTGCCTCTCAAAGACAAAGGATAAGGGACGTACGATATTATGAGGCTATTGATCGACTAGAAAAGCTTCATACGTCAGACGAAGTCTTTTGCCATAGAAAATGTTATTCTGAGTTCACTCATTAGAAACAAATCAAAACCTTTGAAGCCAGAGCTGAAGGGCAAAAGGTAGATGTTGAATCGCCAAAGCAGGAACATGGAGTTACATGTTCGGATTCGATGGCTCCGTCGACGTCCAAATACTCGAGTAGAAGATCTGTAAAACCAGTCGATTGGAATCTATGCATTTTATGTCAGATTTCCAACAAAGATAAGTTGTTCAATATTTCAACGTTTTCTGTCAGCAATAAGTTCTTGCAAGATTCAAAATTGGAAAACACTATGCGTTTACGTTTAGCAGGGGTTAACGATTTAATAGCTGCGGAAGGGAAATATCATAGCAAATGTTTCAATGCATTCAAATATGATACACAGAAAACGAAAAAGGAATGTGAAACAATAGATCTTGCAATGATTGTTTTAGTTCAAGAACTTGGATATGCTGCCTCTAAAAATCAAATACTCCAACTGTCTGATGCTTGGGAAAGATATTGCTCTCTAGTAGCACATACCAACGGAGATATCCCTCAGTCATTTATCTCTCGCAGAACAACATTTAAAGAATACTTACAAAACAGACTCAGTGACCAATTTTTACGCCCACTTCATCGGTCGATTTTTTAAAGGGAAACCCTGTTGATTCCTCATGCATATTCGCAACATGTTTTGGGAGAGCCTTATTACCAAAGAGCAACTCCGTTGAAGGAAAATGAAGGGCTTACTATGCCAAATTATGATCCAAAAGACAATTTCTTCCTACAGCTTGTTCATGTTGCACTAAAGATCAGAGGGAATTTGATAGGAATGGACGGTCATGTAGGTCTCAGTGTTAACGAAGATGATGCAATCAATTGTGTCCCCGACAGTTTATTTACGTTCCTGAATCTCGTGTATGGTGGTCAGGATATTTTGAAAGAAGACGGTAATCCTGAAGATTTTAAGAGTACAAAACAAACCACAATCCTCAGTGTTTGTCAAGACATAGTGTACGGTGTCAGTGAGGGTAGAAAATGGACACCAAAACATATTGGCCTGTCTTGCACATTACACCAGATGCCCAGACCTAAACAGTTGGTAAACCGGTTTCACAGTGCTGGGCATATATTGAATTACCATGATGTGCTCAAGATAGATACTGGACTGGCAGAGAAGTCGCTAGAATCACTGGATGTGAATACCGATGTTTTGTGCCACACAATTTAAAGTTCACTCATTTTACGGCTGACAATATTGAAATAAATGACTCCACTTTGGATGGAAAAAATGCTTTTCATGCCACGCAAATGGCGGCTTGGCAACATGGAATTGGAAATGGTTTGCAATTAGATAAATTGCTGCCTTCTTCTCATGAAATACTTAAGCATGAACTTATGCTAGTTCCGATAGCTATTGCGGAGACAAACGGGTCTCTTAGATCAGGTAATAAATCGTTGCTATTAGACATCTTGTTGAAAAACGTAGATACTAATGGTGTAAGACTTTAATGATAGATCTGCATTGATTATATATGGCAAACTTCTTGTTCAGAGTTTGAAACACCAGGGTTTGAGGACATTTGGTGAATATGCAGACATGTATGTGGGAGTCGTGCTAAGAAAAGGTGTTAGATTTAAACGAATTGATGTTGTTTTTGATCGATATCGTACAGTCTATAAAATCAGGAACACGAAAAAAAAATCAAAATCCGTACAGCCAACTAGAAGAGTAATTGAAAACCGTAACGTTCTTCTACCTTCTAATTTGCCAAGTTTTCTTTCTTTGCCTGAAAATAAAGAAGACTTGGCCTTCTTTTTGGCAACAGAACTCATCCGGCAAGCTCCTGAAGGCAAATGTGTGATCATTGGAGGGGGGTTTATTTCCGAGGACCAGGCAGACAGCAATGACAAGAGCCTGAATTTAGATAACTTGCAGGGAACACATGAAGAGGCAGACACGCGCATGATTCTCCACATGCTTCATTGTAAAAATGTATCTAACTGCCGAACTATCGCTGTATCTGCAACCGATACCGATGTCTTTTTGCTTTTACTGCATCATGCTTACGGAATGGATATCAAGATATGGATGATGGCAGGAACGTCTAAAAGCTCAAAGATTATACCAATACACACTGTTTTAGAGACGAATTTGCCTACAAGACGTATGGCCCAAAATTTATTGGCTTTTCACTCAATTACCGGCTGTGATACTACGTCCTTCTTCTATGGGATTTCGAAAAAAAAGACGTATAAGGTTCATGACCAAGATGCCAATCTTCTTGAAGGAATTGGAGAAGCAGAACTAACTGACGAGAAGATCAAATTAGCCGAGGCTTTCATAGACAAACTTTACAAATAAGTGACTGATACATCTGATGAAGCTCGGGATCTGATGTTTGGAAAATCGAAGAGTCTAGAAAGTCTTCCCTCTACTAGTGATGCGTTGAAATTGCACATTGAGAGAGCTCACTTTCAAGCAAGTGTGTGGAAACAAGCGAATGTTGTCAAGCCAGTTTGCCTTCTCCTATAACTATGGGTTGGAGCTTGGATGGTGATCGTTTAATACCATTTCTTATGACACTTGATCCGATCCCACAAGCATGTCTTGAAATGATATCGTGTCAGTGCTCCACTGGTTGTATAACGTTACTATGTAGCTGTAAAAAAAACAAATTGCCATGCACAAACCTCTGTAAATGTCATCAGGGTAAACATAATCAATGTGTTAATTCTAGGATTTAGTTACAGCCGAAAACGCACGAAACAGTGATTTACGCATGCGCAAAGAAGGTTTATATATATTAAAGCTACAATTCTGTTGTATTTAAACTTATTCATGATATACCAGTAAATTTATACCGATTTCAATGCATAAAAGAAAATTTGAGCCATTCTGAATTATTATCGATCGAAAATATTCGCGATTTTAGGGGTGCCATCTTAATTTGCAAATTTCGACCCCTAAATGACCTTTCACGAATAGCCAACATATTTTTTTGAATTTCTCATACCCAAATTAGGATAAAAAACTATGTTGGACCAAATACTAATCAAATGCCGCTAGACTTCACCTTTTCTGCAAATTGGACCTGACTAACAGGCAAGTCAAACAATAAAGTAATATGTTATATTTGTTTTAGAAAGTAGGGAATATAATCATTACATTCGTCTATCCTTTAAGAGATTTATTCTAATACATACGATTAACAGTAAGATCCACGACATTTATGAAGAAATATGAGCACTATTTAGAGCATCTGATATTATGTCTAAACCTAATCTTTATATAGACACGACATTGATGTTACATAACATTATGTAACAAGCACTATTGACAGCAAGTAAGTTTTTTTCTGATTCAATGATTTTTTTTCTACATGTTTAATCACAGCCACATTTGTGCGCCTGTCCAAAGCCATGACCTCTATTTCCATCGGCATATGTAGTCGTCTTTTTTGTGTTCAATACTTTGAGGAGAGATGTGGACGTTAGCTTAGTAGATATGTGTGGAATTGTTCACCATTGATCTTTGTTTATTGTTTCTTTCCATAAAACGTGAATAAAATCGTAGATATCAAATTCAATGCGCACAATGCGTTTCTGAAATAACCTTCATCATGTATGATAAAAATGAAAAGATAGGAAAGTCAAATAGTTGAAGCATCTTTGATAAAATAACCCTTCATTAATTCAATCGTCATGTTGATATAAACAAACTTAACGAAAATGTATTAAATATTATTAAGCAAACATTATCAATCAGCTTTACATTAATAGTTTTTAATAGGAAGAATTTGAAGATACCAAAGGTATAATCAGAATCCGTAAATCATAGAACAGACAACACAATGGCCAAAAGAAAAGGACAAAAGGACAAACAACGAGCTACAAAACATACATATAAAACTAAAGATCGAGTAACACAAACCCCACTAAAACTGGGGATGATCACATGTTCTCCGGAAGGGTAGGCACTAGTGTCACCTGTCGTGTTACTACAGTTACAAACCTGGTGATAAGTCATGAATGCGGAAAGGACCTGGAAGTGTTTACGACAGGTTGAAAATATCCATTGTTATTTGTGACACAGATATTCCATATCGGCCAACCAAGTCATGGCGTCGACCGTTAAACTTTCGAAGTGATGACTTCAAGTTATTCAAAAGGAACCCTTGGTTCAGTAGCTTCCTTGTTAGCAGCAACCCTTTATCAATGAAATCCTTATAGGAACCACAAGCTCTGGAATATCGTCAACATAACAATATGTGTGGAAAGTTTTATTATCTCCTCTCCAACGAAGTTGCAAAGGGATATAGTAACGCTACCGTCCGTCCTTCATTCCGTCCTTCCGTAACATCCTTGTGAACACTCTAGAATCAGCATCCTTCAATGGATTTTAAACAAACTTGGTACATGCTTAGTCCTTCAGAGAATCTGAAAGCATATTGATTTTCAAGGTCATATGTGAAAGGTCAAGGTCACCGGGTCAAATTTTTACCGCGTAACATCCTTGTGAACACTCTAGAATCAACATTCGTCGATGGATTTTGACCAAACTTGGTACATTCTTAGTCCTTAAAAGAGTCTGGAACGCTGTTGATTTTCAAGGTCGTAGGTTAAAGGTTAATGTCACCGGGTCAATTTTTTAACGCGTAACATCCTCGTGAACACTAGAATCAACATCCTTCAATGGATTTTGACCAAACGTGGTACATACTTATTACTTAGGAAAGTCTGGAATCCTGTTGATTTTCAATGTAATAGGTCAAAGGTCAATGTCACCGGGTCAAATTTTTACGTGTAACATCCTTGTAAACACTCTAGAATCAACATCCTTCAATGGATTTTGACCACACTTGGTACATACTTAGTCCTTAGGAGAATCTGGAACCCTATTGATTTTCAGGGTCATAGGGAAAAGGTCAAGGTCACCGAGTCAACTTTTTAGGCGAGGGGATGCGCTACGCTTTGCGTTGCCCTTGTTAATTATCGATTCTTTTTTTCAGCAAAGCTTAAACTATGTGTTTTCTCGTTGTATTTCTGGCTGTTATGCCGGGTATCATATCGAGTGCACCTTGTTTGTTTGTTCCTGATCTTGATTTGAACTGTGTTCAATATTTACATGACGATCATATTGGATGCCTGGATACAATCCAACCACTGCAAGTGACAGGACTACGAAGGGAAATTGAGGGTGATATATGGATAAGTGTTCAAAAGGTAATACAAATACATAATAATATTTACGTAGTTGTCTAAATATTATATTCTCTATGACTTGTTATCATTATTTGGTACACATGCTCGTCTTCTCGGTGACTTGTTTCTTTATTCGTATGAGGAAGATTGCACACAGGGGCTTCTGAAGTGTAACCGGATGTGTAACAAGACCAACACGACGGGTGGAGCTAGTGGTACAGGACCTGTTATCCTTCCGAATCTCCAGAGTGCACCACCGGGTTTTAGTGGGGTTCGTATTTCTCGATCTTTAGTCTTTTTAGATAGTTGCTTGCCCATTTGTCGTTTTTCTTTTGGTTATGGTTTTGACAACTGTTTTACCTGTTTTGTTCAAGTATTGTTGTAAATACTGTTATAGTGACAGCCGGAAACTTTGAACCGTAATGAAAGGGGGAGGTTTGGCGCTTTAAAATCTGATTCAACCCACCATTTCTTTAGAAATGACTGTACCAAGTCAGGGCCATTACGGTTTTCACAGTTTTCCGGTTGTTGACTGACTTTGTCTGTTTATATACTTATGAGTTTTGACTTTCTCTTTGTTAGATTGTTCGGAGTTCGGTAATTTTGTTATTACCCTTATTTCGTCTAAATCCATAATTGCTTTCCAGTACAGGAGTCGTACGACATGTGTCATTAATGGAGCAGGAACTACTTACCTGAGTTCATCTGCTGTTTAAGTCGCGTTAATTGACATTTGAAATTATTTTATGTGAAATTTCAAACGAGGTCATATATTTTCTTTGAAATGTCTTTGGTTTTCTTTTCTTCGCATTTTCAGGATGAACACACCATATATGTGAAGCGTAGCCACGGATTTTGTGAAGATAAATGTTGTGGTAAGGAAAATATTTAAATTATGTTTAATATATAGATACACAATGATAAGTATGTCTCTAACCTTTTTGAACGTTTCTGCATTTTACATAATGTCCGTTCTAAATTATTTAGCACTGTCAATTGGGGTTTCCAATATCAGACCTTGTGCTTAAATCAGCAATGATTATTGTTGGTTTGTGTAATTGTGTTGTTATAATGTGCATATTGATGACATTGTTTGTAATATTGCGATATTTGACTATTTCCATGACACCCCAAAATGTGCGAGTTCACAAAATCACAGATATGGAGTTATCGGTTAGAAAATGAATATTGTCGCTTTTCTACAGAATAAAAGGCCTGTTTACGTCCTAATTGAGGCGTGCGTTATAAACTTCTTCAAAGAACTGACGACGACTGTGAATGCAGTTTGTTTTGTTGCTTTGAGTCAAGTGGCAACTATTATAGTACATTGTAGTGAAATATTATAACTGAGGGAAACCAGAAGGTGCATATATTTTTAAACAGAGGCAGATATGGTTTGTGTTAAAAACTATTGTTATATTTCTAGTTTTCCACTAACGTGTAACATTAATATGCTTTTATAATGTAAAATATCACATGCATGACAGTCAGTTTGTAAACTAGTTTTCTTCATGAAATATCTGGAAATATGCTCACATGACTTTAAACATTTATGATTTTTGTAGATAACAAACGTTATCAACGTAAGTATTTGACTAGTGATAAAGACAAACAGGACTATTACATATCTGAAGCTTACACGAAGCCGTTATCAAATCCGTTTGCTCATTTTACTCCGTGTTTAGCTTAGATAAAGTAATCTAATATTAGTAATACAACATTTATTGTTCTTCATTCATGTAATTATGTATTTGAGTCTTCAACAATCCTGTAATCTATTTGATCATATTTTAACTCATTCTATGAAAACAACAGTTATTCACATGAAACACGTATTTGGACTTTACAGTGAAACAAAACACCACCAATCTACTAGATCAAAACAGTGATTGTGAATCCCCCTACGACACCTATTGGGGTCTTTGAAAGATAACTGTCTGCCTTAAATTTACTAGATCTGACTAGTCATTGTGAAAACCTTATTTTTGTACATATTTACCACGGTATGAAACAGTCATTATCTTTTGAAACAAACAGCAATGCAGTATAAAAAAGCAGCAATGTAATATAAAGCAAACAGCAATGCAGTATAAAACAAGCAGCAATGTAGTATAAAAAGCAACAATGTAGTATAAAACATACAGTAATGCAGTATAAAAGAGTCATCATTTTGATTTAGGCGGTATTATTGTATCACAACAGTCAATGTGATTAAAAAATCATATTCCTTCATCAGAGCAGTCGTTATTTTGAAGCAATCCCTAGAAAAATAAACGTTAGAGAAAACCGAAGGGGCAATAAAGAATGGACAATCCAGAGAAATTAGCAACATTGTGTGAACAGGACACAGGACTAAGTCAAACAAACCCAAAAACACCCAACACAACACATAAAACTAAAAACTGATGAGCAATGCGTACCCCACCAACATCGGGGAATTAACCCAGGTCCCCGCGTAATAAGGTAATTTCATGACCAACCGAGCTAGACGACCAAATCTGGTGTACATTAAAATC
Organism: Bathymodiolus septemdierum; assembly: GCA_963383655.1. Taxonomy (NCBI): domain Eukaryota; kingdom Metazoa; phylum Mollusca; class Bivalvia; order Mytilida; family Modiolidae; genus Bathymodiolus; species Bathymodiolus septemdierum. Next base: position 1,454,191 of record OY726530.1, read on the forward strand.
TTAAGTAAGACTTCCGAAAAAACTTTGAAAGAAAGATATAAATTAAAAAAAATAATAGTAGGTTGACGAAACACAATAAGTTTGCAAACGTTAAATATCATGAATATAGTGTTTGTTGCCATTCAGCCAGTTTCATCCAATTGCTTTTGTAGGTTTTGTAGGTGGTAATTTTCATCACTGTAAGTATTTTAAATATGTGTAAGACGAGTTTGAAGATACCAAAGGGGTAATCAGAATCCGTATATCTAAGAAGAACAGACAACACAATGGCCAAAAGAAAAGGGGCAAAAGGACAAACAACGATCTACAAAATATACACATAAAACACCAGATCGAGTAACATGAACCCAACTAAAAACCGGGAGTGAAGTCAGGTGTTCAGGAAAGTTAGGCAGTAACCTCAACAATATATATGCTATATATCATTATACTTCACTGTTTGTGAATGTTTCTATTGGATCATTGATAGTTACATGACATTTGACAATCCTTCTGATTTTTTTGTATATTAACCGACAATGTACGTATATTATATCTATCAAAACAGTTCTTATTTTGGTGGAGAGCGTGCCGCTATTTCAAAGCAGTCGTTATTGTGGTGCAGGCAGTCACTCCATATTACAACAGTCGTTATTTTCCTGCAGAGTGTACCACGTATCACAACAATCGTTATTGTGGTGCAGACTGCACCACCGTATCAAAACAGTCGTTATTTTGTTGTAAACCGTACCATCGCATCACAACAATCGATATTTCGATGAAGACCGTAACATTGCATCGAAACAGTCGTTATTTTGGTACAGACTGTGCCTCTATATCGAAACAGTCATTAGCTTGGTGCAGATCATACCACCTTATCAAAACAGAAGCTATTATTGTGCAGACCATACCACCGTATTAAATCATTCGTTAATTTGGTGCAGACCGTACCACCGTATCACAACAATCGATATTTTGATGGCGACCATAACACTGCATCGCAACAGTCGTTATTGTGGTGTAGACTGTGCTTCTATATCGAAACAGTCGTTAGTTTGGTGCAGACCATACCACCATATTAAAACATTCGTTGATTTGGTGCAAACCGTACCGCCGTATCACAACAATCAGTTTTGCTATGCCCACTGTATCAAAACAATCGTTAGTTTTGGTGCAGACCGTATCGTTGTATCTAGGTAGTCGCTATGTTGTTGCAGATCGTACAACCGTATCACAGCAATCGTTATTGTGATGCAGTCGTATTAAGACAGTCGGTAATTTGGTGCCGACCATCCCATGGTATCAGAACATTGGTTGGTTTGATACAAACATATCACCGTATCAAAACACTAGGTGATTTTATATAAACTGTAGCACAGAAAGGTCATTGCTTTCATACAAATTGCTCTACATTCAGCTTAATATTTGTCTTAATAAAATCAAAAACATCGTAGCAGTACACATGTGTCTTCAGGTAGATCACATCAACGTTTCAGAACAATCATTGATTTACATCAACCATCCCATCACAACTAATGTATCAGAACAATCATTGATTTACATAGACCATCTCATCACCACCAACGTATCAGAACATTCATTTATTTACATAGACCATTTCATCACAACCAACGTATCAGAACAATCATTGATTTACATCAACCATCCCATCACAACTAATGTATCAGAACAATCATTGATTTACATCAACCATCCCATCACAACTAATGTATCAGAACAATCATTGATTTACATCAACCATCCCATCACAACTAATGTATCAGAACAATCATTGATTTACATAGACCATCCCATCACAACTAATGTATCAGAACAATCATTGATTTACATCAACCATCCCATCACAACTAATGTATCAGAACAATCATTGATTTACATCAACCATCCCATCACAACTAATGTATCAGAACAATCATTGATTTACATCAACCATCCCATCACAACTAATGTATCAGAACAATCATTGATTTACATCAACCATCCCATCACAACTAATGTATCAGAACAATCATTGATTTACATAGACCATCCCATCACAACTAATGTATCAGAACAATCATTGATTTACATCAACCATCCCATCACAACTAATGTATCAGAACAATCATTGATTTACATAGACCATCCCATCACAACTAATGTATCAGAACAATCATTGATTTACATCAACCATCCCATCACAACTAATGTATCAGAACAATCATTGATTTACATCAACCATCTCATCACAACTAATGTATCAGAACAATCATTGATTTACATAGACCATCCCATCACAACTAATGTATCAGAACAATCATTGATTTACATCAACCATCCCATCACAACTAATGTATCAGAACAATCATTGATTTACATAGACCATCCCATCACAACTAATGTATCAGAACAATCATTGATTTACATCAACCATCCCATCACAACTAATGTATCAGAACAATCATTGATTTACATCAACCATCCCATCACAACTAATGTATCAGAACATTCATTGATTTACATAGACCATCTCATCACAACCAACGTATCAGAACAATCATTGATTTACATAAACCATCCCATCACAACTAATGTATCAGAACAATCATTGATTTACATAGACCATCCCATCACAACTAATGTATCAGAACAATCATTGATTTACATAAACCATCTCATCACCACCAAGGTATCAGAACAATCATTGATTTACATAAGTCATCTCATCACCACCAACGTATCAGAACAATCATTGATTTACATAGACCATCCCATCATTTGGTGCAGATAACTCACTAAAAATTATTGCATTAGATCATTAATTGACCTATATAGCAATATTCAAAATACGGAAGAAACATATCATCTTTATAGCAAACGTTACAACAGAGTAATAAATGATTTTGTATATACTATGAAAATAGAGTGTAAGCAGTGAAGCTCAACAATTCTACCATTATAAAAAAAAGAACAATCACCTCTCATCTTAACTGAACTCATTGAACACAGAAAAGACCGTGACATATAACGCAGGTAATACTGACTTCGGATATACACAACAATATAGTGGGTTAAACCGGTTAACAGGTAATACTGACTTGGGATATACACAACAATGTAGTGGGTTAAACCGGTTAACAGGTAATACTGACTTGGGATATACACAACAATGTAGTGGGTTAAACCGGTTAACAGGTAATACTGACTTGGGATATACACAACAATGTAGTGGGTTAAACCGGTTAACAGGTAATACTGACTTGGGATATACACAACAATATAGTGGGTTAAACCGGTTAACAGGAAATACTGACTTGGGATATACACAACAATATAGTGGGTTAAACCGGTTAACAGGTAATACTGACTTGGGATATACACAACAATATAGTGGGTTAAACCGGTTAACAGGTAATACTGACTTGGGATCTACACAACAATGTAGTGGGTTAAACCGGTTAACAGGTAATACTGACTTGGGATATACACAACAATGTAGTGGGTTAAACCGGTTAACAGGTAATACTGACTTGGGATATACACAACAATGTAGTGGGTTAAACCGGTTAACAGGTAATACTGACTTGGGATATACACAACAATATAGTGGGTTAAACCGATTAACAGGTAATACTGACTTGGGATATACACAACAATGTAGTGGGTTAAACCGGTTTACAGGTAATACTGACTTGGGATATATACAACAATATAGTGGGTTAAACCGGTTAACAGGAAATACTGACTTGGGATATACACAACAATGTAGTGGGTTAAACCGGTTAACAGGTAATACTGACTTGGGATATACACAACAATATAGTGGGTTAAACCGGTTAACAGGTAATACTGACTTGGGATATACACAACAATATAGTGGGTTAAACCGGTTAACAGGTAATACTGACTTGGGATATACACAACAATGTAGTGGGTTAAACCGGTTAACAGGTAATACTGACTTGGGATATATACAACAATATAGTGGGTTAAACCGGTTAACAGGAAATACTGACTTGGGATATACACAACAATGTAGTGGGTTAAACCGGTTAACAGGAAATACTGACTTGGGATATACACAACAATGTAGTGGGTTAAACCGGTTAACAGGAAATACTGACTTGGGATATACACAACAATCTAGTGGGTTAAACCAGTTAACAGGTAATACTGACTTGGGATATACACAACAATGTAGTGGGTTAAACCGGTTAACAGGAAATACTGACTTGGGATATACACAACAATGTAGTGGGTTAAACCGGTTAACAGGTAATACTGACTTGGGATATACACAACAATATAGTGGGTTAAACCGGTTAACAGGTAATACTGACTTGGGATATACACAACAATGTAGTGGGTTAAACCGGTTAACAGGAAATACTGACTTGGGATATACACAACAATGTAGTGGGTTAAACCGGTTAACAGGAAATACTGACTTGGGATATACACAACAATGTAGTGGGTTAAACCGGTTAACAGGAAATACTGACTTGGGAGATACACAACAATGTAGTGGATTAAACCGGTTAACAGGTAATACTGACTTGGGATATACACAACAATATAGTGGGTTAAACCGGTTAACAGGAAATACTGACTTGGGATATACACAACAATGTAGTGGGTTAAACCGGTTAACAGGAAATACTGACTTGGGAGATACACAACAATGTAGTGGATTAAACCGGTTAACAGGTAATACTGACTTGGGATATACACAACAATATAGTGGGTTAAACCGGTTAACAGGAAATACTGACTTGGGATATACACAACAATATAGTGGGTTAAACCGGTTAACAGGAAATACTGACTTGGGATATACACAACAATGTAGTGGGTTAAACCGGTTAACAGAAAATACTGACTTGGGATATACACAACAATGTAGTGGGTTAAACCGGTTAACAGGTAATACTGACTTGGGATATACACAACAATGTAGTGGGTTAAACCGGTTAACAGGAAATACTGACTTGGGATATACACAACAATGTAGTGGGTTAAACCGGTTAACAGGAAATACTGACTTGGGATATACACAACAATGTAGTGGGTTAAACCGGTTAACAGGTAATACTGACTTGGGATATACACAACAATGTAGTGGGTTAAACCGGTTAACAGGAAATACTGACTTGGGATATACACAACAATGTAGTGGGTTAAACCGGATAACAGGAAATACTGACTTGGGATATACACAACAATGTAGTGGGTTAAACCGGTTAACAGGTAATACTGACTTGGGATATACACAACAATGTAGTGGGTTAAACCGGTTAACAGGAAATACTGACTTGGGATATACACAACAATGTAGTGGGTTAAACCGGTTAACAGGTAATACTGACTTGGGATATACACAACAATGTAGTGGGTTAAACCGGTTAACAGGTAATACTGACTTGGGATATACACAACAATGTAGTGGGTTAAACCGGTTAACAGGTAATACTGACTTGGGATATACACAACAATATAGTGGGTTAAACCGGTTAACAGGAAATACTGACTTGGGATATACACAACAATATAGTGGGTTAAATCGGTTAACAGGTAATACTGACTTGGGATATACACAACAATGTAGTGGGTTAAACCGGTTAACAGGAAATACTGACTTGGGATATACACAACAATGTAGTGGGTTAAACCGGTTAACAGGAAATACTGACTTGGGATATACACAACAATGTAGTGGGTTAAACCGGTTAACAGGTAATACTGACTTGGGATATACACAACAATGTAGTGGGTTAAACCGGTTAACAGGAAATACTGTCTTGGGATATACACAACAATGTAGTGGGTTAAACCGGTTAACAGGTAATACTGACTTGGGATATACACAACAATGTAGTGGGTTAAACCGGTTAACAGGTAATACTGACTTGGGATATACACAACAATGTAGTGGGTTAAACCGGTTAACAGGTAATACTGACTTGGGATATACACAACAATATAGTGGGTTAAACCGGTTAACAGGAAATACTGACTTGGGATATACACAACAATATAGTGGGTTAAACCGGTTAACAGGTAATACTGACTTGGGATATACACAACAATGTAGTGGGTTAAACCGGTTAACAGGAAATACTGACTTGGGATATACACAACAATGTAGTGGGTTAAACCGGTTAACAGGTAATACTGACTTGGGATATACACAACAATATAGTGGGTTAAACCGGTTAACAGGAAATACTGACTTGGGATATACACAACAATGTAGTGGGTTAAATCGGTTAACAGGAAATACTGACTTGGGATATACACAACAATATAGTGGGTTAAACCGGTTAACAGGTAATACTGACTTGGGATGTACACAACAATATAGTGGGTTAAACCGGTTAACAGGTAATACTGACCACAAATATAAACGGTAAGGTCAAAATGCACTACAATTTTATCAAAGTCGTAAATCAATAGAAAAAGACTAAATCATGATAAAAAGCAGAAAGAAATTGACAAGCTTAATTCACATAATAATGAACACAGAAAACTTACAAGAGCAACACGTACTAAAGCGAAAAAGGCGGGGTGGACTCATGTGTACTGGAAGGGTAAGGCGGGGTGGAGTCATGTATACTGGAAGGGTAAGGCGGGGTGGACTCATGTGTACTGGAAGGGTAAGGCGGGGTGGACTCATGTGTACTGGAAGGGTAAGGCGGGGTGGAGTCATGTGTACTGGAAGGATAAGGCGGGGTGGACTCATGTGTACTGGAAGGGTAAGGCGGGGTGGACTCATGTGTACTGGAAGGGTAAGGCGGGGTGGACTCATGTGTACTGGAAGGGTAAGCAAACACATCTAATATTTAGAATTTTAAATAAATAGTGTTACATTGCAGATCACATACATGTAGGTTGTACTTCTCATAAGTGTGTACACGGCAAGTGTTCTATCGATGGTAATGGTTACGTCTGTACATGTGAACCAGGTTACACGGGAACACACTGCGACCATAGTAAGTGTCTTTTCGATAAGTTGTTTATTATTTTTTTCATCTTTTGTTTTGATAAAACTATTATCAAAATGCCAGTTGTATGTCTGATTTGTCCTTTCCAACCAACACGCAGGTTTCTCTCCCATAGAGAATACAGTACGTCACATTTCTATACCCTGATGTTATTATTGTATATGTGACATCGATACCTGACATATTGCTTTACACAATTAACAGAATCGTATAGGTTTTTGGTCAACACAGGCAAACATTTGTTCGCATGCATTTTCAATAATATTCAAACTTCTCTATTCATTATTTAACGCATTGGGTGTCGTAGATCGTGGGTTCGAGCCGCGATCGGGTCAAACCAAAGACTATAAAATTGATATTTGTTGCTTCTCCGCTAAGCGCGCATCATTAAGGAGAAAGAACAAAGACTGGTTGGCTCGGAATCAGGGTAATGTGTCCGAGTGAGGCGACATGTCTGTTGTTTCAGTGAGCTAGCACTATACAAATCCAACTAAGCGTGTTGGAATAGTACAACGTGGACCTCATCATCATCTCATTGAATATTAACTTGTTCTCGCCATGATATAGATTACAGATAATAACAATGTTAGTCAGGATATTCATATTAACTTGTTCTCGCCAGGATATAGATTAGTGATAATAACAATGTTAGTCAGGATATTCATATTAACTTAATTTATATTTCAGCGTATAATCGTAAGTATACTTCAATGTCTTAATGTATTATTAATGTCTTAATGTATTATTAATGTCTTAATGTATTATTAATGTCTTAATGTATTATTAATGTCTTAATGTATTATTAATGTCTTAATGTATTATTAAATAGATGTTTAAAACTATAGTAGAGAGTGTAATCACAAATAGTATCTATCCAGGATGGTGCATTCTTTTAAAAGACGAATCATCGAGATGTAACAATGAAATTAAAAGATGTATTCTTTTTATCCAAATAAGGTATAGTATATGATGGAAAAGTATTAACTCTTTTATGATTGATGATTTGATATGGTATCCTATCTGCCGTAAATAAAGTGTCAGTAAAAATCATTTTATAAAATAAGAAGCATTTGATAACATGCTTTTCTTGTATGAAGAATAACATACCATTTGGAAATTTCTAATAGGTTATATCATATGTATCTCGATTTCGAAATGTCATTTGCATTCGTTTACTGAAATTATGAATTTGAGTCTTTTATATAAATTGTTAGCTAATCTTGCCCTGATAACTCAAAATCCCGGTTAATTCGAACTGTGATATTGAGGTCTTTCGACTGTATATACGACTAATTTTCTTTTTCACGTTCATTACTTATTACCGAAAAATAATTATAACTGTAGTGTTCATATGCGTAAAATGACGGGTGCCATTATTTGGTGTAGGTGCTTCAACCCTTCCGGATCACATGGGTTTCAATTAATGGATTCTTAGTCGAAGGCAATCAAGCAATAATGCAACATCGATGTAATACCTGATACCTAGGGTATGTTATATGCACTGTCCACCATGACTTATGCTGGGTTTTGCTTGGGGGCGGGGGCGGGGTTTGATGGTGTGGAACGCCAATTTCAACAATATGTCAGTTATATCGTGGCGGTCAGTTTTATTGGTGGAGGAAACCGGAGGACCTGGAGAAAACTACCGACCTGTCGCAAGTCACTGACAAACTTTATCGCATAATGTTGTACACTTCGCCCTGTTCGAGATTCGAACTCACAACATCAGTGGTGATAGGCACTGATTGCATAGGTAGCTATGAATCCAACTACCATACGATCACGACCACGACGGGTCCTTCAGATGAAATGTCAATACACATTGTATTACAGATTGCAGCTTTAATCCTTGTATCCATGGTACATGTTATAGGAGCTTAAATGGAGACCAATGTTCTTGTACCAGTGGATATACAGGCGTCAATTGTGATACATGTAAGTTCCACTTATGACTTTGATGATAGCAAAAATAGAATGTGAATGAAAGGTTAGATTGAAGTTAGATGTGGCATGTAAGTCTAGTTTGTGAATATTTAAAAAAATAATTAATATATGTTGGCATATACATGTACTTGTATTTTTGGTTATCCGTGTGTTTCTTAACATTTGTCTAATTTACTATCTTCACCTCAAATACTACATACCACATTAAAACCAGACACCAAATATCCTATATATATATATCCTGTTCTATTTTGTTGTGCCTTTACGACACTTCTTCCTGAAGTCATTGCACAATAAATTCAATATTTGAACTTACAAAGTAACCTTGGCGTCGGGGGACCCGTGGTCAACGGCCAATTATTTTTAATATTTTCGAGAGTTCAAATACATGTAAAATGAATACAATTACAGTTTCTCGATGTAAGATCACCGCCCATTTGTCGTAGTCAGTTGAAAGGTTCGTAGATACCAAACGAGTAATTAAAAGCTGTAAATTGAAGAAGCACAGATAATACAATGGGTAAAAGAAAAGATACAAACGGACTAACAATGATATACAAAATACTACACTGGACACTTCCTCAGCATATTGAGTTACAACTATATGTGATCTATGTCTACTGTAGTATTTTGAGTTGTCATTTCTCGAGTATGAGTATATGGTCTGGTGCAAGCAGGGGCCGATCCAGGGGGCGCACCCGCCCCCCCCCCTAAAATTGGAAAAATTATGATTTTTTTTGCGTAAAATCGGGATTTTTCACACGAATTACCCCAAAAATGTTCGCCCCTCCCTCCGCTCGGCGCAATTTTTTTAAGTCCGCCCCCCCCCCCCCCCCCCCCTAACTTGAAATCCTCGATCCACCCCTGGCTAGGGTGGACAATAAATGCAGGATATTCAGGGAATGTTTATGTAAAGGATTGTTTATGTTGTACTTTATTAGAACTGCTCGTTTGTTTTGTATGACTCATTAAGCTTCCTTTACTTCATTGCAGATATAGACCGTAAGTACTTATACACAACTATATTTCATTATCATAATTTACATAATTACGTGTTTTGTGCTTGAAATGATTTGAAAAACAAAACCATCTATTTTATTTGTTGACGTCGTTATAAGAATAATTTGAAGATACCAAAGGGGTAATCAGAATCTGTAGATCGATTCCATGTACCATGGACACATGGATCAGGAATAGGATTACAGTCTGTAATGTAAAAGTACATTTTAGTGAATAATATCCAACCGTTCAAGTTTGAACGTGTATTGCAAATATACCAGATATCTAAGAAGAGTTTGAATATACCAAAGGGGCAATCAGAATCTGTGTATCGTAGAAGAACAGACAACACAATGGCCAAAAGAAGAAGAACAGACAACACAATGGCCAAAAGAAGAAGAACAGACAACACAATGACCAAAAGAAGAAGACCAGACAAAACAATGACCAAAAGAAGAAGAACAGACAACACAATGGCCAAAAGAAGAAGAACAGACAACACAATGACCAAAAGAAGAAGAACAGACAACACAATGGCCAAAAGAAGAAGAACAGACAACACAATGGCCAAAAGAAGAAGAACAGACAACACAATGACCAAAAGAAGAAGAACAGACAACACAATGGCCAAAAGAAGAAGAACAGACAACACAATGACCAAAAGAAGAAGAACAGACAACACAATGACCAAAAGAAGAAGAACAGACAACACAATGACCAAAAGAAGAAGAACAGACAACACAATGGCCAAAAGAAGAAGAACAGACAACACAATGACCAAAAGAAGAAGAACAGACAACACAATGACCAAAAGAAGAAGAACAGACAACACAATGGCCAAAAGAAGAAGAACAGACAACACAATGACCAAAAGAAGAAGAACAGACAACACAATGACCAAAAGAAGAACAGACAACACAATGACCAAAAGAAGAAGAACAGACAACACAATGACCAAAAGAAGAAGAACAGACAACACAATGGCCAAAAGAAGAAGAA